>NW_022045912.1:491806-531621 GCF_001654015.2 Drosophila navojoa
TTACTATTTGTTTTCTTTTTATATTTATGTATTTTCTTCTCTCTATTTTTTGTTGTTGTAATTTTCGAAAAGCCAACGCACTGTGGTTGTCGCCCACGTCTGCGATTCCGTCTCCTGCCCCTTGGCTCCCACTCCTGCTGCGGCTCCCCCTTTGCTTTTTCAAGCGCCTTGGCTGCACTCAGCCGAGGAGACGCTCTTATCTGTGGCGGGCGCACTTGCACTGGCCTCTCTGTTATTTTTCACTGTTCTCTGTACAACTTCCTCGTGTATTTGTTCATCTGCGTTGACATTCGGGGCAATTAAATGTTGTCACAAGAGGGCGGGGATGTTGGGGGCCAGGGCGTACGTATGCAGAGAGAACATGTGTTCTTGATTTCGCCTTTAAGTTGCATTCTGTATGACTGTAACTGTAAATATATAGAAATGTATGCGCATATATACATATGTTATATGTTTTCTTTTTCACAGCCAATTGGCTGCACATTAAGTTATGAACAGAGTCCCTCAATCCAGCGCATAAAAAATAATATTCCACGAAAGTGTCAAAATGTTATTTAACGGTTTTCAGAGCGAGAGGGGATGCACACCAGATATATAAATATATTTTTATAATAGATTGAACTGAGAATAAACACATCTGACAAAGCAGCAAGAGAATGAGGCATTTTATATAATCGAATAGAAAGTTTTATTTAAAGTTCTACATGAATTTAAATTTTCTGCTAGTCTCTTCTAGTTTTATATTATATTATTTTGCCATATGCATAGACCTCATTATATTAATAACTTTCTTTGACAGCTTTCACTTTTTTTCTGAGCATAATTTACCTGGATCGTTTCTTGTTAAATATTTAATGATTAATCCACTTATCCAAATTTTTGTTACTCTCGCACCACAGGCGCTCACATCAATCCCGCCGTAACTTTGGCCTGCTGCGTTATCCGCAGCATCTCCCCCATACGTGCCGCGATGTACATGACCGCCCAATGCGGCGGAGGCATTGCGGGTGCCGCTCTGCTCTATGGGTAAGTCAAGCAAATATTATCGAGCTATTTATCCAATCGATTTGGTGATTAATAAATAGTAATGAGGTTTTTAAAATTATCGAAAGTTTCGTCTTAGTATGACTAAATGTCCTTTTTACAGCTAGAGTAATTTTTTAGACTTTGATTGTCTTTGTAATATAAAATATGTACATATAGTTGTATATTTATTTTATAGTCCAGGGTTCTTGGCGATACAGCCAAGGGCAGGGCAGGGCACATCAATCAATGATAGCTATAGAGCTTATCATAATTCATTTTTAGCAAATATATTTGCTTAGGTTAGAAAAATATATATGTACATAATCCAATTAATCAAATATATATAATACCTATACATCTATTAATTCTAATAATATAATACGAGTAACAAGAAGTAAACATATACATTTTTACTAGAAAAATCTCTCTTTGATTCAGAAACAGCAAAGATATATTATTTATTAACTAATGATGTAGTCTAATAACAATAACAAATAATCATTTAGTGCTTAGTAATGTCCTTTTTTCGCTCAGTGTAATCAGAAATGAATTGCCAGAAGCAAGTGCTTGAGTCTGTCTGCAATCAGATTCCAAGTATTTCCAAATGACTTCATAGCATTCGATCCAACGCCCACGGCTCCGCCCTCACTTGATGGTACTTTAATAATGCCCGGTTACAAATTTCCATATAAAATGTCCGTTGAGCATGAAATTCATTTCGTTGTAAAAGTATGTATGCTCGACCCGAGCTTGGGACAGGATATGCCTGTGCTAACAGCAATTTCCGAATTAAATTCAACAAGGTGCTCAATGTCACTCGAAAATCCTAACGGCCAATGCGGTGACTGTACCAAAGGGACACACTTTGCCCAAAAATCATTTACAGGAAATACGTAGTTTGAGTGTGCAAAAAAAAAAAACAGACGAAAGATGAAGCAGAAATCGAAATAAATAGGGGAACAGCTAGAGGAATGTATAAATAGGATATGCAGGTAAAATGCTCTATCCTACACACACACACACATACGCACGCACATACACTTACAGAGCTGTAAGCACCTGCATAGAGCGCAGGTAGTAACTTAGCTAGGAGTTGAGCTAACTCTCCCTCTCTGTCTCTCTCTCTCTCTGTCTCTTACTCCCACGTTTATCTCAGCTAGGGCGCAAAACATCTGCCAACGTGATTTCCCATTTTTGTTGAAAATGCGTTTGCTGTCAGGACCGGATTCCTTCCTTTGTCGAGGCCAGGCAACATGTGCTGCCTAGACACACACACACACACACACACACACGCATACGCACTCCTTATAGTGCGTATCCAAATCTTTGTAGGTCCTGTCAGCGTCTTTTATGCCTAGCTGACAAACACTGCGCAGGATATGCGTGTGGAATATCAGTCTTTGTGCACGTCACAGGCAATAGATAGATATACATATATCTCCCTATATATATAAAGATAGCATAAACAATGAAGCAGAACCAAAAATATATATATATTTGCTGCTGCGCAGCGCTCCAATTTTTTTGTTCTGCTCTGTTTTGTTGTACGTTGAACTCCTTTTTGGAAAGTTAATGCGCCTGCGCAGCCTGCCCCTGACTCGCTCTGGGTCTGTGCAACATCTGTTTCTTTGGCTCCTTTTTTTTCGTGTTTGTATATATGTACACAGATATATTTTTTTGTTTTAAGTGCATTGGCATCTTTACTTTCTACCGTGGCGCAATCCGAGTAGCCGCTGCAGCCATGAAACATGTTTCAGCTGCCAGGGCCGATCAGGTTCGCATCTTCTTCGGCTTTTCACTCCATATATGTACGTATGTAGCTTGTATCTGCGGAAGGGTCTCCACTCGCAGGCAGCTCCAGTTGTTTTTTATTTAGTCGAAACATATGTTTCCAAAAGTAATTTAGAGTGTGTGTGTGTGTGCGTATGTGTTGATTAATTGGTTTAGATTTGGCAGTCGATTTTGTGGCTTTGGGGCGTCTTTAGAGTTGAGTTGAGTTGAGTTTTTTGGCTCAGTTTGATTGATGGGCCTCTAGCCGAGATTGAAGCCGGTACAAAAACTAACGATGTCTCGCAGCATAATCGATGCGTGAAATTGAGTGCGAATTCTTGTGGTTTCTAAGAATAAAGTTGGAAATTCTTTCAGACAGACAGCTGCAGAGGTTTTAAATTTGTATAAAAATGCTGGCTGGGTGAATAGGTTTTGTGTCGAAATTTATTATATAATATAGATTAATATATAGACTAATAATTTATCCGTTTAAAGTCTTTTAAAGTCCTTTTTAAAGTCTTTTAAGCCGTTTAGCTGTAGTTAGCGTGTCTCTTTTTAAATCATGGCAGGCATGAGCGGCAGTGCGTTTAGTGCTGCGCCTTACCGTCAGGTGGCGCGACTAACGCAAGGGAAATTTTCGATCGGTTTGGTACATTTTCATTCTTTCCGCTAAATTTCAATTTAATTACAATTTCTGATTCAGGAATGCGCGCTTGTTTAACTGAAAGTATTTGCAAATCCATAATATTTTCATTAACAAAATTCGCGCTAAATTTATAATTATTAATTTAATATTTTTTAAAATTTTTAATATATAAAATAAAGTCAAAGAAATTTTAAATTTTAAATTCTTTCTTGAATGAATTTTTTTTTACATTATATATATAATAATAGTATTTTAAAGAAAAATATAAATTGATTTATAAGCTGTTTAGCTCGAAATTTCTTAACATAACTTTTTGTATGTTCATTATAAAACGCAATTTTAAAGGAGCAATCGGAGAAACTATTTATTAACTTTCTATTATTTGATATTGTATATCTAATATGTATTATGTCTAGAAATTAGAAATGTGGAAGTGAAACTCTACCCTAAATACTAGATAAACTATATGAGTTCCAACAGTAGAAATGAAATTCGATAAGTGATAGTCACATATGTAGATCCCAACAGCAGCATAGTTTAGAGATAAGAGTTGGCTGACATGAAAATAATATTACTATTATTGTAATGTACAGATTTCCTATATAGAATCATGCCCATGCAGATACTTGCTCAGCCGCCTCACTGTCACATATCAATTGCCTCCACCCCAGATGCCAAGAGGCACTTGAGGCGCAGGCTTTAGTATTATTATTTCTACATATTCTACTTTATTTTGCTTTTAAGTAAAAACTCTTCAAAATAACAACATGACATGCGTGGCCCGCATGCATTTGTTGTTTTTGCTTCTTATTTTTTTTTTTTTTTTAAGTATCGATATCCGGCTCTCGCCCGCTTAGTTGTTATTGTTATGCGCGTTGCGTTCTGGAGGATATTCAATGAGGATATTTGAGTTGGTTTGCTTGGATTTCGCTTTTATTCTTGACCGTCGACGAAACGTGCGCCAAGCACGTTCCAAAATATGCCTTTTCAGTAAAAATGATGAGAGATAAAAATCAGGTAGAGCCCGCCAGACCGACAGAAAGCAAGCAAGCAAAACTGCATAATTACCATTGGCCTTTGTTCAGTTCGACGCCGTTTGTATCTTCGTTTTCGTCTTCAATCTACTCGCCGATCCATCCCTTCTGCGTGCTGAGCTCCTTCTCGGTTGCTGCGCCTGCGCAGGATGCGACAGAAACTTGAAATCAAACACGTGTCGCTGCCGCTCGCTGGTTGGTCAGCACGAAAGGGCAGCTGGAACTGTCGGGCACTTAAACGAGCTCAAAGCCTGCCAGGCACACCTGCCGCCAAAAAAAAAAATAACAAAAATTGAAAAGAAGAGAAAAAATTACAGTAGTTCCCTTTGACAGCAACAGTAAAAAAGAGATACAAAAAAAAAAAACAGGATTTTCGAGTCGAAATTTGAATTTTAAATGCAACGAAACGAAATGGAACGTAACGAGCTGCGGCCGGGGAGCTGAAATCGCAGCCAGTGCCTTCATTATCGATTCGTATGTGGGGCATGGGGCATGGCGTCTTTCTGGCCAGTTGCCCAAAATCAATTCGTGTCACATAGAAGCAATTGAATTACGTTTTTGATGCCGCCCGCTAACAGCTTATCGCTGGCAACATGAAAACGGCATCCTGTGCGCCGCTTCCGGTTGATGCACTCACACACACACACACACATACATACACCTACATACAGTAACAAAAAAATTAAACATTGCACAGCTGGTCCAGGCGTGCAATCCAACCGTAAAGAGCTCCTATGCAAGTGCCACATTTGCCGTTGATTTCTTTGATTGTGGTGCACATTTTGTGTCAATTGTTGCACGTGGAAAATTTATAATTAATTGCCTTGTGGCAGAGTCAATAAATTGCATTTACTGCATGCATATTTATGTGGCATTTTCATTGTCGGCTGCAGCATGATGAATTTCACTTTAATTTACAATTTAATTTGGCAATTTAAATTGCCAAATTTTATGCAGATAAAACCTTAATAAATGCTTCAGGTGTTGCACGTAAATATTATGTTTGTTGCAATATCAGATTGCGATGGGAAACGCCAGAGGTATTTGTCCCGGTTGACACGCCTTTTGGCATCTAGGAGGAGCGGGCGTCCTCCGCCGTCATTGCTTAAACCTCAAACCGCAACCAGTTGCAGCGTGTTGCACATAGCACATAACCTAACTCTTCATTACGGATGTGGCAGCAAGAAATGTGTGTGTTGTGTCCTTTTCACACTACTTTTGCAGCTTTATATGTGTATGTGCTTAGGTATGTATGTACGTGTAGGTGTGTCTGCTTCTTCTTGTTTCTCTTGTTTGTTTGCCTTTTTATCGTGCACCAACAATTTTGTTCGGTTAGCAAAGGGAAGCTGCTAAGCTTAACGGTACATAAACTTCTGGCTACATTTTGCTATTTCCTGCTACTTAACTGTAACTGTGTGTGTGTGCTAGCTATTTGTTTGTTGTTGCTGCAAAATTAGCACTTTATACATTTATGAGCAAACAAGCCGGGACAAGAAAATAAACTCAAAAATCAAACTAAGGCAGCCATAGGCAAAGCCAAGTTTTATTATGATTTCCTTTAGTTGGGCATTAAATAATTTTCTCTTTATGTATTAGAGCCAGAGATAACATGAAAGGATAAACTTTAAAGTTGTATTTATATTTATCATTTTATAATCAGCCGTGTGGATTTGGTACTTATTTTCCCAAATGTCCTTTTTGTGAAATTTAGTTAGGCCATTAGCAGTCGATGTCACATCGTTTAAGCAATGTATATCGATATATTGTTTTGAATTAGTACCAGCTCTAATTCCTTGTTGGGATTAAAAAGTTAATTTCCTTTGATTATTCAAAAGTCCTTTATATCGAATCTAGTCAAACTATTGAACACATGTGGCATTTTGCTGAAGCATCGATATATTATCTTTAATTCGTGTTACCTCTAACTATTGCAGTCATCCATGCCGAATATGCAGATTATATAAAATATAAAATTCAATTAAGGAATTCTAGCTCTTGTTTGTTTAAGCCATATATGTACATATATTATATTGAAATAGAATCAAATAACACGCATGTAACAAGCCCATAAAGCTCTAAAATGCACAAGCCTACACAGGGCATCTCCTAGTCAGTCATTGAGATGACTTCTTTATGTTGTATTTCCTTCATTGCTGTGATCTGAACTTGAATAAGCTTTCAGCCAAGTAAAAAATTGTTAAGGTTGGCTCCACTTTGTGTACACACACAGCATATGGCTATGAAATATTATATATAAATACATATATATAGATTTTTATCAAAGTCTTTCAAATATTTGTGCTTTTTCTTTGCACATTTTCTTTACTATTCTTTATTGGTAGAGAGTTATTTGGTAGCAAAGCTGGCGTTTATTGCCGCTAAGCCGGCATACTTCACCTTTTCACTAGGATGGCCATCCTCTCTCACTCTCGCTCTCTCTCTCTCCCTTTCTCACCCGCTCGTTTATTCGCTGCTCCACTCAATGCCATTTGCTGCAACTGCTCCACTATTTGCTCAACTACTTTTAAGTGCATTGCGAAAGCGTTTATTTCCGGATTTTCACAGTTATTCAATGTTCCGGAGATGATGTGCAATTGCCACTGCGGCGATGTGCGCTTCCCCACTTCCACACTATAGAAAGCATCGCAAATATTTGTTCAACAACACTTATGATGTGTACAAGTGTGGGATTTACCAACACTGTTATGCACTTGGATTCGGTAAATTTTCTCTATTTGCGTGCATGAGCCACATAAAGAAAACTATTTGCTTGCATTTATTTATTTAACATGCATTTAATAGCTCTACAAATTTCGAAATGCATTTCTTTATGCTTTCCCTTAATGCACTTGAAATGAATTTGATTAGTTTCCTTAAGCAAGTTTTAAGTAGTAGTTGGGGAGTAAACAAATATTATTACAAAATTAATCGAGAATTGGATTTTATGTAAATACATATATTCAAATATATTTTCTATTTAAGCTGATAAAATAAAATAAAATATAGCATAAATATTTAAACATGTATTGAATCTCATGACTTTTTTTATACAATTAAAAATATTTAAATTTTCTAAATAATAATATTATTTTCTAAGTGAAATGGCTCATCTTCTTTTGAGAGAGATATCATAGTATTTTATTATTTAAATCTTGTATGGATGAATTTTTTTATATTCAGACTTTTTATTAAGAAGAGTTAATAAATTATTATAATTAATTTCATTATTTGAGAATTTGGTTTAGCTCTCATGGTTTATCTCTTATCTCATGGTGTAGCTCTTATCATTCGATTGCTTAATAATAACAAATAAATTGAATGGGCATGTCAACATCAGCTTATAAGCTCAACTTTGATATATGATAGATTTCAATTATAGCCGAGAGCAAAGTTAGCTTTCACAGAGCCAAGTTGATAGCAGCTGCATGTGGATAAACTCATTAGCAGTAACGCAAAAGTTAAATTGTTCATAAATCTTGGAGGAGCCGAAAAAAGTTGTGATACCGCGCACAGCCTAGGCGTAGGCAACAACTTTTGTCACTTTTGCCAATTGAAACTTTGGCAATCTAAATTATGTGCCAGTAGCTTCACCCATACATGCATATATGCATGTGTATGTGTGTGAACCGGGGTTAACAAACTGTCGTAAGAGTTCAACTTTGGGTTGCAGTATTCTGTATGTTAATATAGTATCTAGAGCATATGATTACTTAACTTTAGTCAATCCCAAATCAGTATTATAATAAAAAAATCTCACTCTCTGTCTCTTTCTCTTTCTTGTTTTCTTACAGTGTCACCGTGCCGGGGTATCAGGGCAATCTGCAGGCGGCAATCTCTCACAGCGCCGCATTGGCCGCCTGGGAACGTTTCGGTGTTGAGTTCATACTCACCTTTGTCGTGGTGCTCTGCTATTTCGTCTCCACGGATGCCATTAAGAAGTTCATGGGCAATTCGGCGTTTGCCATCGGTGCGGCATACAGCGCCTGTTGCTTTGTGTCGGTAAGTTTGACATTGATAATGATGCTTCAAGGAATGCTACAACACTAAAATCTAGAGACTCGAAACTCTCAACTCGCAACTCGAGCCTTCAGACCTGAGAGTCAAGAAACGCACCTGCCGTTTGCGCATTTTTATGGTGCAAAAATCGCAGCATGACAGGCACCAGGCCCAGACCCAGTCCCAGTCAACAAAAGGGACCGAGAAATTGGTCGAGATAATTAATTTAGCCCAAGTCAGGGTCGAGCGCGTCTCGAAACGTTGTTGTCCACAAATTAAAAGCAAATATTTAGCCAGTTTATTTATTTATTTTTCTTTTCTTTCCCCTTAAGCCGCACAATAAAACTGAAATTTATATTGATTTGAATTACGATTTCAGACTTGCGATAATAATTGAGCACGCAATCATAAAATGAATTTTAGACAATTTATCCGCATTGGAATTCGACTGTGAACTGCTGCAGCTGATTCAAGGACAGTCATTTAGCCACTCGATTGTTCATAAATAATTTGTGAAAATCTGTTTTTGAAAGAAGAATTTTGAAAATTTAATTTACAAATTGCTTGGAAACTAAAGGCTGATTTTTTTATTACAAAATACTTAATATATATTAAAAGTATGCCGTTTACATAAATATTTGCCCTATATACATGTCATATATATGTGCCTTTCATATGTAGCAAATATAATTTGATTATAATTATTTAATTATTATAAAAATATTTAATAGATTTTAAAAAAATATTTAATGTATTTATATATTTTTTAAAATATTTAATATATTTTTCATGGGAGGATATGACTCACGGAGACCTTTAGACAACCCCCATTTCCACATTCTTTCCATTTTCCACCAATCTCATGCTCCCTCTTCCTCTATTACAGATGCCCTATCTGAATCCGGCGCGCTCCTTGGGTCCGTCGTTTGTGCTGAACAAATGGGACAACCATTGGGTGTATTGGTTTGGTCCGCTCGTCGGCGGCATGGCGTCCGGCCTGGTGTATGAGCATATATTCAGCTCGCGTCGCAGCGTGCGTCATGCCAAGGGCAGCATTGACAACGACTCCAGCTCCATACACTCCGAGGATGAGCTAAACTACGACATGGACATGGAGAAGCCCAACAAGTATCAGCAGTCGCAGGGCACCTATCCACGCGGCCAGACGAATGGGGCGGGTGCCACCGCTGCTCAGCATGCCGCTGCCACTTTGCCGCCCATGGGCGTGGTCGGCGCTGGAGCCGGCAACTACTGCCAGAATCTGTACACCGCGCCGCCGCTCTCCTCCAAGTACGATCAGCAGCAGCAGCAGCAGGAGCCGCTCTACGGCGGCACTCGCTCGCTCTACTGCCGCTCGCCCACGCTGACGCGCAGCAACTTGAATCGCTCGCAGTCGGTGTACGCGAAGAGCAACACGGCCATCAATCGTGACATTGTGCCGCGTCCCGGACCACTGGTGCCAGCGCAGAGTCTCTATCCCATGCGCACTCAACAGCAGCAGCAGCAGCAGCAACAGCAGCAACATCACCAGCAGGCCGTCTCGACAACCCAATCGTCGCATCTGCAGAATCAGAACGTGCAGAATCAGATGCAGCAGCGCACCGAGAGTATCTATGCCATGCGCGGCTCCATGCGCGGACAGCAGCAACCATTGCAGCAGCAGCAACAGCAGCAGCAGCAGCAACAGGCGCCAGTTGGCATGCAGCAGCAATTGCAGCCACCGCAGCAGCACATGTCGGACCCACAGGCGCAACCACAGGGCTTCCAGCCGGTCTACGGATCACGCAACAATCCCACACCCCTGGACGGCAATCACAAGTTTGAACGTCGGGATCAACAGCAGCAGCAGCAGCAGCAACTCTATGGCATGACCGGTCCGCGCAATCGCGGCCAGTCGGCGCAGTCCGATGACAGCTCGTATGGCTCGTATCATGGCTCGGCAGTCACGCCGCCAGCGCGTCATCCCAGCGTGGAGCCCTCGCCGCCGCCCCCGCCCATGCTGATGTACGCCCCACCGCCGCAGCCCAATGCGGCGCATCCACAGCCCATACGAACGCAGTCGGAGCGCAAGGTGAGCGCACCCGTCGTTGTCTCCCAGTCGTCTGCCTGTGCTGTCACCTATACCACATCCCAGATGCCCCCAACGATCACGACCACAACAGCACAACAACAGCAACAGCAGCAACAGCAGCAGCAGCAGCAGCAACAAATGATGATGCAACAGCAGCAGCAGCAGCAGCAACAGCAGCAGCAGCAAGCACATCAGCAACATTATGGCATGTTGCCGTTGCGACCGAACTGAAAGCGGCTATCGTGGGGCCCCGTTACGACGCCGCCGCCAACGATACACGCCGCCCTCGCAATTCATCCCACGGGCACCATGACCCTGCACAGCTGCAGCCTGGCCAAGCAGAGCAGCTTGTTTTAGCTCCCAGAGAAGAGTAAATCGGGCATCCAAAGGAAATGTACGCAAAGTCCTAGAATTTAGTTTAAAAAAATAAAATCATTTAAGTGCAGTTGAATTAGAATGATATACAATATACATATATAGACCTAGCGATAGCAGACGAAACATAGCCACAATGTATTATTCATATACGACAAGTAAGAAGGAACTCAAACCTAGCAGCAGCAGCAACATCGATTATTATAAGCAACGTACATACATATAACTATAAATATATCCCATAATCCATCTGAATATATTACTATGCTCATAAAATACTTATTCAGCAGTCAGATAAACATAGACATATTCACCCATTTGCTTAAACTTCCTTTTATTTTGTTAATTTCATATCGTATTTCGTTATCCCTGTTTCAGGGAATTACATATTTCAGTTCAATTCATATTGAATGGTGGCATTTTTATATACCCAACCAAATTTCTCGACTGAATCACATACGATCTAATATTATCTCAAAAATACATACTCAGTCTTTTATTCATCCTATTTTTTTTAATTCTTCAATGTTACTTTCAATTTTAGGTTTTTTTCTATTATAGAAGCTCTTAATATAAATGTATATATAGTATATGCATCTATATTGATGACTAGTTTAAATGTTATCATTAACAGCTTAACCATATATAAATGTAAATGTTAGGCTAGATAAGCAGAAAAGTCGACATCTATGTATATCGTAGAAAATATGTACGCATAATTGTAGCCATTAAACGCTCTTATTAATTGTAAGTATAAGCAAAAAAAAAAAAAGAAAAACAAAGATATACATATATATAGTATACAAGAACTGTTCTGTAACCTAGAAAAAAAATGTTGATCTAAATTAAATTCAATTAGCGCTTGCTAAAAAAGTTACCGAAGTTTTGCTTACAAAATGGGAAGTTTACAATCTGATTCTGGAATAGGTCGAAAGAATAAAAGGCAATCTTTTAAAATTATAAAATTCCGTATTCAAATCGCGTCAAAATCTTCAATTGCGCAGAAGACTAAAAATTCTTAAATAAATATCCTTATGGGACATTTTCAGTACCTTTGGTATTAAATCGTAAGTTTAAGCAGTTAACTTACGCAAAAGTCCGTAGAAGAATAAATTTCCTTCTTACAGTGCGGCGAAAATAACCAAATGGGTAATTTGTAGTACTTTTTGGCATTTGAATCATAACAGCCAAAGATCCCAAGTTGCGCTCAAAGTTCGCAGAAGAATATGTAAATACCCTTGGCGCAATGCTGCAGAAGTATGCAAAGTAGGAAATAATAAAAGTCCACGTACTCTGCAGTATTTTTCAAGCGTTCCTTTTGTATTTGCATAAGTTCACAGCAGTTATGAAAATATTGGCCGTCTCCTTCAGTGTTTCATAATTATGCAAAGTGGTAAATTATCTTTGATTGATGCACGCACTTTGCAACACTATTGCGAAAATTCTGCAGCAGTCTTTGGCATTTGAATAAAAGCACGAAACTGTTCGGCCGTTGTTTTATAATTATAAAAGTGGAAAATCATTTACCAATTTACGCGCTGTGCAACCTGCCAAAGTCTTTATTTTGTATTCGAAATTCGTTTGACTGTGGACTATCTGAACCATGCAAAGGTGTGTTTACACTCTGAACTCGGACCGTAGCCTGTCCCCGAAGGGATTGTGCACCAAAATAGCAATTGCAAAGTCATCGCCGACTCCAATTTTAAAACGTCTCCGACTGATTCAGATAACGAATTTCAGCAACTCATGCGACGAACTGAATAAAGCAAATGTATTAAATGTATTTCCGGCGCTCGAATCAGTTAGCCTGTTCGATGGATGCTATGCGACAAACAAAATTCGAGCCGAGCATTGGAATACAATCAAATTACTCGAATATCTGCAGATAGCCAAAGAAGTGTACCATCTTTCAGACTTCGATGCCATGCAACTGCTGGGATTCTTTAAGACCAATTTCACTGAAGCTTGTCGACATTTATTATTCGATAACAGCCGACACGATATTATACTGGATTTTGATTCGCCCTGGCGATTAAACTCGAGATCCATAAGAGAACTGCCCCCCATGGAGAAGTTTACGAGCCACTCGTTCTTCAAGAACTTCCAGCAACTGTACATCGTCAACTCCAACGTATTGACCAACGTACTGCCCCAGCAGTCCTTGGCCGAGAAGTTCCCCGGCCGCTATATACGCATACAGCGTTCCTTTTATCGAGGAAATGTCATCTGGGTGGCCTGTGCGCTACCCTCTGGAGATGAACCAATTGAGGTAGTTGCGCTGCTATTGCCATCGATGGACAGTA
Source organism: Drosophila navojoa (assembly GCF_001654015.2). The sequence continues at coordinate 505,028 of NW_022045912.1, forward strand.
AGGAAGTAAAGCGCTGCACCTTTCTAATGGATGAATTGGAGGAGTATTTGGCCCCGCTGATCCTGGCCAGCAAGTCGTGGACAGTACTTGAACACGAGTCCGAAAATGCCGACATCCTAATACAAGTACTAAACGAATGCACTGCCGCCATGCAAGGTTTGCTCAACGTGGAGGTCCTGAAGAATAAACTTCCAAGAGATGCTGTCGGTGCCCTGCTGAAGACCTATGAAATTCTATACTGAAATGAAGAGATGTACGATAAGCTAAAAGTTGGGCAATTTCCAGCTAAAACATTATTAATGTTCATGTATTTACACACACTAAATTATTTTCTCAATATAAACAATAATAAAAAGTGTAATTATATATAAATTTTTTTTTTAATTTTATTTGTAGAAATCAAGTCTTATTAATTAATAAAGAATTTACAAACAAAATAATATAAATGCCGAATATAATAATAATTTTTTTTTAATTCTATTGTAATTCTATACTGTTTTTTTATGTTTGACATACAAAAATTATTTTAAATTATAATTAAATTAATATTTAATTAAAACTGCTAGAATACATTTTATTAAAAACTGTTTTGTAAATAGTAAAACATTAATTGTAGATTTAAAGTAATATCTCCAACAATATCAATCAGTAAAAATCATTATCAACATAAAAAATTACGCTCGCTCATCATCCACTATAATTAAATCACTCGCTCCCACATTCTGATCACATTACACTCTTTTTGTGGGAACCTAGTATTCAGCATAATCCAAACTGACCAATCAGAAGGATCAGGCCACTCACGATACTGTAAACAAATCAAACCAACAAACGATAAAAGAACTCTCAAAAATCTCAATCTCTTCAAGATCGAGATCCCTTCTATTCACATAAGAGCCAAAAGCTCATTGAGTCCGAAGCCCAATAAAACGAAAGCTGAAAGTCAGACCTATAAAACCTCTCCAGAATATAGCATAAGCAGTTCAGTTGTGTTAAGAAATTCTAATTCAATTCAGCGATTACTAAGCAAACCAAAAATAAAAAAAAAATTCCTTATATGAACTATAATGTAAAACTGATTATTATATATATCAAATCGTAAAAAGTTAATTAGTTTTAATTAAGAAAATTGGTGTGCAGAAATCATATTGAATTCGAATAACTGACATAATGAAAAAACTTAAAAAAAAAAAAATAAAATAAATAAAAAATAAATAAAATGTAAAATTGTATACAAACTTTTAGAAATTGTGTTTACAGTTCTTGGTAGAATAAGTAAGGAAATACATGTAAAAATTGTTTGTAAATAAATTTTGCAAAACAAAAAAAGGACGCAAAAACAAATTCATAAAATCATGCAACTCCAGTAAAAAAACAAATGAATAAAGAGAAGCAAACATAGTTTAAAAAATATTTGATACATCAGTCTCTTATAGAGAGTTTCTATATATCTTCAGTTTCCTTTACACCGACATCTATCTCCGACAAATCACTCAATTCATCCGATGGCCAATCATCGCCATCGTCGCTTTCGCCCTCCTCCTGAACATATTGATGGCGGATGTAGCGCATCCAGTGTATGCGACCCGTGTCGCACTGAGGAATCTTGGCGTGCTCCGAGTCATAGGCCAGCCAATGGCAGTGCTGCTGCGCCGACAAAGAGTCCAGCAAAGTGGGCCAGTAGACATGGAGGCCAACCTTGGCCAGCTTAATGTGCAGTCGATAGCCGTGCTGCTGCTCCGATAATATCTTCACCTCGCCCAGCAGATTGAGTATGCAGCGCTGCGGCGGCGTCGTCTCTGTGACCTGATAGAAGAGGACATTGTCCTGATGCACGAGCTGGTATTGTGGCACTTCCTGCTCGATGATGAGCTCGATCTGCAGCAGAGTCTGATGCCAGCACACCCTTGGACGCACTGCGTTGTCGGCGACGGCGGCACAGCGTAAGGCACTGGCCAACCTAGCGGGTGTTAACTGTAGCTTGGACGTTGGCAAAATATCATCATTGCTTTCCTTTTTCGGAATATTTGGTTTTTGGGGGCTTGTGTCATCAGTTGCCAGTATTTCCTGCATCATAGTATTAGCGGACTCTTTGAGCGCTGCATCATCGGAATTCAGCTCCATCAGCAGAATCTCCATAAGTGAATACATGATGTCTTTGAGGTCGAAGTCATTTGGCTGAGATGGCTCCTGATGAAGCTCAGTTATTTCAATTGGTTCCTTGGGAGCTAGTGCATCCCCGTTAATCAAGTGGTTAGCTGGACAATTGGTTTCAGTTTGGTCTTGCTCGATATTCACTTTGGTGGCAATCTTCTCCAGATCCTCTGCACAGGTTTCGGAATTGGAGTGGATCTCTGTTGCCGACTGTTTATCTAAGGAATTTATCTGGGCACTGGAAGCGGATTGCATCAGCTCGCCATTCTCTACACAGTCTGTTCCTTTGTGCAGCTCTTCAACACCCTCATCCTGCTTAGCCTTGTCTTGTTCCAGCTGCTTCACCTGCTCGTCGTCTGCCCTTGGGCCAGCCTCTAAGCAAGGCAATTCTGCTTGAAATTGCTTCTGCTTGTTGACCACCTCGACATGCAGCTTGTGCAAGTCTTTTAGGATTTGCACATCCGATTTGGCGTAGTTCCGAAGGATCAGCTCATCGTGCAGTTGCGTAGCCCTCACGCACGTCTGCAGCGCTGGGCAATCCTGCAGTACGGCCATGTCATTCGCATAGACCACATTGAACATGCTCAGCTCCACGGTTAACTGCAAATGCTGATTTTCACTGAGGTTGCTCAGCAGCTCCGTCACCCACACCTTCGCCTCCTTCTGCCAGTCGCCCTCGCCAATGGGTGGCATCAGCCCACACAGACGGACGTCGATGGCCAACGGTGGCTCCACTGCGAAACGTTCATCACACTCAAATAGATCCATAGATTGCACCTTCAGCAGCTCTGTGCCCTTGTCCATTTGCTGCACAACCACCAGGCGCTCGGACAAATCCACAATTCGAACGCGTTGGTATTTGAGTCGACGGCGCAGAACACAGACGTCGGACATTTTCAGTGTACGCTTGGGTCGGCGATTTCGCGCACTGCTCATGTGCAAGTCGAGCTCGGTGCTTAGGTTGCGCCGGGTGGCCATATTAGGGGCACTCTGCCAGGAGCGGTGCTCGCTGCTCCTGAAGCTGACGGGCATAATGGCAAAGTGCACCGGATCGTACACCTTGATGATGTTGCCGCGCACCATAGTGCCGGGTTGCCACAGAGCAGCCTGGCCGGGCCCCAGGAAGTCCTCACGGATTGGATGATGCCTCCGGTTGCAATACAACTGAACGCACTTACCGCTGCTCAGGATTTGCGGACAGAGCTGACGACTTTCATCTATCTGCTGGCGACAGCTGGCCACCATTTGTTGCATCTGCTCGCTCATCTTAAAGTCGTGCGCCTCAAAGAACTGCACCAGACGCGGCAGCTCGTGGCTATTGCTCTCGTCCAGGATGACGAAGGAGACGATCCTCGTAGTCAGCTTTTGGCCCGACAGATAGTTGTTGATATTCTCTCTGAAAACATGAAAGCGATACGAGAACTTGGACCAAGAATCGGGCAGACTGTAGTGAATCATTAGCTCGAAATTGCCCACAGGGAGAGGAGTTTGCTGCATTGCATCCGTGGCCAATAGCAACTGTTGCACTTGCTGAAAAATAGGAACACAGAAACATTTGTCCAAGGATTGTTAAGACTGCTAGACTTGTCCACTCACCTGCCTAGCGGCATCAATGGACTCAATGCAGTCATAGCCCGCCTCGGTCAAGGCCTTACGCAGCACAGCCAACTCCTTCTGGTCCTTGCAGTAGATGATTATGCGTCGCTTCAGAGGACTTTGAGCTGCCAAATAGTCGAGCAGCTGTGCGATCTTCCTATCGCTATGCAGCACAGCCACATTGAGCTTGACCCGGCCATAGACGGCCGCCTCGAGGAAGTCGCCGAAGAGCAGCAGAGGATTATCGTCGAAGCGCCGCAACAGTTCGAGAAAGACCTTTCCATGCCACTGCTGCGCGATAAGCACGAATTGCAACCGGAGCTTGGAAATGCCCTGCAGCAATTGCAGCAGTTCGTTGAGCAGAGCGGACTGAGCCGCATACATGCGATCGAAGTCATCGATGATGAAGTGCTTCAGGCGACGTGGATCGATCAGCTGCATCTCATCCTGCAGCAGCTGCTTCAAGTGGGTGGGCGTTGTGACCAGGATGCCGCACGAGTTGAGCAGGCGCAGTCGCAACTCTAGGCCACAGTGCTCGTGCGAGTTGACCACCTTCAGGCTGTTCGTCTTGTGGCCAGCCATCAGCTGATCGCATTGCTTGAACAGAGCCTCGGCTTTGACAACGGAGTCGGCCAGCAGCAGTGCGACGGGACCCAGGCTGGTGCCACTGCCCGTCGCTCGCATCGAGCTCATCACTTGGGAGCACAGCGTGGGCAAGTAGCACCAGGAGCGTCCGCTGTCAATGCGGTCCACCAGCACCAGGGAACGGCCCTGCATCAGGTGCGGCCAGGCGTAGCGCTGCGTGGCCATCGTTGGCCTCACATTCATCGCCTGCATGGCCTTCAGCACCTCCGGGCAGAACTGCGAGCTGCCTAAGCTGCGAGCCGGCTGCACCGGGATCGTGCTATGCGCAATCACTTGTGTCTCCAGGCCGCAGAGCTCAGGGGCTGAGCTTGTGGCTTTTGCATTAGTCTCAACTGGCAAACGGATTGCATTACAGATGCGCTGCCGCTCAAGCGGTTTGCGCGACGATAGCGGATTATTGTTTCTATTTGAGTATTCCTTATAGATGCGCTCCAGCGCATCCAAACTCAACCCCGAAGACGTCTCTTGAGTTGGTTTAATAGGCTCCTTGCTCAACGTGTAGTGTCCAGGATTATCCGGCTTCGTAAGAGCTTCCATATTTTTGCATGGATCAGGAATAGCTTTCATTATATCCGGTCGCATGGGTTGGCTTTCACTGTTCTTAATGGCTTTCGGGATGAATATTTTATTAACTTGTTTATTCAAATTGGGGGATGAAGTCTGATCCTGACTTGCACTCATTGAGTCCCTCTTCACAGATCTATCGGGGACACAAATCACTTTATTTGGATAAGGCTGAATGATCTTTACGAACTCGCTTGTATTTTCCGAATCGGCAGACAGGGATGAAGTCTGTGCCGAGGATAAATTATTTAGCCCATAGCCAATAAGCTGCAGTTTATCATTGATTGAGGGTTTCTGGACTTCAGTTGGTATTTCGGGGAGCGGGTGGATTATATCAGTATACAAGGAATCAGTATCATTTTCCACTCCACTTGAGGATGATTCATGCACATCCGTATTGAAGCGGACTTTGCGGGGCGAGTGCTGGTCAGCTTCGGTCTTATTTTCCGTGGAACTGCTTTTGGGGCGAAAGAGCGCCGTATCGACGGAGCCATCGGTTCTGCTCTTAATTCTGCTGAGGCGCTTCGCTGATTGGGGTACTTCAAGCTTTTCACGTAACCGAGCAAGGCCCTCCAACCGAACAAGCTGCTTTGAGGGGCACTTGAGGTTACGGGTCATGGCGCCTAGTTTATGATACCTATTTTTAAAAATGGAATCCAAGTATGCCTTGGACTCTTTGCTAAGCGGACAGCTTGGGGTTAGCTGCTGTTGTATTTGAGCTGGCTGGCTAGAAGCTACCATCTGGAGCACAGTAAAGACACGTAAACTGGGCCTAATATCTTCCTCATTCGGCTCCGCCGAATCGATTTGGCTCATCGGCTGGAACTCTCGAGCAAACGCTATACTGACCTCCTCGCTTTCCATTCGCGCCCATTGCTTCTCTACCAAATAGGTAGCCGCATCCACCGGCGGATCGTCCATCAGCAGCTGACCAAAGCTCTGATGCTCCTCGCTGCTATGCCGAACCCTGAAGATCAGTCGCTGCGCTTCGTCCAGGCGCTGGTCGAACAATCGCACTGCCTCGTCGGACCACGATTCGCCCGTGCGCGGCACCACACATTGAATGCCACCCCATTCGATATCGATGTAGCGCTCATGCAGATGGTACGGCAACGGGTACAAATCCTTCGTATTGCAGTAGACGCTGAAGCCATAGTCAATGGCCCACACCAGAAACTTGTCGCGTTCCAGATAAGCAACGACGAGCCCTCGCAGCATTTTCGCCATCGGCCGATAGTGCATAATGACATATTTATCCGGATAATAGCTGTTGCGCTGGCGATCCAAACGACAAAACTCCAGCAAACACTCCTCTGCAGCATGCACAGAAATGGCCGCAGTCTGCAGGTGCTCCAGCTGCACGTAGCAGAACAATTGCGGATTCACATAATGCGTAATCAGAATGGTCTTCGCCGTTCCGCCCTGCTCCGGTTCCTTTTGCTGCTCCGGCTCCTTTTGCTGCTCCGGCTCCTTGTGCTGCTTCGGCTCCTTTTGCTGCTCCGGCTCCTTGTGCTGCTTCGGCTCCTTTTTCTGCTCCGGATCCTTTTGCTGCTCCGGCTCCTTTTGCTGCTCCGGCTCCTTTTGCTGCTCCGGCTCCTTGTGCTGCTCCGGCTCCTTTCGCTGCTCCGGCTCCTTTTGCTGCTCCATTTACGCTTGCTTCACTTGAACTGTTTAGAGGAAAAGATTTATTTATACATCTAAATTCTATTAGACAAAGTTTCTAGATATATATACAATTATATACATATATGTATATAAGTATATATACTTTTATACAGTGGCATACATACATACATATATACAAGAAATTAGCAGCCACAGCTTAAAGTTCAAATCATTTTCCGAAGAGAATTATTCGTGTGGAAATTTCTCTGATTTCCAAGCAAGACAAAGTTTTGTGTAGAAGTATTTATATATATGTATGCAGTTAAAGCTTTAATTACAATTACCAACACAGACCGACGCTGTTTTCTAAGCTACTTATAAATATGGTTTCTAAAATAAGGGAAATTATATTAAAGATGTCTCAATTAGATGTCTACAATTCATGTGTATTAATAGATACAAGAGGGCAGCAAATATCCTCAGTTAATATGCTTACTTTTTATATCTTTTAACATTAAACATGTGAATTATGGAGAATTTCTTTTGTTAGTGATAGATGTTTATACATAATAATAATATAATATAATATGCAATAATTCTATAATATGCGAAAAAGTCTGAAGCAATGCAACTCAAATGCCAAACAGCGGAAAGGTTTTATTGTAATAGTTTAATAATCTATAAATAGATATAGATAAGATTAAGATATATAATCTACATCTTATTCGTAGATCCCTAATGTGAATGCTGACTGGAGGTCTTTCAGGGATTCTTTTAAATAATAAAATACCCTGGGAACTTCGTATAAAGACATTAAATAACATAAGTTGCGTTAGTTTCCATCTCTTGTCTCTCTCTGTCTCTCTCTCAATCACTTTTCTCACTGTTAGTTCTCTTGTACAAATAAGGAAATTTTCCTCACTCATTCTTTCTCTATCTCTGTGTGTGTCTCTTTTTCTATATCCCTCTTTCTCTCTCTTTCCCCCTCTCTGCAGTGTTTACCCATTTATATAAATAAAGCAATTCGTCTTTAGCCCAATTTAAGGCAATTCGTGTGCTTTTAAGCAACTTTTGCTAATTGAATTCTCAACAAAGCTTTTGCAGCACACTTTAAACTGCATAAAAAGGGGTTAACTAAAGTGCCAAAAGCCGTAGCTGGGCGCATCGAAAGGAGGTGCTTGTGCCTATTTGCCACTTGTTTGTGCCACGCTGTAAGCGCAATTTGCCACAGCAGGCGGCCAGTTGAAATTGTTGTTGTTGTATTCACGCATTCACTGCAATTGTAAAACGGTAAAACGTTCAAACTTCGCCCATTGTGGCGCAGCTATTGACTCGATTGTTGCTGTTGTTAAATGGAGTTTAATGGAATGACAACTTTAGCTTTAATATACTTGACTAACTATTAGCACGTGTATATGTACATATGTATGTATGTACATATGTATTTATATCTATCGATCACACTTTAGCTTAATCAGCTAACAGCTGCGTTTGACCATGAAAATTCTCTTATTATAATTAGAGCGCATAGCTTACCGAGGCAAATGCAACAACCGCAGCCCCGCACCTAGCCATTCCCTTCGCCTTCGCAGCTAAACAGATTTCACTAGTAAAAAATAAATAAATCCCTAATTTATCATATAAAAAATCTAATAAATGCAACGATATCCGATAATATGCAAATAAGCAGCCAGCTCTAGAGGGGTTGTTAGATCGATCAAATTGTGGCTATTCAAGCGCACATCTAACCTAATTTAGAAAAAAATTTGTTACATTATTCAAAGGACTTACATCGGTTAATTTGATTAGACACGCTTTACTAAATCCGCCAATTGATATAGAAAACTGTATTAAATGATAACAAAACAAGATTTTTATTTAGATTCAGCGTTTTGCTGCAGTTACAGATCAAGGATGATACGAAGTGGCACTAGAATAAAGCATGTGCTTTTGCACACACACACCCACACATATGCACATATTTACGTGAAAGATAACTATCATATGCAAATTATATATGTTGCGCATTCATCGATTCACAAAGTCAATTTCAAATAAACCCATCTCTAGCTAACGCACACTCATGCAAATTGTAAACAAAACTTATAACGGCAGCTAGAAAATTCGCAATATCAGCATCGCTGCCTGTATGTATTTAGATGGAACTGCGTAGCTCATCTTTTTTGAGATAAGAAATTATATAGAGTGTATGATCTTATGGCATTTACATACATATATACATGTGCTTCAGAGCAGTACTCACTAAGATGATAAATATTTAACACAAACAATTAGAGATGTAAATTTAATAGTTCATTTGCCATTTCACAACCCTAGAAAAAAATACTTTGCAATAGAAAAACGGGTACACGCGCGAAAAGAATGCAGTAACAGATAATAAGAATTTAACGACAGTAAGAGGATGCTTCACAAATACTCAATTTTAATTAGAATTTTGCAGATAATAAGAATTTTACGCCATTAAAAGGATGTTGCACGAATTTCAATTAGAATTCAAAATTTTTCATTTTATCTCTCTAGATGAAGATCGAAATAATTGAAAGCGTGACACTAGCAAGAAGCGATCGACTGAGCGACTGTTTATGCCTGGGCGACTGTCGGACTCATAAAGCGCCCAAGAATATACATACATACATACACACATACATACGCATATCGGCATAGAGAAAACGTAGACATGGTGTTCGTATTTATGTACGTATGCATGAATTCGTAAAGGCTTATGCATGTTTCTGCGTGTGTATGAGTGTCGCATTTCATTTTATACACATACACATACATACATATGGTTGTTTTGTGAAGGCGATTGAGGAAAAATTCTGATTTTCAAAAGAGTGACTTAAAGATATCATTTAAAATTTGAGGCTTCTTTTTGTTACGGAAAATTAAATATTTGAGATCGTTGCAAAGTTGCGTTCCACATACGAGATCACATGAATGTTTGTACATACATTTGTAAATATGTTTGCATACAGTATTTTAAAATAAAACTGGATATTCATTAAAAAAAAATGTTAATATTTCCATGCATGTATGTACATAGTATGTACGTATGAACATACATACTTATGTACATACATGTATACATATATAAATACACGTATGAGTGTATTTACTCTTATAAATCATTTGCAATCTAAAACTGAACGCACCCGCCTATTTGCCACCCCTTTACCTTTTGCTGGCTAATTCCAACACAAAGTGTGAACAATTTATTTTGCCTCAAAAAAGTTGCGAGTTTTTCTATAGAAAAGTGCACAGTTTTTTTTTTTACCCCTTTTTCCCGGTTTTACCCTCTGAAACTTTCACTGTTACATTTTTTCACTTCGTTTTTGTTTGTTTACCATTGCGGGTCGCCTATAAAAAAGTTTTATGCCACTGGGTCGCTCTCGTCGTCTATCATCTGTACCACTTGCACCCAACCCCCATATCCTATATCCTTAACTCCTTTTTTATTTTATTTGATTGTTTCATATTTATGAGGATTATGCTTTAGTGTCGTTGAATGCCGACTGCTGCGGCAAGTGGCTGCCTACGTGTGGTAATTTATCTTGCGGTTAAGGACTCCCGTCTCTCTCGGCCTAAACGAAAGGTCTATTTCAAATGTGAATGCCGGATTCGCATTGTGTGCGCTTGAATGGCGAAAGGGGCGGAAGATCGTACGCACAAGATAAACAGCAATTGTGGATGAGGTCAGTGGCTAACGGACTCAATTGAATTGTAGCATTTGCGATGCGCTTTGCCAAACGTTTATTTAAACAAATCGGGTCGTACGGGTTAAAAGCCATTGAATGGAAAGCGCTTTGCGATACGATTGGAAAGGGAGGGAGAATCTGTGTGCGGATGGCGAGTCTGTGCCTGTGTGTGTACGTTCAGAGACTTGGCACGCATTCTTGTTTATCTTGCAAATCTATGAATTGCGCGCTTGCTAAATGGTTTCTACGATTTTTTGGCAAACATGCAGGCTGCGCTAGATTAATATTTATTCAATTATGCATTAAAGAGTTTATGTTGTATATCTAGTACTGGCAGATGCTGAATAAAAACAAATGAAAGTTAGAAGTAAATACTTTTCTAATTTGATATACTACAAATATTATTTATTTCTAGTGTTAGTTTAATTTCGGGTAAAGTAGTAACAGATCTGTAGATTTTGTAAATTTAGAAAATAATTTGAATAGAATAATTCATATTTAAGCAAATTTACAAATCGTTTCGTTTGAAAAAATACCCTATTAGCTGGTCATACTGTTGTTTACATTTTTGTATAGTGACCTGCCAACTTAGTTGAGAAATGCCAACTTGCCCTGCAGAAAATTTCCTAAATAATCGATAAGCATGCGCATCACATGTCGAGCGCCATTTTTGTTTTCGATGAAAGTTCTTATCGACATACACAAAGCGCATCACACATACAAAGCCATAAAAAAAATAAAATAAGCAGGCTGCATACGAAAAATTAGAAAATTAAGCGCTGCTTACGACGAGTTTGTGCTAAAGCAAATAAATAATATTTTCTTGTGTGTGTCGTCCAAACAACAGCAGCAAAATAACCAAGTTTAATATACGCCTTGAGAACATCATGTCGAAAAATAAAAAATTGTCGCTATCGGGCGACTCAACAGAGAAATTTATCTACAAGCCCAAAGATTTGATATGGTAAGACTTCTGTGGCACATCTAAATTTTGCAATGCTCCAAACAACAACTAACAAAGTGCAGACTTGCCTTGCTATAAAAAAGTTATATTTTGTGTTCGATTTGTTGCAAGAAAATATAGTAAAACCATACATAACCTCAATTGCCGCTGTGTTGGGCAAGCGTAAAATAATTGGGAAAAAATACAATTGGTTCACAATTAAGCCAATAATGCTCAGTGTGAAATACAGTTATGTCTTTTTTTTTCGTCTAAATACCCCACGCACGACTGTGTAATAGCTGCCGACGATTGCTGTTGCTGCAAACGTCGCCGTCGCTGCGTTGGCGCTTTTTTTTCGCGCGCGCGCGCGCCTAATTTTGTAGTTATTGAAAAAATGAAAACATTAAAAATATATAAACAAGTTTATTATAATAAAAATTTTGTTTATGTTTCAGGGCCAAAATGAAGGGCTTCACACCATGGCCAGGAATGGTAAGCGTAATGTTTATAATTCTGCCGACGGCAACGCCTCTGCTGCTGCCGCTGTCGCTGCCGTGTTTGTTTTCGACTGTACTTTTTTCATGCAGCAGCGGCAGAGGCGTCGGACGTCGAGTTCTGTTGCTGTTGCTTATGCTGTCGACGTCATAGCGCACTTACACGCTTCAATATTTGTTGTAAACGGGAGAGTAAAGCATTGATATCAACAGCGCGCGTATTTGTTCTGTCTTGCTTGAAATATCACATCTTTCTTTCTACTGTATGTACAGCTAAAAAATGAAGCTGAAAAAGAAATGAATTGAAGGAAACGCATTGAATTAGCTTGAACTTTGAATCAATGCGTGCATATGCGTGCGTGTGTGTTATGGCGAAATGAAATGCTCTTCTGTGTGCGTAATTGATTGTTTAATAATAGTTTTGTAACTGTTTTTTTGCAGATTGTCGAGCCGCCGCTAGATCTGCTTGCCCAGCAGCGACGCGCCAATACGAAATGTGTGTTCTTTTTCGGTTCGCGTAACTTGTAAGTAAATCAAGAGCAATAATCTAACAAGAAACAAAAATCATATCTAACTAATCGTACGTATGTGTGTTCGTGTGTGTGTTTAGCGCTTGGATTGAGGAGCACAACATCAAGCCGTTTGAAGGACCGTGGAAGGATGAGCTTGCTAAGGTTAGCAAGCCGGCTGCCTTTCGGCACGCTATGGCCGACATTGACAAATATGTGGAAAATCCGGCCGAGATTGATAGTCAAATAGATGAAAGCTGCGGTATGGGCAATCATACCACCGAAGCTGACTTTGACAAAATTCGCGACGGCCTGGACAGCGATGAAAATCCCGAAACGGGCGCTGATGGCAACAATGGTGTTGTTCCCCATGTGGTTGGCAGTCCCGATGAATCCGATGGGTTGACTTCGAATACTGCAGTCGAAAATAATGCAACTTCCCCAGTTGTGACAACTACGCCCACAGCAAAGAGCCAAGCGAAACGCACACCCAAGGCTAAGTCCAGTGCTGCTGTTGCCGTCAGCAGCAAGCAAGCTAGCAAAGCCGCTTCGGCCAAATCAGCAGCAGCACAAAAGCGCCGCATCTCGGCTCAACACACGCCCACCGGTGCAAGCACAGCTAAGCGTGGACGACGCGCCGCATCTGGCGAGGCTGATCACTATGAGAGTCCGAATGCGGATTACGATGGCGCTAGCTCGTCATCGCTTGCGGCACGAGCCCGCATCGACACAGACGCCTTTTTGGGTACATTAACAAAGCGCACACCGAATGCTATTGCGTTGCTAGATCGACCTGTGGTCACACGGCCTGAGACACAGGCCATTGACATGAACTCGCGCTCCAATACGTTGGCAGATCGCGATATTGTGCCGTCGGATCAGACATTTGGTTTTCTCGGCCTGGGCATGATGGGCTCGACCATTGTTAAGGACTTGATTTATACAAAACATAAGGTTGTGGTCTGGAACCGCACCATTGATAAGGTGAGTTACCTTTGGCACAAAGTATACAAAAAATAACATATAATATCTTTTTTCTCTCGTTTTTAGTGTCAGCCTTTTGTGGATGCTGGGGCTGAGGTTAAGGACACGCCCATGGATGTAGTGGAGGCAGCAGACATAATCTTTTGCTGTGTCTCAGATCCCAAGGGTGCCAAAGATGTAATTACCATAAATTTTATAATTTATTAATTACATTTCAGTGTATTTACATATATTAATTTTCTTATTACATCTCAATTTGTTCCTGCAGCTCGTATTTGGCAACTGTGGCGTTCTGCAGTTAAAGGATCTGCGAAATAAGGCATACGTAGAAATGTCAACCATTGATCCAGAAACATCCATGGATATAGGAGAGGGCATCAGGCAATGTAATGGTCGCTATTTGGAGGCACAAATTCATGGATCGCGACAAGAGGCCGCCGAAGGCATGCTGATCATATTGGCCGGCGGTGATCGCACAGTCTTTGAGGAGTGCCATTCCTGCTTCAAAACTATAGCCAAGAACACCTTCTTCTTGGGCAGTAAGTTGACATGCCAATGGCAATTATCACTTAATCCCAAGCGTACACTAAATTCTGGTCAAATGTTCTTTCTAGCAGATGTTGGCAACGCATGTAAAGTTAACCTCATTTTGCAGACAATTCTGGGCGTTAGTCTCGTCGGCCTGGCAGAGGCGTTGGCTTTGGGTACGTAGATTCAAATATTATATCGAGAATATATATTAATTTAGATTTTTTCCCAATTCGCAATTATAGCTGATCGTTTTTCCATTTCGTTAAACGATATCATAGACATATTTGACTTAACTTCTATGAAATCGCCGTTGCTACTTGCCAAGGGCAAAGGTAAGTCTCAAGACTTATTGCAATCGATTTTATCTAATTTGTTTCTGTCGGTTTCGTTTCTAGAAATGGCCAAAGGCGACTTCAATCCGCAGCAACCATTAAGTCATATGCAGAGAGACTTGCGCCTAGTGCTCAACATGGCTGAGAATTTGGATCAGTCAATGCCAGTGACGAGCATTACAAATGAAGTGTTTAAGCATACAAAACGCTTGGGGTACAGCGAGCACGATTCTAGTGCTGTATTCGTAAGATCCAGATTTTAACATTTAGTTAACACGACTACCATTTAAACTATACATTATCATTTAGTTTAAACCATACATCAAAGGAATGAAAACATACATATAAACTGACACACACACACACACACACACAGAGACCCACACCACAATATAAAGGATAAACAGAAATACATAGACCAGACAGACAGACATAGACGCACACATATTCCGTCGTGTTGAAAGCAATGACCAAACAATATGTTTAAGCAATGCTTTTTTGCAATCATTTGCATCATATTCATTTTACTTATTGTTCTTGCAACACGAATTCTAATCCATTCATATCTCTACTCCCTCTAACTGCCTCTTCACTTTCCTCCATCCAACCAACAAAAATCAACTATCAAACAAACAAACAAAACGCAATTATACACAAAACTAGAGTAACTTCTATCCAAATCAAAGTCTAAAGCAAGCAACCATGCCAATTAACATTATGGCGAACATGCCAAGCAAACCGGGTCTCTTGACTCGCTTGGGGATGCCGCCGTTAAACTCGCGCCGCCAGCGCTTGGCCAGCGTTTGAGATCAGATATGTGAGAGCAGATCAAGAAAAAGAGAGGGAGTTAAGCAGAGTGTGAAGCGATCAAGAAAATAATGTGAATTGATGGGAGGTCCATGAAAGAGACAAGATCAAGCTGGCATATAAATAGATATGCTTATATATTTGAAGTCAATTGCCGAAGCAGTTGTGTTAGCGGACCGCTTTCATACCTCCTTGTGCGCTATAATTTGTAATAGTTTTGATTTTTTTTTAACATTTATACTATAATATTGTTTTGAATTATTTTGGGCCCAATGTTGTCAGCCGACGCCGCTGTACGAGCAATAATTCTGCATGACTTGCGACTTCCTCAACCCCGCACGTTCAAATACCTCACGCAAATTGAGCAAGTCTGTAAATTGTTGAAAGCCCAAAATTAATATTTACTTTTTGAAACTTTTTTTTTTTGTTTTGCTTAAAACTTGACGTTCACAAAAAAAAAAAAAAAAAAGGAAAGGTATTTCTGAATGTACAGAGCATGCGATTCAAGTGTACAAAATGAAATAACTTAAAAAAAAAAAGAAAAAAAAAAAAACAATTAAATCATTTGAAGAACTGCAAGAACTATTGCTTGTTCGCGGCGCTGGCTGCACATTATTATGAAATTTATTTTTAACCAAAATAAAAAAGAAACAAAACTTCATGCTAGCTAGTTTACTTATTTCGCACATAAACCTAATTTGCATAATGTCCTATGCAAGAACTGCAATACCAATCACAATTTCTTAGCTTTCCTTTCATAAACAAAACAAAAGCAAACAAACAACAAAACACACAACTGGAACAGAAATAAAACAAACAGAATCACTGAAAAAAAAAAAAAAAATACAAAAAAAAAATAAATAAATAAAAAAAAGAAAGAAAACAAAATATAGTGTAAACATTTAGAGCCAAGAGAGTGTCGAGGGATCTATATTAATAATAATAAGAATATATATACATAAATAAATAAATATATTTTACTTATTATTTAGTCTGTATTTTGTTGTAAAACAAAGAATAATAAAAAACCTTAATTTTTAACTACAATCCGAACAACAAATTTTACCATTTTAAGTACATACTGCTATTATATATTTGGGGCCCAAGAATCTTATCTTCAAGATAATTTAATCATTATTAATTGATCATTTTTGATTATATAAAAACAATCGTAGTTACCCATTTCTTAAAGAACAAACATTTTGTACATGTAACATATTTAAATATTTAGTTTCGGTTAGTATAAAAACAGCAGCTGGGCAGCCGACAACAGACACAGAATAATACAATACATACATATATACATATATTTGAGAAATAGTTGAGAAAATTTGATTGAGTTTAAAGTTAATTTGTAATCGGAAAAATAGAGATCTGACTGAATTAGGTGTAGTTGGAGCTCAACATGGATCTCCGAGGATATACAGGGATTATCTTGGTTTTATTGCTGATGTCGCTGATAAGAAACGAGGATAGGATTGAATTGGGGCTGTATGCCAACAAGGTGGTGTCATACGGTGTGCCGACTCCATTGGTGGTCACCATGTCCGGCTATCCCAAGTGTGAGCTGAGACTGCGAGTTAGCTCGCCGAGATATCTGGTGGCGCAGTGGATCGTTGGCCCAAACATTGAGCCCCCCATGAAACCGGTATTCCAAAAGACGGACAATATTGCGAGGGAGTTGAGGCGACTCAACATCGTGCCCAGCGTGAACCTGAGCTATGAGCGGGGTTACTTTGCGGAGCTGAATGCAACCTTCTGGCAGGCGAGCAACATCCGACTGAATTTAAGCGGCTTGTGCAGTTTAGGGTCTCAATCTGAACTGAATCCAGTCTCCAGAACTATTGTTTTGACTATAGATATATCGCGAGATGTCTGTATTCCCCGTGCGGAAGACCAAGCCTGCTTCCATCCGAAAACCCCGTTGGAGTTCAGTGTGATGTACGGCTTCAGAATCGAGATAAATTTGTTAAACAATTGCGGTATGGATATAAATAATTTCACCTGGACCGTGATGGACTTGGCAGAGAGCAGTGAGTAATATCCGTATTATTTCCAAACTTAATCCAGTATATTTTCAATTTAGCAAAATTGAAAACGTTGCATCACCAAACCCTTGGTCTCACCTTGGGTCCATACGCTCTGCGCTTTCCCAACGAGTCGGGGCCGTATCGCAATCAATATGTAATGCAGATTAGCGGCGATTTCGGCGAAAGAAAATTTGCAGCGCGTTGCTATATGAAGGCCCTGGCGGAAGCGGTGCACGCGATCATTAGGGGAGGCATTGTGA
Organism: Drosophila navojoa; assembly: GCF_001654015.2. Next base: position 522,198 of record NW_022045912.1, read on the forward strand.
GGAATGTTCATAGAGAAGAAGAAATCTACATGGATGGCTCGTCGAGTCGGGACTACGCCAAAAGACCAGACGAAAAGCAATTTAATGTATATAAATGGACCTGCAGCTCGAGGGATGTCCACAATACAATGTGCAACGGTCGAATTTGGACACGTAACGTTAAATACATTATTAATATGTATATTAATATATCTAGCATATTTCGTTTGGCTATTTGCAGAAGCGACGTTTCGGATACCCGGCAAATCGTTTGCCGTTGGCAATAAATATGAGTTTCGCCTGTCAGTGGCTTCCGATATTCATCCTCGACAAAAATCGAATGCACGCCAGCTTTTATTAATTGTGGAACTCAAAACGTTGCAACTGGAGGTTACGTGCGTAAAGAATTGCGAGTCGAATGCATATGATCCGGAGGAGACTGTTCACATGGCGGTCGAGTGCCGCAACTGTGGCAGCTATAAGCCCGTATTTGCTTGGTACTTAGACGGATATGCGGCGTCCCAGACAAAGGATTTGCGCATGCGTTTGCAAACGGACAACGAAGTAAGCAAAGTCGTTTTGCGTGCTATCACATCTGATTTTCGGATCGGCACCAGGGTGAATATATTGACGGCGCGCCGTCGACCGAATTTTAGGTGTAACATAAGACCGACAACTGGCACTGAGGTCATTACGGAATTTGTTCCATGTTGCAGGATTTTTATGTCAAAAGTCAAGCGGTTTTTTTTTTATGCGGATAAAGTATTGATTAATCAGTGCTTTTACTGCTATTGCAGAGTGTATTTGCCAAATAATGTGCAAAATCTGATGGCGTTGATCTGTGACAGATATAAATGCAAGAGAATACAAATGCCATTGGTGACTGTGCATTCGCTGGGTGATATACCGACGAAGTCACCCAACGATTTGTGGACATATATGACAAAAACAAAGGCCAGATATTTCAACGTTAATAATAAATTGCGATTCATGGCGGCAGCACAAGCGGTTGCCAATGTAATACGCGAACCGAATATCGCGTTAACCTTAATGAAAGCTTTCGAACAATTTCAACCAAGATCGCTGATAACGCTGAGCTTGTTATCTCAATTCACAAAAACCCTGGCTGTCGCTCTGTCGCCAATTGGTGATAGGGATTTGTCGGTTTTGATAAAGTGCATGACCAAACTGAATGAGAACTTTCAGGTCTGTAGGGATACGAATGATGCGCAGCTGCTTATCAACGCACCCTACTTGAATACGGCGCTCGGCCTTGTTAAGATCAGTAATATTATGAATGCTATCAACAAGGGTATACCAACTCCGGCCAAATTCATATTCGATCAGTATAACCAGGCTGTGAAGGATAAGAAACTGCAACAGGCAGTCATAGATGAACTGCTCGAGGAGGTCTCTAAAATTGACAATAAGTTGGTGAAGGGGCGTTCGGAGAGATGGGTTAGATCCCTGTGGCAAACGGAGCGACTGTCTCGTTTCTTATCCATGGCTCGCCAACACGGCGTGAACTCGAATGACACCGAAGGCGTTGTTATAGACAGTGTGACCCTCTCGCTGCATTGCATGCTATTCAAGCCCGGCCTTCAGTATGCCATCGATACGAATGACGCGAGACATACAGTGTACCTGTCGTCGGAGCTGCTTGATGAACTTAAGGATCCCCAAACAAATAAAGTATGCGTCAAAATCATCTCAAGTATACGCAATCTGAACTGGTGGTATCCCGAGGAGAGACAGCCAACCAACGAGCTGCTCACTGTGCATGCTTACAAACACGGATATGAGTTTCACGAGGAGCTCCGGTTGCATAATAGCTATATTTCCTTTCGATCGCTGACTGGCCAGCTCAAGCCCGCCACTGATATTCCCAAAAAACGTAAGTATTAATATATACATAATAGACTGCCGCAACATTCACTTAGACTCTGTTCCAATGGGAACAAAGTTTAACATGAATATTTCTTGATATCAATTTTTATTTTACAGAAGAGATTGATGGAGTATCTCAGCCGCTTGACCTCAATACTAGCAGAAGCTATGGCCAGCGAATCGAGTGGAAGAGCATAGCAGGACTTCCAGAGGAATCGGATAATGACGATAATCTCGCAGAAACAGGGAAATATGTGAATTGCTTGCAATATAGCCAATTGCATACGAAAATGCAACTGCTTGCGTATCGCTTACAGTTGGACCAGAGGTCGATGGTTGCCGTGCGCTTCAAGAACACCACACACAGGCTACATGTGCTCCTGGTGATGAAAGTGCTCCCCAAAAATCTAGTGTCTGCCGTTGCCAATTCCGAGTGTAGCGTGCCGGCCCACTCGACCAATACGACGATAGTACTGCGCAACAAATGCTCTAGGGCGAAACGGGTGTATCTGGTCATACGGCTGTTTGGCGACGATGAATCGGATGGCCCGATACCCGGCGGTCCGGCCAACTTCTCGTTTGTTTTTCAGGTGCGCAGCTGCGACTATTGGAAGAAAGATGAACGGCAGTGGAAGCACATTAACTGCCTGCCAGGACTGCAGTATCCGAGGCAGGGCTACATATACTGCAACTGCAGCGTGATGGGTACGTTTACCAGCTATGTGTACTATGTGCCTGCCATTGCTGTGCCCATCAATATCACCAAGGATATTCAATTCAACTGGGTCCTTCTGAGCATTTACATTTTCGCGTTGCTAGGCACGTTAATTGTGCTGGCGCTGCTGTTTCGGTATCATAATCATCAGCCTGGCAAAACTATCGCCTGCGACATGACCGCCCTGGAGGAAGCCTCAGATCGGGATGTGCATGACCTGTTGATCTATGTGAGAACGGGCTGTCGGGACAATGCTCTGACTACGGCCACGGTGCGTCTGATCTTTGAGACAACCAAGCGGGCTGAGTTGCAGTTTACGCTAATGCAAAATCCGGAAAGTCCCGAATTGACGCGCAACTCCACGTATATATTGTGGCTGCGCAGCAGGGATATACGGATACCCACCCGCATCGCAGTTGTCCACAATAATGAGGGACGGTATCCCAGTTGGTATTTGCACTACATCGAGGTGATCGATATACAGACACAGCAGGTGCAGGTGTTCAAGGTTAATCGTTGGGTGCGCCACAAGTTCCTAATCCTCAGCTCATCGATGGTTGTGCGGCCGGGCGAGCAGGCAGTGGAAGGTAGTTGGCGTGATCGATTCGTTGCTGAGTTCGAGCGGCAGTGGATCAACTGGGGCCTCTGGCAGCCGCTGACCGGCAAGTGGCGGGGCGCCGGCATCTTTGATACTATGACGCGTGCTCAGCGGGTTTGCATATTCCTCAATAAGTTGCTCATAACGTATACCGTGTGCGCATGCGTTTCGGCACCTGCCAAACAGGAGTCGGCGTACCAGGACACCATTTACTTCGATTATCAATCGTTTTTTGTGATGGCTATTATTAGCCTGATATTGACCAACTTAGCTCAGTATATCCTTGAGAAACTGGTTTCGCTCAGTCATTAAAAATTTGTAATTTAATAAATAAAAACAAAATTAGCCGAAATGAATTGAGGTAGAAATTTGGCCTTAGGGGATGTACGCATTTTAGAGAAAATTTAATAATTTTTTTATTTGACAGTATGAAATTTGAATTTTGATGCACAATTTAATTTTACCTATTTTAATTTTTCAAAAATTTTGCTTTCAAAAGCTAGGTATGCAGCTATTTGCTTTATTTTAAAAGCATAGTATTTTTTGGTATTTTTTGGTGTGTTTTGTATTTACTTCGTACGATTTCACTCTTCCTCTTCACGTGCGCTAGTTTGCTGTGCGTGTGTGGCAGAAATATTAAAATACTTAGAATCAATTAGCTATAAGCCTCTCAATTACGTCGTGCTTAATCAAAAATGTCGGAAAAGAAACGAGCTCGCCGCCGTAAAGATGTAAGTCAATAAATGTAGGCCCATTGAAAAACGGCATAAGTGTCGCAAGGAACAAAAAAAAAAAAAAAATATTTACGTCTTGCGCGATGGTTCTGTATATATGAGTATGTGATTGTGCATATATTTGTATATGCGTGTGTATATATTTGCCACAGTCCAATTGGCATGTTCACTGTGTTTGTTTTCATTTGCAAGCACGAAAAAAAACCGAAACATTACCGAATCTTCAGTAACAAAATATATATGAGACCTCGTATCAGTGTACCTGAGCGGGGGGCAAGTTGAACTCTACGAAATGGAGCTGCCATGCGGCTTGGCTGAATTTGTCTTTGTATGTGTCTATTTACATGTTATGATGCCTGTATACATATGCGTGGGTGTTCTGTAATGTCTGGATGCCCCTTGCCTGCGCTCCGGCTATTAATAATATATATGTATACGCTTGAAAAAGCCCATTTTTACACACCTTTTGCATTCAGTTAATTTTTCAATTTATTCAGTTTTATTTGTTCAACAACAGCCCCTGCCCCCCACCGGGCGGGATCGTAATCAAACAGCTGTCAGCGGTTGTAATTTTGACACAGGTCTGGCAACGCTATCAATTGAAAGCTTGTGTTGTAAACTCAACTTGTGAGTGCATTTGTAGATCAGTTAGTTGTATTGATGTATTTTGCGCTCAGGTTGTGTGTGTGTAAGTGTGTGAAGATTTGCCGAAGCTGGGTATGCATGCGTTCGTTGTTGACGGCTCTCCAAAGGTCTCTCTTGAAGACTCTCTCGCTCTCTTTGGCTTTGACGCGTTCTCAAGTGCACCCACTTATCAGCGGATTAGTTTGTATTGTGCTGTGCCTGATTTTGTGTTGTTGTTGTTGGTCTTGGGGAAAGTTTCTACCACGTACATAAGTGTGTGTGTGTGCATATATGTATACATATTGATGTGTATACAACTGATCGTGAGCTGTTTTTGATCGTGAGCACTTGTTTGACCAGCCAGCTGCTGCCTGTCTACTGCTCAGATTTAATACTTTCTAGACTCGCTTAGCGATTGCAACACGTCACGGCTCGAAAAACAGAAATACGACGATCTACTGCATTGCTTATGTGTATAAATTTATTTTCTATATAAATCAAATATAAGTAAATAATGAGCGACGAAGAGCACCTTTGTCAAGAGGGTGGCGAGGAGGAAGAGGAACAGGAAATCTTTGATGATGGAATGGTATCTATTATAAGATTGAAATAAATGTCAATACACACACAGCTACACACACCTACCCATACATGAGAACATAAATATATGTTAATGAATATACCGTGTGACGAAATACAATTTTGATGTCGTGGCCCAAATGCGTTGATTGAAAGTGAAGTTTACATTATATTAAAAAATAAATTAATAATTGTGCTTGGTATATAAATATTTAATGGTTGCCCAAATTTAGTTTATGAGAATAGAATGAATTAACAGAAAAATATTAAAACTAAGTTTTGCAATTGGTTTTCAATGTTTTTGTTCTTAGGGATTTTGACAGCTTAATAAATCAAAATATGGTGTATTTTCCTTAAAAATATAATAGTTTTTAATAATAAATTTTAATAATATTCATATTTTTAGGAATACACCGAACCTGGACAGCAAAAGGTCGACAAGCCATCGAAGGATGAGAAGAATGTCGCCAAATGGTTGAAAAAGAATGTGAAGACAAAGAAGACGAAATTCTTGAGTCATGTTGTCGAGTACTTTACGTCGAGTAAAGCCATTGACGCGCTAATGAAGTCCAAATTCGCCGAGGGTGATAATCCATTGTTTACCACACGTGAACAGGCCGTCGAGTTTTTGGACGTAATGCTGGAGCATAAGTTTTTCCATCGCGCCAAAAAGGTTCCCGTGACCCTGGAGGAGCTGCGAGGCAAGTCGGAGAAAAAGTCAGAGGTGAGCAAGACGCAGGAAAAGGACAAAACAGAAACGACTAGCGGTAAGACCAATACCAAGTCCTCAACATCATCAGATAAAAAGGACACCGATCTCGACGTCGATGGAGATGGCGCACAGGCCGCGACTGCCGGTGATAAGAAGGAGAAAAAGAAGCGCAAAATCCGCCTCGACATGCATCCAGAGCAGATCTTTGTGGACGGCTCTGAGGCCTATGTGTGGATCTATGATCCCATTCCGCTGCACTATTGGATCTTTGGCTTCATATTGCTGCTTGGCGCCGTGGGCATCTGTCTGTTTCCTTTGTGGCCGCCGATGCTGCGCAAGGGTGTTTACTACTTGTCAATAGCCGCAGCCGGTTTCTTGGTGTTCATATTGGCTTTAACTGTTGTGCGCCTGATCGTGTTTACCATTGTGTGGGCTCTGACCGGCGGCAAACTGCATTTCTGGATCTTTCCGAATCTGACCGAAGATGTTGGCTTCTTTGCCTCCTTCTGGCCATTGTACGAGGTAAGTATGTTAGAGAGTTCTGCGGGAAAATAAGCTAATCACAGGAATCTCAATTCTAATTTCACAGAGCAATTACGTTAACGACACATCCGCAGCAACATCCGCCTCGAAGTCCGACAAGAAATCCAAATCTAAATCGAAGAAAAAGGATAAAGACAGCGACGCTGAAGAAGATACGGCTGTTGATGCAGACGCCGATGGTGATGCTGAAGCTGATGCGGATGCGGATGTAGATGCAGAAGCGGCACCATTGGAGCCCGAGAAAATTGAGCTGATTAAGGAGCACGATGCCGATATGGAAGTGCGAAAGCGACGTAAAGTTGGTGCTGATGAATACGAGGACGACGACGAAGATACAGCCGAAGGCGTTGAGAAGGAGGCAACGGCGCAAGCCAAGGATACCAAAGCTGGGTAAGCAGGCCGCTTATTTTGTTCCCTTTAATGAACGAATCTCGTTTGCTATGGCATTTGCTCGAATTTTAACATATAATTTACTGGCCTTGATTTTGTTAACTCGCAATTCAAGTAAACTTTATAGTAACTCTAGCTGTTAACTGTGTGAATTTATGTTCCTTAATAAATTATAAACTTTTTGAATTCAATATACATTAAGTTTTGTTGCTCATTATTTTTCTTTTGCGAATTATGTCCTTGTTTTGCATTCCATTTGATTACATATTGATTTACTTTTTTTTAAGCATGTCATTCATTCATAACTCACACCAAGAGCTAAAAAATGAAAAGGATCTATTTCGTGACATATCGAGTACATAGTTAAGCTAGATTGTAAACATTTATGGTAACTGGAAAAATTGCTAAGATGCTAGATTGTAAAATACATACAAATTCGGGTAACAGGCCAACAAAAATATATGATTAAATGTACTTCACCTTTTTTTTTTTAAATTTATTTTACTTTTATACAATAAATATTGCTTAACTGGAGACTTAGTCGGACTTATTCCCATTCCAAACAGGCTTAAGCTAGGTTAAGACTTTTAGAAGAGACTTTCTGAATTTACCAAAGAATGTTCTAAATTTCGAAGATATAAAAGAAAGTATTTTGCTAATATGTGTAAAAAAATGTAAATATATTGATAATAATTGACTGCTAAATATGTATAGATATTTCAAGTTCATTATCTTTAAGACCTCATCGTGTAAATATGCATATGTATTACCAGATATATATATAGGGCATTTTGTAATTGGGTTAAGCGATTCTTATGGATATCGAATTCAAATCCAAGCAATTCCCTATACCATTTCCATTTGCCATTGAAACTCATTCAAGCAGCTCTATTGCAGTCTGTTCTGATTCTGATTGAATTTGAGCTTCTACCTAAAGTGTGGATATTAAGTTTCAAGATTAACCCATTAACTGAGTAAGTTTTATGAATTTTAATTTGTCACACTCATACACATGCACACACATACACATACACACTTTTGTTTTTGGCTTTTGTATTAAAATTTAATTGTTTACTATGATTATATATATGATTTGTTTCGAAATGATTTCACTGATAGCCGTCAGTCTATTGATAGTCTCACTAATGAAACCCTCCTCTCTTGCAGCACGCCACGCAGCTCGGGATCGGATTCGGAGAGCTCAAGCAAAGATTACGAAATAATTAGTTCAAGTGAAGTGCAAAACGTTGCGCGCAACTGAGTGGAAATAAATACGGCAGCAGGGGCAGCAGCAGCAGCAGCAACAGCAACAGCGGAAGCAGCAGTAGCAGCAGCAGTGGCAAAACGAAACTCGGACAGATTCTATGCTTTACTGTATTTAAATCAACCACATCCAATTCTAGCTAATTGATAAGGCAAATCTAGCAACAATTCACGTTGATTCCAAGCAGATTGAAACATATGCCGGGCTTTTCCCGGCCATTAAGCAAACAGTCCATAAATAGAAACTCAAATTGTTTTCTTTGTAGGTAAAATATATATTATATGTATACATATAATTTTTTATTTATTTTTATTTTTTTTTTTGATATTGTGCCTAATGAATTCCTACCATAGACAGACATATGGCCCAAAGCATTTCGGTTTTGCTATTCTTTTAAGCCTATCTACGGCACGAGCTCTCAAATTGTTTTCTTAAACAGCAATAATTACAATTGATTATATACACAAACAAATTGCGTGCAGCCCAATGTTTTGTTTATTTTGAATTGTTTGTTTTTTAATTGAGTGCAAGCAACAATTGCAATTGATAATAATGTTTACGCAATGTGCATGATTATGATTATACAAGAATACATAAATATATACAAATATACTTATACATGAATATATAGATATATATATACATACACACATATATTTCAAGTACGATCATTTACTTTAAATGTAATTAAAGCATTGAAATTAGTAGTGTAAACATTTAATTAATTATTAAAATAAAGCTAGGCAATTCTGATGTGAGAAATCTTGAAAAAAAAAAACTTTAACAGAAAATACTCGTTTTAATTACATAATAAAAACGCATTTAATTATTAGAAAATTTATACAAAATATATTCATATATATAATATATCTAGTTTAAAGCTCGTCCTTGAAATGACGCTCGATGTGGTATTGATCCAGCCAATGATTCATCCAGTACCAGATAAAGCTAGGCCTGAGCACTCCAAATATAATGGTAAGGCCCGCTAGCTGCGGTAGCGAATCGAATTATTTATTATGCATAAGATATACAGATATTATATTGCTTATATTCACCACAATCAGACCATATGCTAAGCAGTACATGATCCAAAATATGACGCTAGCACAGATGGTCAGGCAGTTGGCTCCCGCATTTCGATGGTGTTTTGCTTCTAGAGAATTATTGAGGGGTTTCTTTGGGTGGCGTGGCTCGCTTATTTTCTGGAATATATATGTAGATATTATCTTAGCTGAGTAAAACAGATAAAGCGGTATTACTGTTCCACTTGTTTGTAAGATCTTGTTACTTTCATTTTCCTGAAAAAATCAATCTTTTATTTAGATATCTCTGTATCTGTATCTATATCTATATCTATATCTATATCTATATCTATATCTATATCTATATCTATATCTAT
>NW_022045912.1:543267-558210 GCF_001654015.2 Drosophila navojoa
TTTCTTTTCACTTTCTCTATCTTCTCATCTGTTTTTTACTATTGCCTGCTGTACATAAGTATCTTGTATATCGTGAAGCTCCACCCTTCCCTTCTCACTACTTTACAGTAGTAGTAAATAATGAAAAATCCCATCCACTGTAAGCTGTCGTCGACGCAACAGACTCCGCTGGCGACTACCTTCTGGAGTGGAAGTTAACTTTGGATAGTTCATACTCGATATCCACTAACAGCCACTCGAACTGGAAGTTTTTGCAACATATTTTAGCTGGCAACGTGGGCGGGCCATAGGGACGAGCCGAAGACAGAGCGCTTATCGCAAACTGTGTATGTTTTTTTTTGTGCTCCAGCCACGTTTAATGTGGCCTTTGATCTGGTTATTATATATTGGAAAGTGCTCAATCTTGTCCACCATAAATCATGGCCAACAATGATATAGTCCATATATGTTTAGTCTATTCGGTCAGGCTTTAAGCCAACGAGGAGAAGTACTTTTAGCGCTCAAAACTAAAAACTCATGCTGATTAGCTTAAATGTCGTCTATTTAGCATAATTAAAGCTCTTGAAATATGTAAAGAGTGGGGGAAAAAAATAATATGCTGTAGAAAAATGAGCGCAATGTAAATTCATTTCGTTTATTACAACGCCAACGCCAGCGCCAGCTCGGACACCAAAGACAAAGGTGGAGCATAATCACGCCCAGACCGAGATTCAAAACCCACCTGTCCGCGCTGACAGTTTGCTACCTTCTCTCTCTCTCTCTCTTTCTCTCTTTCTCTTGTAGCAGCAGCAGCAGCCCAGTCCTTGCAACTGTCGGGCATTTAATCTCGACAACATTTCCTTTGCCTGTGCCTGCGGTATGACATTTCCTAGCAGTGACCAGCTCCCAGCTCCCAGCTCCCAGCTTCCAGTCAGCACACAGTCGCTGTCGTCCCCGTTTACACAGCGCTGGCCCCTTTGTCGTTGTCGAAAACAAAAATTAGCCGTGCAGCAAAATGGCCAAAAGGAAGTGGCAAGTAGCTACCTTACTGCAGTAACTAGCTCCAACTACCGTTACTCTCTATTTGGTCAGCCAGCCACCCACTACCATTAGCAACTGCCACATGCAGTAAAAATTCGTTAATGTGCGCCTAATTAAGTTCAAAGCAGGGCTCCGGGCTCCGGGATCCGGGCTCGGCCCGTTTAGAGTCAGGGATCCGTCTAGCAGCTCCCCTTTGCTGTTGTCCCTTTTTTTTTTTTGTTTTTCATGCAACTTTCTTTGCTGCAGTCTGCTTGATAAACGGACTGAAAAAGTTGACGAAACGCCATAGATAGCCTCACTCAATTAGCAGCCTGGATTTTTCCATTATTCAAATTGCTGTCATTATCTTTAGGTAAAATAATACAAAATTTATATATTTAGGGAGCTCTTAAAATTGCTCAGTAATATCAGAGTTTTTTCAAATATATATTATATATTTTTATTTTTATTTATTTATTTATTTTTTTTTAAGAACTCATTTATTGCGGCTTTTGTTTTAGACTCTATAGCACAGTCATCATTAAACCTTAACCTAAATTATAATTAATTATAATAATAATAATAATTTATAGTTAAATATTTTTATAAGTATCTATAAAATAACTTATTAAATTAAAATTAAATAAATGCATGTTAGATGTAATGTCATTCAATTTTGGGCCTGCATAATGTGTGGCGCCATTAAAAATGTAAATAGCAAAGTTGACGCAGACGTAAAAATTTCGCTTCATCAGGCGCATTAGAAAAGTTTTTTTAATAATATTTTTTATTTTTATTTTTTATATTGCATGCTGAGCACAATCGTATACAAATTGCTAGTGGACTCCAGTCGGGAGTTGATTAAATACTTTTGCCAAGTGTCACTTAATGAAGGAATACATTTTTTTTCTATTTCGGTGAACTCAGCGCGCTATCGCAGCTCCAAGGACTTGCCGCAAGTCCTTGAAGACAAATTTCGCTGGGCCGCTGGGCAGCAGACAACAATTGCAACAACAACAACAACAAGAATACTTCTACTTGGTACTGCAGCAGTTGATAAAACTCGTCTCTCAACTGGCGTCTGATGTTGATTGCAATTGCAATGGCTGCGTCGCTCTCGTCTTTGGCCAAGCGGCATTGTCGTTTGTCTGATGAGTTTTTAAGTACAAACAATTACAAAACGACAAGCAACAACAACACTAACGACAACAACTTGAAGTCTATTCGTAGAATCATGCCACAGTCGCTTAGCCACACTCACTCAATCCAGTGGCCCTTTGCGTTGTGGTTAACACAGTCTGTTGGCCAGTTTAGTTGCGTAATTGAATTAAATTCCATTTTCGCATGCAAATGCTTTTCATTTGCCTTTTCTCTGCGGCTATGTCTGGTCCTTTAATTTCAGCTAATTCTTAATTGCCATTTGTTTGCCAGCGCCAGTGTCTGGCTGCATTTTGTATATTGCATTTGATGTGCCCAAAGCCCGCATTGAATTCTAATTGAAACTGAGCATATTTTGTGCAATTGCATAACTATTTTTCAGCCAAAATAGGCTTTGATACGGATAGCGGGCATAATGAATTGAAGCCCATTTAGCAACACTGATCAGGAGTGTTCATCAAGCCAAACTCTATCCGTTGCTACACCGGAAGAAATGAGAAAGGGGAAAAGGCTGTGTGCAAGTGCCTGAAAACACTAGGCATTATTTTTTGTAAACTTCCCTTAACAACACTGTTTTCATCGAATCTTATCTTGTTGCACTTCAATTGAATTTCACTGGAAAAATCGTGAATTATAAAAGAATTATGGACTGAAATTTCTAACTGGCGTATATGTGTGCCTTTGCTGCAGCTGAAGCCACTTAACAACACTGTTTGCTTGAAAAATATAGAATTTTTTCCGTATGCACTGCAACAAAAAGGGTAGCTGTTTGTATTTTAAAAATAAATAAGAATAAGTAACAAGGAAAAATACGAAGTCTTATATAAAAGGTGTTTATATTTATCAACACTGTTTAGTTTTTTGTTTGCTGCCTCTACTAAGAATCTTAGTTTGATTGACAAGCTGAAAATTTATCATTATAAATAAAATAAACATAAATGCCACAGGCAGAGATATATATTCATTTATCCGCACTGTTCACATTTACCAGCACTGTTCTTAAGATGTCATATACAATTTTTGCTCACTAAACTGAAGGGCCTAGTTTGATGTAACATATCATCACTAAACATTACAAATACAGGTAACAACACTGATTTTTAGATGCTCACACTTATCCACACTGTACAGCCCAGCTGTATTTTAATATTAGCTATAGTTTTTGCTAGCTTCAGAAACTATACTATAATAACTACTATACTACTATAATTTTTTTCAGCGTACGCGACAAATCGAATGCAAACAGAAAGGTGCGCAATTAAATATGCAGATACCCTGTCGCAGCTGAGGGACTCAAGCGGACTAGACAAAATAAAAGGCAAATATGGCCAAAAAGCAGCTTAGCTACAAAATGAACAAAAATTTACCTAAGTATGTGTGTGTGTGTGTGTGTGTTGGTGTGTGTGTATGTTGAATGTAACGGGATGCACACGAGGTCGATGGCATGCAACAGAGATGACATGTAAACATTTGTGCCACGCACTGCCGTCGCTCATTAATTAAAAATTGGAAAGCAACAACAACGGAAATAATAAAAGCAATAACAACAACAACAACAACAATGCCAACAATGCTGTAGCGGTTACCCTCTGACATGGACACATCCACACACACACATACACACACGCTCAGGTTACGCTACACGGTGTGTGTGTGAAATGGCGCTGACACGGGCGCCAAGCCTGACTGACTGGCTGACAGGGAATGCCACAGATGCCGCAGATGCCGCTGATGGGCTGAACAGTGCCTAGCAGAAGTTTATGTATTAAATCACTAAAGCATATGACAGGATTACACACATGTGCACCCATATCACATACACATGCATGCATACATGCATACATACATACATACATACGTATAAATCATGGCAAACTCTTTGGCTTACGCAGTGTTAACGCGAAAGGCTGGCTTCAATTGAATAAATGATTTATGGGCTGCTTCAAGTGTTGGAAAATGTGTAAAGGAGGAAATTGGAAGATAGACAACTTACAAATATGGCGATATATGTATACAGTAAACTCGAAATAGTGCAATTGAATAAATACTTTGAGCTGTTGTTTTACGGTTAAGTAATTCGAAAAAATTATCTGATATATCTGAAAGAATTACATACATTTTATATTATTGATATCAAATGTATAAGAAAATACCCATATATAGTAAATGAGAATATTTTAATAGTTATAAAATTCGAAACAAGAAAACGGTATATATAAGATTACTAAAGAAGAGTTTTTAGTGTAGCAAAATGTTGAAATATCGAGTGTTTTATATCAATATATCAGATAATTATAGTTGTAAATATATTAAAACAAAAATAAATGGCATGCGTTGGCTTAAGGCGTTAATCAAGTTCCAGTATTGGAAAGTCCTGAATAAAATGTTTAAATGTATTTAATTATATGACAAGATTATACTTATATAAAGGAAATTAATTGGTTTAAGTCGTCTGTGCAATTGATTGGAAATGCCACAACTTGCAGTGTTGTAAAATACAAACAGATGGCAGGCTTACACTTATGTAAGATGCCATTACAGAGCGCCTCACTGCGGGCATATTCGCTGGCCAACTTCCAGTGTTGCAAAGCGCAGCTAACTGCAAAGTCAGCTAATGATACGTGAATGCTTATGGAGAACTAGCCAAATTATATACATATATATCCATATATATCTATTTTTTACTATTCAAACGTGCTCTTCAGCTCACTCAGCTAATGCCCAAAAACAATGAGGAGAAAAAAAACTTTGTTGACCTTAGAAGAGGGAAGAAGCGCACCCTTGCCGCATGGGGAACAATCGTCTGGCGTTGCCATTGTTGCCCGATGTTGCAAGCGCAGCACAAAAGTGCCAGATAATCGCCGGCTAATACATTGAATGACCGCTGCACACCACACGCTCCCACCAGCCACCGACCACCGCCCACCGCCCACCGGATGCGGATCCATTCGTATTGCCATTAAATTCAATTACATGACAATAACGTGGCGCTTATGGCGCTGCGGTTCACGAAAAATTGAATATAAAAATAAAGCTGCAGCTGATAAAAACTGCAAGCGAAAGCTAAACTAAAGCTGCTGCGGCGCGTGCACAAGTGGCGGACAGAGAGAGAAGAGAGCGCGAGATGGAGTGGGAGCTATCTGTGAGAAAATTATGATTAGCTTTTGGTAAAGTTTTCGAGCGCAGTCAGCAGGCGGCAGGCACTTGAGAGCTGCCATTGCATACTTTGCGGCAGACGAGCCGCAGGTCCGCGGCCCGCCGCTAGTCAAGCGAGCAGAGCAGCCCTGGATAGCGCGACAACTGAAAGCAACGTGCAGCATGCAGCGTGCAACGTGCTCAGTCCCATGACAATGGACACCCGAAAATTCCGCAACGTTTGAATTTCAATCTTCATTCTAATGGGGCGGACACAGTGTGCGGCGTCGCTTTTTCGTAATCGCTTCATAATCCCAACGAAATCACAATAAACTTTATCTGTCGCCGTTTCGGATGATAGCAGGGATTAGATGCTTAAGTCGTCTATGCTGGAGGCAAGCGTATTTAAATTCCAAAATTCGCTGGACAGGACGGACATAGAGAAGTTGACTATGAGCTATGCTACATGTTGAGTGTGAATGAGATGAAAAATATTTGTATATTCTGTATTTTCAAGGGTATATTAAACATGTCCAAATACATTGAAATACCCTGCAGCTGAAGTAGATAGACTTGCTGTATATTCTATATTGTTTATAAGTTTATAAAATTATCGAATATTTTTCTGGCATTTAGTTTTGGGTATATATGGGTACACTGTAGTTTCAAGTATACAAAAATATTACGTATTTACCAGTCTCAATAAATATAAAGTATCTTAAAGTCTATCGAAATATGTTGTATATAAATAAATAAATAAATTATATTTATAAAAATAGGGATTCATTGCATTACTGTTGTGTCTGAACAATGCAAAAATAAATAAACTAAAATAAAATAAAATTTTCTATGTCAAGGTTTTGTTTTTAAATGTCAAACTGAATTTTGTAAAAATAAAACAAAATTCTCAAATAGCAAATCCATAATTTAACTTCTGTTAAAAATAAGTCTGTAGCATAAGCTTAATGTGTGGGTGTCAAACAAAAATGTTTAAGAGAAATAAAGCACAATAAAATAAAATACTCATAGTTAACTCCTTTAACTTCTTTAAAAACGGCTTTTCAAGTCACATGTCCACAGGCGCTATTATTCTTCGTCAGGTCAAAGTGCAAAGCCATTTTCATATATTTAAATATTTTAGCAGCCCATGATAAAAGCAAATTTGTCGTGCAGATTTGCAGTTGATTTTCCGCTTTCAATTTGCTTATTTCCTTTTACGCCCATAATCAGTTATCTAAATATATAGAGTATTTACATATATAATATAGCCGTTGCCATTGAAGTTAACAATTTGCATATATTTGGCCAAATAAAATGGGACGCTTTAAATGCGAACAGGAGATGCGGACGAGCAAATTTAGCACAAAAAGACAATTTGTCACAATCACAATTATTACGCACACACACACACACTGACACACACACACAGTGACATGGCAAATGCAAGTCAAGCAGCTGGAAAACAAGCCAAGGGAACTTTTGGTAGTTCGAGCCGGTGCTGGACATGGGCCTGTACAATGATGCAGCAAACATGACCTGAGCCTTCTGCATGCAGCCGGCGACACCTGAAGCCGTCCTCAAACACACACACACACACACACACATACACACAAATACACACAAACATTTTGTCATAATTTTTAGTTAATTTTTAAAATGCAAATCATCGATGCCTGGCCGGGCCGTGCCTAGCCTGGCCAGGCCTGGGAGCTACGGGACATATGCTGGCCTGGTGCCTGACTGGCTGACAGCTTTCAGCCTTTTGACAAATTCTGGCAGCGTTGTTATTGGACGCACGCTCGTAACGCTCGTAACAGCTATGCAATATTTCAACGAGCATTTCGTGTTGGATTTCCATTATGTTTCTCCTAGCATGTACAAATTGTTGCCTACGGGTCGGGTTCCAGGTCCAGGTCCGGGTACGGGTCTGGGTCTGGTTCTGAGTCCGGTTAGGTTCTGTCTGCCTCGACAATCTTTACAAAGTGCGCCATGTACTCGATGGGTTTCTGTTTGCTTCTGTTTGCTGTTGTTTTCATACATATTTAGTGCGTGTTCTAGTTTCATTAAATTTATACATTCCCTTTAAGACTGGTATTAAATCTAAAAAATATTTTTCATAATATGCAAAAATTTAAAGCATTTCGGAAACTTTAATGTCAGTTTAAAAAAAAAAAACATATGGATCTTAGTGCTGAGGTCGATCATGCATTAAGTGTTTTATTCTTTGCTATAATAATAAAGCTATGATTTTTTTTTGCTTATCTCATTATTGTCCTTTACTGTATAAGATTCTACAGCACATTTTGCTTAGAATTATAACCAATTAGTTAGCTAGTATGCCAGTATTATTTATGGGCATCCTACTGATCTTTATATACGGTTAGGCTATAATAATAACTGATATTATAATTTCATACATTCAATTTATATTTTTTTTGTAACTCATTTTAAAAATTATTACATTCTTAATTGCTTTTGCATTATATCGCGGCTGACTTTGACAAATAAAAATTTTTAAATTAAATTTTAAAATAGGAAAATGCGTGCAAGACTTCTAAATAATAAATAATTACCTATTTTTTTCTTTACTTTTTTTTTTTGGTATTGGAGTTTGAGAAAATCTTAACAAATAAAAGCTTTTACATTTTTTTTTAAATAACGTATTTTTGCTGAGGCGCTAGCTAAGCCCAAGCGCACTTCAAGCCCGACTTGAGGGAGCTTTCGCCAAAAGCTGAATGCTTTAAAAAGCTCAAGCCGGTTTCGGTAATTACGCATGCGCCACCGAAACCGAAGCCAAGCCGAAGCCAAAGCCGAAGTCGAAGCCGCAGTTGAAGCCGTCAGCCGAGATGCATTTTGCATAAAGTATTTAACACATTTTGTCTCGTTTGCTTCGAACTGTTGTTGTCTGAGGGAGCAGTAGCAGCAACAACAACAACAACACGAACAGGTCGCAAAGCACATTTAAAAAGTGTTTGAGACAGGCGCAAAGCTGACAGTTGGCTTTGAGACGGCGACGCGTGCGCACGAAGAAACACAGAGAAAACACGGTAAATAGTGCAATTGGTGAAGTGTGAAACGAGTGGAATTGAAACACTGCACAAGTGCTGCAAAGTGGTGGGAAATCCAAATGAACTCGTCTAACTTGTGCTAGCAACAGATTCTCGTGCTACTATAAAATAATTAATTAGACCAAATATTAAATAAATAAACAAAGACAACGATATTTAAATGCTTCTCTTTGCACAGGTCGAACTGTTGAACAAAATGGCGTCAATGAAAATCTGCATATTCGCGCTGCTCGTGGGTAAGTGAAGTCTCTCGGTCTCCCTCTATCTTTCCCTCTCCCTTCCCCTCTCCGTCTCGCTCTTGCTCTCGATGGCAATTAATGAGATGGCATCGGCAGTCAGCATAATGAGTAATTTTATTCAAATAGATTTGACAGCGCCAAACAATTAGCATTCATTTCGAGCCTCAGCTGAAACAGTTATTTGCCCAATGCATATTAATAGCGACAACAAATGTAATTTTTCCCCAATAATTCAACATCGATTTGGATGGAAACTGTCGTCAATTGTGAATTTGTGCAATTTGAATGACTATGCTTTAGCAATACCCTAAACATATTATCGTTTTCCATAGGGTATATAGCTTTTAGTGGATGTGAATGTAATAGACGTGACCTTATGGAGTATATACAAAGAAATATATATTAATATAATATAATAATATTATGAGCAACTTTACAGAGTCTATGATTATAGCATTACCATGAAAAAATACAATTAATTCTACTCGACATTATTATTGTGAAGAACTCTGAGTGCTAGGTTCGAAACTAGATCTTTGTTTCATGATTACTCATATGTATGAAGTTATTCCGTCTATCTTCTGAAATATGTGAAAAAGTACTACTTCAGCTAAGATATTGAATAAATAAATTCAGACAACATATTCTTTAGAGTTCCAAAAGCTTTTAAGCCAGGTAGCGTAAGAACTGATACGGAATTGTAGTAAATTCCTTTTAAATGAATTTTTTAATGTTTGAAATTGTTTAATAACTTTATTCAAATGTCAAATTTAATTAATTTTGAGAACTTATTATTATAAATGCTATAAATAACTATTAAAATATAGCCAATCGAATTAGTATCTCTCTTGCTTGGTTACTCGTCCTATACAGTTTAGGGTATTCTCTAGTCAGGCACTTCCCATTAAATATCTCTATATCTGATTCTATTTGTTGGAATTTCATGCATTATATGTAAATTGCATTTACATATGTGTGCATAATTTTGGTTAGAAATATAAATAGACGTGTCAGCACGCATGCATTTAATTTCATTGAAATTCATATTTGACTAATGTTCGACAATTAATATATAGTTTTTGCCCAGCTGGAAGTACGAGTGTATTTTGTTGGAATATTTTGTTTGGTGTGGCGCTTCATTAAAATTGATGTTGTCTGCCCCCCAAAACACGTATCAAATTGTATTTTTTGTTGTTGTTAATTTGCACTCTTCACACAAGAGTCACATGGATGTGCGTGTGTGTGTGTTTGTGTGGGAGTGTAAAACATATTTTGTAATCATGTTAAAATGGCCATGAAAATTATTGGCAATTGTTTGTGCGCCACTCCTCATTAAATATCATCTCTCTCTACCTACATATATACATATGTGGGCATCAGAAATAGAATTCTCGTTTAATTACGGGGCAAATGTTGTGTGTGCGGTATGTGAACAAGGGAGTTCTATTGGCCATAAACGATGCTAACCATTAAAGAAATAGAACAATCAAACTAAATTAGTTTGTTATTATGTTCCAGCTATAACAGTCTATATCAAATAGGAGAAACTTTAATAGTTTAAAAACCTCTCCGTTTGGTGTGAATGGCTTGATTAAATCCCAGCTCAAAATAGTTGAGCGAGCGACCTGAAAAAGATATACTGCCAGCTAGCTGTTTCTATTTCATCTGGCAAATGTTCAATGAACTTCACACGCATGTTTCACGCCCATTTTATTTCTCTATGTGACGACAGGCCCGACCACCCACAAAATTGTGTGACTCGAATTCGATGCGACGATGAAAGCAAACAAGGCAAAAAAAATAGACTTTGGGTATTTTTTCTCTCAATTTCATCAGCTCGCTGGCTAAGGCACTCAATTAATCTAGTTTAACCGCACTGGAAATACGAGTCAAAGGGGACGCGAGGCGTCGTCGGACAGGGGAAATGGAGCAGGGGACAAGAGGCAGACTGTCGCAACCGGGATTCTATGATAAACTTGTTGACAAGCTGTCAGATCCACGGAAAACTTTAAGCGCATGCCCGACCAATATGCGACACAGTTGAGCATATGCCAAAGGGAAGATAATGTAGAAATAAGTCTATAGACATATAAATAATTGTACCGGGAGAAACTTGAGTAATAATATATAAAATATTTGAGGATTGGTATATAAATAGTAAATAAATAAATAATTAAAATGTATATGCATATAGATAAAACTTTGAGGTAATTACATTAATCCAAATCCTTTATCTTATAATTTTTTAAAAACCTAAAATTTGTTTTTTAAATGAAAATTAAGCGTTTAATTGTTTTAGTATATTTTCATTTTAAAAGGATTTTAAAGTATGTAGATGTTGTTTCGGTTCATATTATTATATTATTATGTTAATAGAGAGACAAATACGCAATATTTAATTTTTTGAAAATTCATATATAGTTTTTAATTCATTAAACACAATTTTTAGTTTTATAATTTTTTCATTTACATTATTTTTTATATAGATATGTTTATATATAAAGAGATGCAGTACCATTGACTTGAATGCAAATCTATCTATATAGTTATATAAAACTACATAGTTGAGTCAGTATTTATGTGTAGTATTACCTATAACAACCTTCAAGTTGGTAAATAAAATCTTTCTTCATTTATACATACTGCAAAGCTCTTCATGTAGCTGAAGTGCTCATTGTCTGACTCTCCGCTAGAGTATAGCCAAAATCAACTACGAAAGTCATAGCAACTTTTTCTGCCTTTTGTGAGTTTTTTTTTCCTCGGCGGTTATTTTTTTTATTTTTCTTCTTTTGTTTTTTTTTTTTTTGGTCAAGTCGTGTACGAAACGTGTTTCAATGACAAGCGGCGGCTGCAGTGGCAACAACTTGTTTTATTGTTGTTGTTGTTGTTGTTGTTGCTGCTCTGTGGTGTTGGTGGTGGGCTTAAATGTTGCCTGACACTTTACGCACTAATTGCTCTGTGGAATTGTTTCTTTATTAACGTTTAATCGAATGTCAGGCAGTCACACTCCACTAGGCAAGGCAGCAACAACAGCTCTCGCAATTGAATTGAATTCGTCTTTTCTTGTATTTTCGTATCTCGATTGTGTTTAATATTTCGTATTATTTTTTTTTATTTATTTATTTTTTTTTGCATTGTTGCCATTTAAAGTGGTTCACCTTGAAGTGCCACGAGTTGCAGCAATTCGCTGCAGCTTGTCGGAAGTGCACGGCAATGGCTTTGTTGGCCATGCCTTGGCTAATCGTTGGCCAAGTCGTGTCATTAGCTCACCTCCAGCTGATTGGCAGAAAAACAGCTGATTTAGCGCTTCTGGAGAGGTTTATTTATTTTTGTTGTTGTATGTCGTAACTTTCACTTTTGAGGTCGCTTGCCTGATTAGTCCATGTCGCAATCTCCACTCCCAGTCCATAACACAACGAAATAACACACGCTCGACTCATATACATATCGGCATATATTAAGTTCCAGCAACTGGTTTTAAGCGTCTAAAAATTAAGCAAAAAAATGTGTAGACTTGTGCACTGCACAAAATTAGGGCTGTGGTTTCTGTTAAGACTGACCGGCCGGCGAATAGAAAAGAAAACAATTCATAATAATACTTATACATTGATTAATTTATTTTAAAAATAATTTACTTGCTTGCTGTTTAAGTTTCTGATACTTTGTTATGATAACATTTTATGATATTTGAACATAAAATATATGAAATATGTAAATACTAATAAATAAAGTAAAATGAAAAGTCAGTCGGGGTAATCAGAAAAACTAGTTAATTAAAACAATTAAAATATTTAATTATATTTTAATTTTTAATAACAAAAAATAATAATTATTTATGGATATTTTTTATATTTTTTATATTTTTATTTTTATAATTTTTGTTTAATTCAAAACATTTAAAAATGAAAATACTCGGAACATTTTAAAACATTTTTAAAAAAGTAAAAAAAAAAAATAAAACCAATAATATTATACATAACAATAATAATTAAATAATAAATCTCTTAAAATTGTTTTTATATATTTTCCTTAATATATATTTTAAGAAAATATCTTAAATGTCCTAATTTGTAATTTACTGACTGAGCTTCCTAAATATTATTTCACATACATTTTCCTTAAGTTTCTTTAATTTTGCTTTACAATATTTACGCCACTCTTCCATTCAATGATATGATTATATCATAATTCTAGCTAATTTTATACAATATTCCATTTTATTCTTTTTGTTGCACAGGAACAACGCTTGCTCAGCGTGCATATATGCGAGTGGGTCCGGGCCATCCACCCTCACAGCGCCATTTACCACCAAGAATTCGTGATCCTGTCCAGGAAGCGGCTGTGGAGCCCAAACGGAAACAAGTGCAGGCAGCGGCAGAGTACGAGCCCAGCGAGGAGTGCCCGGAGCCAAATGGCTTCTATCCGGATAGCAAACAGTGCGATAAATATTATGCGTGCTTGTAAGTCACAAATATACATACATATATGTATATATGTCGAGGAAGATGTGAATAAGATATTGGCAGAAATCTGAAATTAAATCGAGGAAAATATTTTAATAGATGAGGAATACCGTATATATTCTATATTTCATTTTTCCCAAAGAGCTCGGGGTGGAATATTTTCTACCTTCGATTACAGTTAGCTAATAACAATAGGAGGCAATAAGCTTTATATTTTGATCTATATATACATTTAGTCGTATATATACTTAATCTGCATTTAAATGCCTTGCATTAACCCCCATCTCAGTCTTTTGAGCTGCTTTGCTTTCCTTATTTTATTCGCTTTAATCAATGATGCATAAAAATGCGCGTTTGTTCATCTTTCGCGCCATTGGCTCTTCAAGTATTAATAATTCAGGCGTGCTGAGAAAAAAAAGTGTTACAATATGACACGAATCCAACGAGGTGTAAGCTCTATGTGAGCATAAAAATAGCTAGTGAAAAGCTGGCAGTGGAACAGTAAATACTCCGGATAAACTCGAAGCCAAATAAATTCCAAATTATTTCATATATTTTAGGCAATGCACTAATTAAGCTCCGGCTTTGGTCTAATTACAGAGACGGTGTGCCCACGGAGCGTCTGTGCGCCGATGGCATGGTCTTCAACGACTACTCGCCCATCGAGGAGAAATGCGATTTGCCCTATAACATCGATTGCACCAAGCGTTCCAAGCTGCGTGAGTTTTGAGTCAAGTTGGGCTCTTCAATTTATTTTAAGTATGCAGAGCGTGTGGCTCAGCGTGGAATCTCACGCTTGCCGCTATATTTAAACCTGACTAAAATCAGACCAATAAACACAACGGTCGTGCCCACACTTATTTGCTCGTTACGCGTACCTTTAAAGCTCGAAAAAAAACAAATCCAAAGAAGAGCAAGAACAAAATACAAAAAATAAAGTTAACTTATTTATTATGCAAAACAGCATGCGAGATGGTTAACCCAAATTGTTGTCGTCAATAGGTCTTTGGTCCCCTGGCTTGGATGGGTCTTCCCTCTCGCTCTCTCACTCTCTCACTCTCGGTTGCTTTGGGTGCTTCGTTTTTATTTTAGCCATTTCCTTGGTAGACTTGTTTTATTTCTTATTTTATTATTTTATTTTGTCACGCTCAGTATGATTTTACTGTTACTGGGCCAAGGGGGACGGGACAAGGAGGCCTTTGGGACGACACGTGGCCTCCAAGGCTTTTTTTTTTTTTTGGCATTTGCACTGACAGTAAAGAGGCTTAAAGTCGACTACATTTTCTAATTTCCAATTAGTCATATTTTCACGTCAGCTCCATTACATGCTCATGTCGTATGCTCATACGACTGAATGGCACGAGATTCACTACTATTCAGAGTAGCTCGCTCTCAAAATTTAAATAAATAATTGTTCATACATCGAAGCAATTAGCACACCTCATACTCGCCCATTGGCCATTTCAATTACCTTTGTCTTTGACCAGCATATGGTTTCTATTTTTGCCTCTCCTTTGTCTAAGAAGTACTGCAGCATAATCGATTTAAGGCTACATACGCTCCAGCTCCAGCATGCTCCTTGCCAGAGGAAATGCCCAACGTTGGGCCACAGGAAGTTGGTCCTGTTAAGATATGGGCTTCCAGTAGATTGCACTGTTGGCCAACGACTGCGGCAGTAAACTTTCAGTTTAGAGCATAAACAACTGCAGCCAAATGATGCTGCCTCGACACTGAAAACTATGCTGGGACCGAGTAAAAAACACACGACTTCATATGCAAACACTCTGTTAAAGAACTTTTAAAAAATGCAAATATTTAGGCTTACTACTCGTAGTAAGAGTAGTTGTGATTGTAGAACAGTAAGAGAGGAAGAAGAACTAT
>NW_022045912.1:576678-588759 GCF_001654015.2 Drosophila navojoa
AAGCTTCCTTTATCTATGGATTCATCTACATATTTCCGACAACAACATTAACTGTTTTCTACAGCACTTCCTTATATTGTTTTAATTGGCTTTTAGGATCAGCTACCGACTCTTCAAATTCCCTTTCCTAGCATATACCATATAAATCAAGCATTTTTTGCAGAGATCTCCAGTAATTTCTAGACTATTATTTAGTATATATTTTATTTTATTATTATCACCTTTTTTTTTTTCTTCTAGAAAATCTCATTTAAAACTCATTTTCCCTTTATCATCCTCAGTTCTTGACAGCTCTCTCGCTTCTGGCCCTCAGCGGCAGCTCCTTGGGCGGCTTTGCGGCCACCTACTCGGGCTTCCATCCTGGCTATGCCACCTACCAGGCGGCACCAGCGGTTTACCATGCCGCTCCCGCTGCTGTCTACCAACAGGCGGTGGCCGCTCCAGTCTTCGCCAAGTCCTATGCCGTGCCCTCGCCCTTTGTCAAGGCCGTCGCTCCAGTTGCCACCTACGCAGCCGCTGCGCCCGTTGCCGTCCCCGCGCCCGCTCCTGCTGCCGTGGTGAAAACTGTTGCTGCCGCTCCTTTGGCGCCCGTTGTCAAGCAGGTGGAGCTGGAGTCGTCGCCTCGCTACGATTTCTCCTATGGCGTGCATGACTCCCTCACCGGCGATATCAAGAGCCAGGTGGAGAGTCGCAATGGTGGCAATGTGGTTGGCTCCTACAGCGTGCTCGATGCCGATGGTTACAAGCGCACCGTCACCTACACAGCCGACGACCTCAACGGCTTCAATGCGGTGGTGCAGCGTGTGCCCCTGGTGGCTGCCCGCGCCCTGCCCGTGGCTGCCCGCGCTCTGCCCGTGGCTACCGTGGCAGCTGCACCTGTGACTCATCTGCCCGCGCCCATCTACTACCCCCAGGCACAGCAGCAGCTCTTCCAGCAGCAGCTGTTCCAGCCACAGCAGCAACAAGTGAACGTCGAACAGGAGAGCGAAGTGGTCGAGGCACCACGTCAGCCCGAACAGGAGCCAGCACCTGTTGATTACTCGGAGCAGCAGCAACAACAGCAGCAGCAGCAGCAGCAGGTTTACCCACAGGATCAGCAGTTCCCACCCTACCCATCCGCTTCGCCCGCTCCTGCTGGCGATTCGGACAGCGATGTGGTTGAGGCCCGCTCCGCGCAGGAGTCAAGCAGCACCACCGCTGCTCCAGCTGCCGCCACCGAGGAGGAGAACAAGAAGAACCAGGACAACAAGTCCGCTTAGATTATGATCCCATTGCAAAATTCCACAAAACTTTGTTGAAATTAAAGCCGAATGTCGAAACTTCAAGTCAAATGTTTTTTTTTCTGTCATCCCTTGGGATGAGGTCAAAACTTTTTCCAAGTTGTCGTAATCCTTTGTCTATTACTTCAAAAGCATCTAATACATTTTGTAGAAGCATCAAATTACTTCAATTTCTATTTACCTTTATTGCGATTTTCGAAGAGAAACCAATTTTCCAAGTGCGATTGGTCTATCCAGTGGATATATTGTAAGTCAGCCTAAAATTTGCATATGTATATTATCTGTTATTTACATAGTCTATAGTATTATGGGTCGATTTTCATCAAATTGCAACTACAAATCTTCATTTCTCGCCTAAAAAGGCTGATAAGACTAAAGTTGCTCTTCAACGTGTGTATTTACGCTTCATATGCGCTTCCAAAAAAGAGAAACAGCAATAGAAAACGAATATACCTCGTTCGCGCCACGCTTGCATAGGTAATTTCATTTGCGTTGCTGTTTATGCAGATTCCGCGCTTGTGGATGGTAAATGTCTTGGCTGCAAACTTGTGGATTCTATTTAAGCGATTACTCGTGCTGATTAAACAAAAAGCCGGCACACTAAGAATAAGCATTCACACTATTCATATTAAGCACATATAAAATATTCAAGTACTATATTATTAAATACCATATTTATAAATCAAATATAAACTCTCAGCGAATAGCGCCATCTACTGGTTTATCACCCATTAACCATCGATTACTGAATCGTGTTGATCGTGTGCAGTGCCATTTAGAGTTTAACAGCGCACTGTTGAAACTAAGTTAATTTGACAAGTTATTTGAAAATGTGTACAATATAATATGTACACTTAACTTATATTATTATAATCACAGCCATAATCAAATTTAAAAATTTCCCATAAACTATTGCATTTCAGAATCAGTTATCGCACACTCAACTAAAGGAATATATCGATACAGCACGCATCGCTACAAAAGTCAAGCATCTCGTTCAAACTAAACGGATCTTTACGAGAGCAAAGCAAGCCTTGAAATCCATTTTCGTGTGATATCAAGTATTCAACTATAGTTTCTTCAGTTTTATTCCGTTTTTAAAAGCAGTAACACGCACAACTTTTTTGGATTTTCCAAATTTTTAGCTAAAAAATTTTTAGTTGTAAACCATTAATGATAACTTAGCACACCCAAATTAGTGAACTGTTTTTTAAAATACAGCCAAATTAAGTAAGGTAAGTGCAAAAGTTACAAGAAATATATAGACATAAATAAAAAAATATACATACAAAAGGAAAAAAAAAAACCAAGCCGCAAATGGCGCTGAACTTTCAGTCTCCCTTGC
The DNA here is from genome assembly GCF_001654015.2 of Drosophila navojoa. The sequence continues at coordinate 579,304 of NW_022045912.1, forward strand.
GGGCCAGTTCTTAGGCACAGTTAAACGCAGCCGCAGCTGTTGCTTTGTTGTTGTTCCTGCCGCTGCCGCCGGTTTGGCCTTGTGTTGAGCGCGCAGCAACGGCAGTCGATAAAGAGAAAAGAGAATAACTGTCAGAGACAAAAGAAATGCAAAAAATACGCACACAAACGCAACGCATTTCTTACAGCACGTGTGTGTGTGTGATAATCGAAACAGCCCTTGAGAATTTATTCTCGAGTTTGTTTCACACTGTCCACCAGGCTCTCACAAAACACTTTTTTCCTTTACAGCTGTACACTTGTTATCGAAGCAGAAACATTTTAAAATTGTTTGAAATAGAAAAACCACATCAAAAATTACATCAAACATGAATAAATCGGATGCAAACACTCGCCAGGGCCACTACAAGGCCAACACTCTTAATATGCAGGTAGGTGTAGCGCGCGCGTTTGAAAAACTGCATATCGGCTTTAACCTCACTTTCGAATTGTGCCGCGACCGTTTAGGACTCGCGCATGCGCCGCCATGAGGTGACCATCGAGCTGCGCAAGTCAAAGAAGGAGGATCAGTTGTTCAAGCGCCGCAACATCAATGATGAGGACCTAACCTCACCGTTGAAGGAACTCAATGGGCAGTCGCCGGTGCTGCTGTCGGTGGACGAAATCGTCGCTGCCATGAATAGTGAGGATCCGGAACGCCAATTCGTGGGCATGCAGCAGGCACGCAAGATGCTCAGCCGCGAACGTAATCCACCTATTGATGTGATGATCAGCCATGGTATTGTGCCCATCTGCATTCGCTTCCTTCAGAACACCAGCAAGTAAGTAAACAATGATATGGTATATGTGTGGGAAGACATTGCTCATCTCGAACATTCTCTGGTACGGTCAGCCCTCTTTTGCAATTTGAGGCTGCCTGGGCTTTGACCAACATCGCATCGGGCACCTCGGATCAGACACGCTGCGTTATCGAACAGAATGCCGTGCCGCATTTCATAGCGCTGCTGCAGTCGAAGTCGCTTAATCTCGCCGAGCAGGCCGTCTGGGCCTTGGGCAACATTGCCGGCGATGGCCCGGCTGCGCGTGACATTGTAATCCAGCACAATGTCATCGATGGCATTTTGCGTTTAATCAATAATGAGACGCCGCTGTCGTTTCTCCGCAACATTGTCTGGCTGATGTCGAATTTGTGCCGCAACAAGAATCCGTCGCCGCCCTTTGACCAGGTGAAGCGCCTGTTGCCGGTGCTGTCGCAGTTGCTGGTCTACCAGGAGGATATACAGGTGCTGGCCGATGCCTGCTGGGCCTTGTCCTATGTGACGGACGATGAAAACAACAAGATACAGGCAGTCGTCGATACGAATGCAGTGCCCCGTCTGGTGCAGCTGTTGCAGACTGATGAGCCCAGCATCATTGTGCCGGCACTGCGGAGCGTGGGCAACATTGTGACCGGAACGGATCAGCAGGTCAGTCACGAGTCTGTCAACATGATGGATGGCTTCCAAGTGTTTTAGCTGTCCTCACTGTGAGCTTTACTCATTATTTCAATTTTCCAATTGCAGACCGATGTGGTTATAGCCGCTGGTGGCTTGCCCAAGCTTGGCATGCTCTTGCAGCACTCCAAGGGCAACATTGTGAAGGAGGCTGCCTGGACCGTGAGCAACATCACGGCTGGCAATCAGAAACAGATTCAGGCTGTCATCGATGCGGGCATCTTTGTGCAAATACGCCATGTGCTCGAGAAAGGCGATTTCAAGGCACAAAAGGAGGCCGCCTGGGCTGTGACCAATACCACCACTTCGGGCACACCCGAGCAGATTGTTGATCTGATCGAAAAGTACAAGATACTGAAGCCATTTATTGACTTGCTCGAGGCCAAAGATCCGCGAACAATCAAAGTGGTCCAGACTGGCTTGTCCAATCTGTTTGCGCTCGCCGAGAAGCTGGGCGGCACAGAGAATCTGTGCCTCATGGTCGAGGAGCTTGGCGGTCTCGACAAACTGGAAGCATTGCAGCAGCATGAGAACGAGGAGGTCTACAAGAAGGCCTACGCCATAATAGATACATACTTCAGTGCTGGCGACGACGAGGCCGAAAAGGAGCTGGCGCCACAGGAGGTCAATGGCGCACTGGAGTTCAACGCCACGCAGCCCAAGGCACCAGAGGGCGGCTACACCTTTTAACACTATTAACATAAATGCCAGCCATCAACATAAAACACACACATACACACACACACACACACACATGCACTCCAACATTCCCATAAGCTCGTAACACCCTTCAGATAGGCTAGTAGCCTCACGCATACGACTTCTGTTATGCGACCGCGCCACACAATCCTAGAGAGAAAAGCACACGATCTTAGCAAGATATTACACAAAATATTCACAACACACTCCTGTTAGTTTGTCACTCTAATATCGTATCGAACACACAAGAACCTTAACAAACAACAACGAAACTGGCTGCAGGCCGGCAGAGGCAAACCCTTTTTTGCATCCGTGCCTCTGCCGCCTCTCCACACACATTTATTGTTGTTTGTTGTGCATTTCCGCATTGTCCCACATGCGGCCATGAAATCGCATTTTAGGCGCGTTCTTAGTTTTTGTTTCCTTGTTTATCGCCTCTTAAAAAAAAACTACACACTAAATCACACACATTCGTATTCGTTCAAGCACCTCGGAACCTGACCTAGCTGTGCTTGGCAGGTGGAGGTGCCTTGTAAATTTGGAATCGTCCATGCACACCACACACACACACACAATGTATACACGAAGGACGCTGCCTACTGCGTTTGCATGGCCAATTGAATTGTTTGGAGTGTGCTAGTTCCACCACACACACACACACGATATCCGTTTTTTGGCTTATTATATATTTAGGCTGTTAGTATATTTATTTATTAACGTATTTTGTGAACGAAAAATGAACCCATACACTGCAAATAATGCACTCACAACCACATACACACTTTTAACATTTCATGCAAACAACGCAACACCAAAATGTGTCCTCATCCTTATATTAATGTTATAGAAACCGAAATACAATTTCCATGAATGCAAAAAAAAATTATTTAAATGTGTGTATTTAGATTTTAAAAATTAAATAAGTATTTTAAATATTGTGGAAACAGAGGAAAAGGAGAGAGAAATCTAGTAATTAAGAGAGTAGCTAGTTTCGCTCTTGAGCAATTAAAACTGCTTGATAGTATATGATGTCGCCATATCTTTACTCTGGAGCATAGCGACCCAAATGCGTTAGATTAGATTAGTTGATTAAACAATAGAACTGTGGAAACAAAGCGCAAGCTGCATGACACAATTCAATCAGGCGTCGCATCGCTTGGCGTGCAGCATCCCAATCAGCGGCAATTTGAGTGGTTCCAGCGCCAAAGCCAACTACAGCAACAAAAATAATGCGCCCCCCCTCTGGGGTCGGTTGGCTAACAGTTCGTTTGAATGGAATACGCGAACGCGACCAGCGAAATTATAAAAATAGATTCGAAATTTGTAGTGTTCGGGCAGGCCAGAGTAGTTGCGGAAAATTCGAAACTTAGCCAGAGCTTTCCGATCCGCCGTCGCGTCGCATCGTTGCTGATGTTGATGTTGTCGTTGTCCAAGTGTCGTCATCAATGAAGAGCGTCGGCCCAATTTAATTAAAGACTCTTTCAAATAATTTTCGTGTTGCGCCGCTCTGGCCGAGCGCGTTTAGTTCGATTCTGTGCGAAGCTGCGTGCGGGCGTCTATCTTTGTTTTTGTTTTTCTCATTAAACATTTTATTCTTAGTGCTCCCGAGCAATAGATAATCGTATCTTATTTGAAAATATACTAAAAGTGCGCTGCCAAGTGAAGCGATAATATATATAAGGTATATCCGATTCGATGTTTTATGCCGGAAGTGTTTTATGTGCTTACATATATAAATATTATATTAAATTACAACATTCATTGATATATGAAACAAACAAAAATTCTGATTTATTATTTTACTAAAATACAGATATTTTAAAAATAAATTTAAATTTTTAAATATTTTAATAATTTTATAAAATATATATTGGTTACAATAATAAAAAATATACAATTTTTTGACATGTTCAAAAATGTTATAGCGAAATTGGAAATATCATTAAATATTTATAAACGATATTTAAATATGTATGTATGTATGTATGTATGTACGTAATTAAAATATACAACTTTTTATACATTTTTATGAAAACATATATATTATATAAATAAAATTAATAATTATATAAAAAAAATAATATTTAAATTTGTTATCCATTCCAAAAATAATAGCAAATAATAGAACATTTATAAGCGACATTTAAATAATAATCATTTAAAATGAGTAAAAAATATGTTTGTGTATCTATAATATAATTAAATTTTGTTTACAAATATATAATACAATATATTCATTTTTTATTTTTTATATATAATATTTAAAAACTATATATACATATGTATATATTTGTATCTTTAAAAGATTTGGAATAACAAAGTAACAATTTTCATTGAATAGATACAAATCAATTAAGTTTATATTGAATACATATATAGGCGTTTTGTGTTTCCTCTTACTATCTAAATCGCGATTATGATCTTCGCTAATGATAATGATCACTACAGAATTAATGCTGTGACCTCATGCTTAGCCATTGAAAATCTAGAGAGCATTTACCATCTGGCACTCGCTTCCAATACCCGGCCGCCTCGTCCCGTTCAGTCCAGTTCAGCGTCAGCTGTAAACATGCTCTACATTTTGCAAAATATACTAAATAGAAGAACATTTTTTTTTTTATCGGCTTGCTGGAAGCCGGAGAAGAAAAACACTTTTGACAAATTCATGATGTAATTAATTTCCTAAAGAAAACACACAGAAAAATTGGCACACCCAAAATAAACAATAAACATTTAAGAGTGCGCTGCCGTAGTGCTACTTAGAAGGCGCAGCCAGTCGATGTACCTAATGACTATCTTAATACCCTGTGCAAAATTGTATAATTTAATGTAATCTATATGAGCAAATGCAAAGATGTTCAATTAGTGATATAATTTATATGAAATCTCTACTTAGCAGAGTATATTTAAAAATTGCTCATTAATCATTTTCATTGATATATACGGTCTATATATTTGAAAAAATGTCTAGAATTATACAGCGTTTCTTAGTTCAGCTTTTGTTTATTAGCAGAACTTGAATTTCTAAATTTTGTTTTTGTTTTTTTTTTTTTTTTTGGTTTTGTGGGGGCGACATTGTAGAAATCTTATTGAGGGAATTTCGCGTGAGATTAAAACTTAACGTAAATAATATATGTGAGTGTATAAGATAAGAATATATGTATATCTGTTATATATATATACATACTGTATATTATATTTATAAGAGTATGCTTGCTTGTTTGGCCGCGCAATGTCAAAAAGTCTTTCCGTTCTATGCTCTCGCGGTTGTTATGTACTTGAGGGCTAAGCGAGAATCGTGTCAAGTTCTTTGGGCTGGCTGCTGGCAATTGTTTTCGTATGCTCGTTCACAAAAAGTAAAGAGTATATTGGTTTTGTGCAGCTATGTGGAAATTTAGACTTGAAGTTTGGAATACAGAGTGTAGAGGGTGATGAGCAGCCTGATGGTAAAAATAAAAGTAACCCACATTTAAAAAATATTTTTGTATACTCCATAAAGGGTGTATAAACTGATCTCAATAGAATAACCCCTTTAATAATCAAGTTTTACATTTTTTGATAGCTCCAAGATAAGATAAATAAACTGACAATCATATCTCAACACAATCTACAATTTTGTAACCCATATTTGAGAACCTTAACTAAAAGATTTTCACATTCTATATCATTTATATACTTTCACAGTATTCGCAAGTCAAGCAGTCGCAATGCGTGCAAATTTCATTTCATGCCCTATGAAACCTAGCAAAACGAATGAAATGGAAATCGAATGTTTATAAGGAAGCAAAGTTTTTAGGCCATGGCCAAAGATTTTCTAATTGAATAAAACGCATCGAGCGCCAATTGGAATCTGTGTACATTATAATTCGAGCAATGAGAAAATATATAAAAATAGTATTTTACAGTGCTCAATATGGGATAGCAATATATTCATACTTTTATCGGATACAAAGTCCAAATATCTTTGTACTTCCCTTAGCCATTTAATATACCTATATATATCCAGCTATACGGCACATGTTTGTGCTAGGCTATAAAATTTTGATCTCAACACTATAAGAAAAGTCATATTTTAATAAAATTCTTCACATGTGTTTCGCATTAGGCTGCAAGGGCACATATTGATAGCCATTATGTGCGTGTGTTCACTGTACTCTAAACCATCTTTTATTTACATTCACGATCATATCTGAAGAATACAAACGACGGATATAAAATTGTTTACTGTTTAAAAAAATAAATATATAATTTATACACAGAATTTATGTTTACATAATATTATCAGAGATGATCATAATGAGGGTATCTAGGCATTTTGTGAACATAATTTTTAATTGAAATCTCATACTGAAACTTTAATATAACAGTTGGAGATCAATATTCATAAAAAAATAGTTTTCATTATTTGATATTGATATAAATGAAAAAATATATGATATATAAATATTACAATTAAATTTTTTAAATGTTGCTCTTAACGGCTTAGCTTCGCTCATGCCAGTGCTACAACGTATTCGGCGGAACTTCACAGACAGCTGCTTAAGACTCGTAATGTTCCAGCCTAAGGCGGGGTGAGCCCTGTCTAGGTTAAGCGCCTTATATGATAATCGTACCGTAATGGCTCATTAAACACATAAAGTGTTTAAAAAGTCTAAGTGGGTAATTACTCAGAAGCTAAGAATTAAAAAGCAATACAAAATAACATTGTTAAGAGAAACGAATAATGATACCAAGAAACCGAAAATTTGAATAGAATATACATATATAATTGTTGGGTGTATAAAATATATATAGAGCTAAATTATACAAGAGAACGCCTTATTAAACAAATAGGACTGCCCCATCAGATATTTGTTTTATAATAATAATAATATTATTATTTATTTTTTAAATTTTGTGTTTACCATGAAGAGTAAAAAAAAAATTGTAAAAGAAATAATATAAATAATAATAATTAATAGAATTAATTAATAAAAACATTTTCTTACATTCAATGAAATTTAAATTTTATATATTTCTATTTTCATTGTAATTTTACTACATGGATTTTATTTACATTTAAATATTATTTAATTGATTTTTATTTATATTTAGTTTCCATTTTATTTATCTAATTATTTTTTTTATTACCTCTTTTTATTAAATTTCATCTTTAAATGTTTATTTTTAGTTTATTAGCGATATTTTATTTTTATTATAATTTTCATGATTTTTTTTTTACTCATAGCCACAAAAGGTATAAATAATAATTTATTGATAATAAAAAAAATATATATTTAAATTATTATTTATGTATCATTATGTATATATATATTATATATATATATTATACAAAAAAATATATATTTAAATTATTATTTATGTATATATTATTAGTATTAATAAATATATTTTTTATTGGATCCGCTATTAAAATGATTGTTGAGGACTTCAACCCAAATGCTTCCGCACGTCTTCAGGTTCAATTTCACACTGTTTCATTTCATTGTTTCAAGCACTAAGCACAGCTAGCTCAAGCAGGGAGCGGGCAGCGGAGAGTAAGCACAGGGCGCTCGATGCTCTCACTCTCACAGCCGCACCTCCAGCCGCTGCTCTTGACAGTGTTCGTCGCTCACTAATACTAATTCCCTCTCTCTCTCCCTCTCTTCTTCCGCAGCTCCCCTTTGCTCAGCCCCCTTCCGCCGCTCTGTCAGTATGAGTGCAGCGCCTGCTCCAGTAGCGTCTGGCGCTCCACTTGAGCTCAATCTGGGCGCCGAGATCTTTCACAGCATCGCATCCGCCGCGGCCGATGAGAATGTGATTGTATCGCCGCTGCTGCTGGAGGCGACGCTGGCGCTGCTCTACCTGGGCTCCGATGGGACGACGGCGGAGGAGCTGCAGCGGCTGCTGAAGCTGAAGCAGCGCTTCGCCAGCAATGCTAAGATGGCCAATTACTATGCAGCCGAGCTGGCTGCAGCCACCGGCGATCCGGACACACGCATCCAGCTGCAGAATCGTTTGCTGCTGCAAGCCAGCGCCGGCGCGAGCATCGCGGATGACTTCCAGAAGATTGCCCAAACGTATTTCCATGCGACAGCCGAGTGCCTCGACTTGCAGCAGTCCGAGAAGCTGCGCCGCTACATCGCCGACAGCATGCTCGCCAGCGTGGGCGGCGGCACCTGGCAGCAGCCGCTCCAGGTGAACGTCAGCCAGGTGGCGCAGCAGCTGCTGCTGCTGCTGCTCGCGGCGCGCCTGCACAGCAAATGGTTTCTGCCCTTCAGCGCCTACCGCACCGGCCTCTACGAGTTCCACAACTCCACGGGCGAGCCGAAGCCAGTGCCCATGCTCTTCGACGACGACATGTTCGTGAAGTACGCGGAGCTGCGGGAGCTGGACGCGCGTGCCATCGAGCTGCCCTACGAGCATGCCGACGAACTGGCCATGCTGCTAATCCTGCCCAACAGCCGCGACGCCTCGGCCCTGGCCCAGCTGGAGGCCCAGCTGCGAGCCGTCGATCTGGCCGCACTGCAGCAGCGCATGCAGGTGGAGAGCGTTCAGGTGCTGCTGCCCAAGTTCTCCATTGACTTTGAGTGCAGTCTGCGGCAGGCGCTTAAGCAGGTGGGCAAGCTAACTGAATATTCATTTTGGCGAGGGCTGTTGTAATTGAATTTATTTGTATTTGATTTACATTAACCTCTTAATCAATCCTCGCCTTTAATATACGTTCCACAGCTGGGTTTCTCGGAGATCTTTGAGAGCTCTGCCAACTTCAAGCACCTGCATTCAGTTGCCAATCAGCCAATTGTCGATGTGCTGCACAAGCTGCGCATTGACCTGAACGAATCGGGCTCCGGCTCCGAGTTGCCGCCGCCAGCAGCAGGTGAGTGCAATAGACAGGGCCACTCTGGTGTCGGAGAGTATTCCATACATATACTATATTTCGTCATTTCTCTTCTTCTAGGCTACAAGCCGATTGTGATTAGCAATTCGTCGCGTCAAAAGTTCTTTCGGGCGGATCATCCATTCTACTTTGCCATACGGGGCGAGAAGTTGACCCACTTTGTGGGGCATGTGGTGCGATTTTAGTGGCCATGATGCAGCCACATAATAATAATAATAATAATGTACATCAGTCATATTAATAATAATAAATTAATCATATTTCATATATACTCACAATGGATTTATAAATAAAACAAATTGGGTCTTCCTTTCGATTTTTTATAACAAGAGTCTTGAGTTTATTCAAAGATATATATATAGTATATATATGTATATATATATAT
>NW_022045913.1:0-35106 GCF_001654015.2 Drosophila navojoa
CATTATATCGATTTGATCGCACATAGAGCAACACTAGTCACTCAACAGAACCTTATGAGTATTGGCGCGTAATTTAGCAACACTAGTCACTCAACAGAACCTTATGAGTATTGGCGCGTAGTTTAGCAACACATCTCAGACATATATATGTATTCAAATTGAGTACTTTTGTAATTTATCTCCGACATACATAAAATTTACATTTAAATTGAGTAATATGTATATACACGGAACTTGGAGTGAATGTGTGCAAGGGTGCGTGTCAACATGTACAATGCACTTTCGTGCAGCTTTATTGAAGATCAGGACTTCAGCTATCATAGCTGAAGATATTGTCGGCCAAAATTAGACAGTACAGGTGACATCAATAAGATTTTGAATAAATAAATAATAAATCACTAATGCATGTTCTTTTTTCACATACAAGCTGAAAACATAACAAAACAGACTAAATGTAACGCAAGAGTGTGTTTGTTACTGAATGGTGATAAATTACTGAAAAAGACGTGTAACTGAATAACTTCAAATAATAAATAATATCGGCGAGCTATTTAAACTTCCGAAGAAAAATTGGGCTTGCCTTGCAAATTGCCCGTCATTACACCACTAAAGATGTGCATCGAACTTTATCATCATTTTCTGATATCGATTTCATTATATCGATTTGATCGCACATAGAGCAACACTAGTCACTCAACAGAACCTTATGAGTATTGGCGCGTAATTTAGCAACACTAGTCACTCAACAGAACCTTATGAGTATTGGCGCGTAGTTTAGCAACACATCTATCTATGTACTCTTGTAATTTATCTCCGACATACATAAAATTTACATTTAAATTGAGTAAAATGTATATACACGGAACTTGGAGTGAATGTGTGCAAGGGTGCGTGTCGACATGTACAATGCACTTTCGTGCAGCTTTATTGAAGATCAGGACTTCAGCTATCATAGCTGAAGATATTGTCGGCCAAAATTAGACATTACAGGTGACATCAATAAGATATTGAATTATTTATTTAGTGGTCATTAGCTTATTAAGTCTATCTCGCCTTCACCTTCATGCCTCCTAAGACAGTAAAAATATGCCGTAAAATGGCTGTCTTGGCACATCAGCCAATCAAAAACTTCTGGCATTATTTGCGAAAAGCAAGCTAATGGTTTATGTCTCGGCATTCGATGATGGCCTGCCAACCACTTTGAAGAGAGTGGCTGCTGTTAAAGCTGAGCGTAAGGCCACCACAGCTGCTGCTGCTGTTAAAAACAGTGCAAGTGCAGTTGCTAAGCCCAGTACTGCTGTTGTTGCTGGTCTTTCGTCAACAGATGGCGCAAATTATTATATAAATAACAGAAATTGATGATGGTGACAATGCTAAAGTTGCCAATCATTTGATCATATAAACAATACTGCCGACGCCTTAACAGCCTCATCAGCAACAACAGCTGACTAAAAATCAGCAAATAATGCCGACTCTCACCCCAACAGCCAATAGTAAGCTGACCTTAAGCAGTACTGTGCGTGACAGTTTGTCAACTAGCTGCATCAGCAATACGAGCCAGTTGCCCTTAGAATTGCCCGTGCACAAAATAAATCATAACCGGACGCGATGGTAGCATTAGCAACAGGTAAAAAACATATACACCAAACAAGTATAAGGTGCATTGTGGGCTTACTATGGAACCTTAATTGTTTAATAACTTTTTTTTTTATATAAACAAGTCTCTCGCATTTGAAATAAGCTTTTTGAAAATTTGAAAGAAAAGAATAGATTTGGGGGTGCGGTGTGGACTATACAAAATTTCGAAATTCGATAGAATAAACACGAATCAACATTTAAAACTTATAGTACTTTACAGTTCTTGGTCAGCAGTTAAGAATGGGGACATACAATTTAATTTAATAGGCAGTTTACGGCATAACCCCAAGGTAGTACTGATTTCCAAAAACAAGTATGTGGCTCTTTAAATCTGTGAACAAAAAATCCAATAATCAGTCATAAATATATTACGGTATTGTTAACAGAGGACTACTGAATGAGTAGTATAATATAAAATGAAACATTTAATTTATAAAATCTGATGTATATTTTGTAACACGTTTAAAATATTGATACATAAAATTTTGAATAAGATATTGGTCAATTGTACAAAAGTATTTTTTATGTATACTTTTCTTCTTTAATACTTTATAAAACCTGTAATGATACATTTCATTACATAAGGCAAAGGTGCTTTTAATTGTACTCTCCGTCAGTATATAAATATGAAAATATTTGTTAATAGTAGTATGATATTGTAACTTAGTAAATTTAATAAACATTTTAGTTGTCGTGAAACTTGTCAAATATTAGTAAAAAAATAGATGAATGGGTGTACACATATTAGGGTTTGATCTGCTTATTAACTTATATAATATGGTATATATATTTAAACTTTAAATTGTAGAAAAAGAAATATAATTTTTGTTTACATTTTTTAAATACAGGCTGTCAAGTAAAATCGTTAAAGTCTAGCAGTGACTTATGCACTAACATAAAAGATTAAGCTCATGAATTTTATATTATAATTTATTGAATATAATGTATGCACATATTAAAGTGCTTAAAACTGATTTTGTCTAAAATTCGCTTTCCTCGTGTGTTGTAGTTTTAGTCTTCAAAGTTTCATTTTCCCCGTTGGTCTTTTCATGTGATATGCTTGTTATAACAGATTTTATGACGACAGAACTAGTGCTTGTTTCTGTGGTATTGCTAAAAAAAAAATAATAATAAAAACAGTAAGATATTGGAACATAATTCAACGTTTGCGACGTACCCTTTTGAAGCCAAATCTAGTAAATTTGGTATATTTATATTGGGCATATCCTTCATATTGACATTTGTTGTGGTCTGGTTTGTTTGCGTGCTAAGCACTGACAGACGACCTATCAAATTATTTTGAAATATTATTAATAAAATACTTGGACAAAATTATTGAAAACATAATAAATTTTTTTACATAGTCATGCAAAAACGGGTAATTTTCTTCTGCTTTTAAAACTAATATTGCTAATTTATTGTCTACTATGTGTGCGATTTTTACTGCCATTAACCTAAAAACAGAGGTAAATAAGTAAGTTGTATTGTAAGTTTGCGGTAACAAACAGATTTATATTAGATAAGGATGAACACGGTAAATGAGTCACTCACAACATGGAACACCAAGACAGTGGAATAGTTTGTGTAGTTCATGTACAGCCTAATTGGATGAATGCTTTACTTACCGACAGTTTCTTCAGTAGTTGTGGAACAAAGCGTTGTTGTAGTAGTATTCAAATGATCCCGTACAGAGTCGACAGTAATGTCACCGATAGAACTGGTGATTGTATCATTGGCGCGATTAGGTGAATTGCTGATATTCAAACCGTTAGTAAGCGGAAGACTGTTATTTTCTAAGCTCAGCTCAAGCGCCTTAGCACGTTGTTTAGCAATTGGTGGTTCAGGTATGTTTGTATGGGCATTGTTTTCAACATTATCATCGTTTGAATCAATGTCTTTATCGCTATTATCATCTTCGTTAGTTTGAATAGTAGATTCGTTGTCATCGTTCTCGATGGGTTCGACCTTTACTACGCCTGTGGGTTGTACAACTCGGAAAGTAGATAAAGCTATTCGTTGCAACTCTGAAGAAGACATCATATACAATGCCTCGCCGCTATTTGTAAAACATAGCGACGAAATACCACTGTAAACAAAATTTAGTAAATTAATAAAATCGATATGTAAGTATGATGGATTTTTAACTAACTTGATGTCCTCACGTCTTACAGCAGCTGCATTTAATTGGCGCTTTAATTCTGGCACTGATAATACCATGATATCGCCCATGTTGGTTAAACACATCAATGCCATTTCATGATAAATCTCATTATCGCACGCGGCTGAGCCTAGACTTGTATTTGCTACTCCATCCCCACCATCGTGAGATCTCGCAGATTTGGTTGGACTGGTGCCATTTATGCTTTGCAAAAGTTCATGGGAAACACGACAGCTAAATGATCCAAAGTGTATGCGGCGTATACGGGCTCCTTCGTTAGCTGTCAACTTGTATTTGTTAATAGGCTTCAACTGAGGTAACGAAAAAACCTTAAACTGCTCCTCGGAAGCAATAAGAACACGATGGGGTGGGGTACCATTCTCCCCATAATTAAACTGGTCAACAGGGGATCCCATTTGGTCAAATATAGAAATGCCTATGACCGGTGCTCTATGCTTTAACTGAATTTCCTTGGCTAGCTGAGCAGAAATTCGACGCGGCGTCTGTGGTGCTGCATTGCCACTAGCAGGTGGTCCAGAGGTGGCTGCAGTTTGTGCTGGTGGTAAATGTAAAAGGAATACCGAAACAGTGCTGGCGTTTGTGGCAGACCACAAAGTGGGAGACGTTATATTAACTGAAAGCAAAAAATTGATGATTCCTGATATCCGAAATTTCTATCATACATACCATTCGTTATATAGGTTTTAGCGAAGAGTAGGCAACGCACCATAGACCCCATCCCGTCGTCAGCGCAGCGAGCTTCAATTTGTCTTTCAACAGGACGCGCTTCCAGCTATAATAAGGTTGTTCTTTATCTCTTTATAACAATGTAATAGTAGCTACTTACTGTAGTTGGCACATGATTGGTGGGATTATTGCGAGTTGATCTTCCTTTACGCAATTTACGAAACGATTCGCGAAGTGATTTCTTAAACGACTTACGACGCGAAAGCTGTTCGCCGGCTCCAGTTAGATCGTTTGGATTTAATGTGCAACGGTGAAATACCGGGACAAAGTTTTTGAAATCAAATAACACCAAGCCATGCGCAGTGCCTCCGGATACCAATCCCCAGTTAGCTTCTAACGCTAGACTTGTAATGCTTGCTGGTGGAAGTACTTGCAACACGCCGCTTATGGTCACGCCATTTTCACTTATTGGCTCAGCATCTTCAGCTAATAAATTGGGACGGACGTTCAACTGATCGTGGCCTTTCCATACAAAACCATCACGATCACTAACCAAGTTCATAGAGCTGAACTTTAACACACCACGCTCTGCGCTATCACTGTTAAAATCAGCTATAACAATTTGTCCTGCTGTACCCCCTACTATCAATTGACCTGTTTTGGGGCACAATGCAATTTTTTTTACTGCCAAGCGAGGATCGTCCGAATATGGATCAAACAGACCCGATTTTCGAAATGGAGGTTCTCCTTCATCAATCTGTTCATTGCCTTCAATTACAGCTGCATCGTCGTGATTTTCATGACCAAAAATATTTGCGGTCCTAAAATTATATATCGGTTTAAGAAGCACTCCAGAACAATCCCAGAACTTAACGGAGCCGTCTTCGTGACCAGTTAAAAGTATCTCGTATTCTTGCATTAATTCGTCAGGAGAGTCTACGAGTCCATCTGGTAGTACTCCACCTGTTACGGGCCAGTCAATGCTGCTGTAGTCAATGTCTTGTTCATCTCCAGCGAGTAGAATGCGTTTATATACAGCCTGACAGACTTGAGAGGCTAGATAATTACAAGTCACTGCTGAAGCATGCACCGAGTGTAGATAAGGCGCTTTGACTGCTGGAACTTTAGCATCAGTGAGATCATATGCGCACAACTCTTCCTCAAGCAATACAACAAGCACTTGTACGTCGTCACTGTCTTCCTTGTATGTTACGAAGAAATCAATTACTTTGGACGTGAAATCAAGGCAGACCTTTTTTCCGTCGCTGCCGTGTACTGAAACGCAGTTGTGATCACCATAAGCTGAGCGTGGCATGCCTCCAGAAAATATGATTACATCATTAGCTCTATATTGCGTAGAAAAATAATTGTTTAATAAGTTGACTAAAATAAGTCATATAAAAGAATAATAAAAAACTCATCAACCTACCCTCTCTTGCCTTTATAAAGCCTATTAATGCTCTTGCATGGGTCTGGACCATAAGGAACATAGTTTACATTTTTAGGTGGTTCTCCGCTGGCTATGACCCAACTGGCATAAGAACCATCTGCATGGTACCAGTTGAATTCCGTACCAGTCGAGTTGATAAACAATCCGACACTTTGGCCATGACCAGGCGCAATGTAAGCGCGTTCAACAGCCGACTGGTCCAAGTCCCATAATACACAAAGTCCGCGATTGTAGGCAATAAGTAGTTTGTTAAGTGCGTTTGGCAGTTGGCGTATTGATTCTATAGCACCTGGATTGAGTTTGTAAGTTGATGGTACTTGTTCTAACACCACATCATGATAAATGACGGGTTCACGTATAGTAAAAGATTTTAAGTCGAACTGATATATGTTGCCTCCTTCGGTTCCGATCCACACAAGATCTTTGTTAAGTGAGCAGCATAATGAAGATACTTTTTTCAATTTTCCGTCGAAGGGAAGAGTTTTAATTGGTACTAGCGTCGTTCCCACGGGCTCCCACAGTATAAGTTGATTTGCTGCAGTTAACGAGAGAACACGCCCAGTGCCATAAACCCACTCAAGTAGTTGAACGTTTAGCTCAGACGCTGAGTTATTGACCACGGTATGTTGTGCATATAGTTCTACACCTGGTCGACCGAAAACTTTGAGAGCTCCAGTCTGTGTTCCAATAGCCATAAGCTTTGAAACCGGATCGTACGCCAAAGCCGAGGGTTTATGTGGAAAACCATGTTGAGCGGTCTGTAATTTAAAAAAGAAATAAATAAATAAAGAAAAAAGTTAAAGCAGAAATTTACAGCATAATAAAATTAAAAACCTTTTGTTAACTTTTAGATCAAGTTAATTGACTGCAGGAGAAGGCGTGAATAGAAATGTATTTAAATAATTTAAAAATTTGAAATTATTTGTCAATTTATCATTTCATTGATTTACATTGTTAAAATAAAAAGTTTACGATCACATTTTGTGGGCCTTGGAAAGTAGTAGTTGGCATCAGAGCGATCGTTCTTTATAATCTAGGTCAGTTAATATTCTTAGTCACTCGGATGGATAAGAATATTACTTACAATCAGACAAGAAAAATAAACCTGACCACAAAAAATTAAATATTTAATTTCATAATAAGTAATAATATTAACCCTCCTGCACTATGTTTCGTGCACCCTGAATTCTTTCTATGCATATATACAAAATGAAAAAGCTGTGCAAATTGGATAAAAGCGGCTTATTAATTAATTAGCTTTGCACTATTTCGATAAAAAATACTAGACTTAATTTTTCAACCATTATACCAGCACTTACGTTAATACAGAGAATAACGTTAATTACAGTATTTAGCAGTGAATAAAGTTTATAACTTTTATTAACCCTTTTTTATTTTGACACAGTATAAAGAAAATTCATTCTCTTTGTCCTCATTACAGGTGCAGCATTTTACACAATCGTAGTGACTGTATTTTGAAATCTTATCAGCTAGAAATACTGCGCCTATCAGTACCCACAAGATACACCCAATATATTTCCCCATTTATGTAGAGTACTATATAATTCTCTCAGCGACCCATTTCCTCGGGCTGTACATAAAACAACCAACTTTATCTTATCTCTAATGTAGCGTTTGCGTTGCCTGGTATGTACTTTTTGCCAGCTTACGTTAAAAACATAACATTTTTATTTTGGGTTGATGACAATATATTATTTATATACACACATCTGGAAATTGAAAATTGGTAGCAGACAATGAAGGTATTTACATTAAGCATTATTCCTTCCCTAAGCATAAGCATTATTCCTTCAACTAAAAAGTATAAATATGTATCGATACACTTTTATGTACAAATGTATACGTTATATATGTTCTTGGTGCTTAAAATACTGCAACAAAACAGTTACATACAAGGTGACGCTATCTGGGTGATGTCACTGAATTAAACGTCGTAACCAAGTTTGACTAGATGGATGATAGTGTCGACATTGAATGGCACGTGCATCGACATTTTCGTATATAGATTATGTACAGTTCGTTATCACCAATTTTTTAATTATTTTTATCGTACCAATATGAAGGTAATATTCACTTTATCCACTTTTATATTAAGCGTCTGTGGCAATTGATGTCAAGTGTTAGATGCAAAAATTTTAAGGTATTTAAGGTAAACTACTAATTATCAATATGTAAAATTTTCGTTTAAATACTCATTTTGCTTATTGTGATTCTAGTTAATTTGTATTTAGCATTTTAATTTTTTTTTTAAATACACATTTAACAATATGTAGTCTTGGAGCTACCTGGGAAAAGTGTATGTAAATACATACCTTACGATATGCAAAGAGCTCCTTCTGCAGTCGTTGTCGTTCAGCTGTTGGCTGTTGACCCTTTCCACGTATAAACTTCAACATAATCTTATTTTTGGACTTATGTTCGTCAATTTACAAGTCTGTAAAAGATACATATAATATATAAATTTATCTAATCAGTAATTATTATTCATACACAAATTTGCTTAAACAACACCGACAGCATGGGACAAATATGATTGGAAAACGTACATTTCAAGTGGCAAAAGAAAATGTTACCACAGATTGTAATATGACCTCGACTTACCTAACTTGTTAAACAAGTTGTACTCAGGTATAAAATGAGCACGGATATTTTATGTAGGAGTAAAAAAATTACTTGTATGTTTTAATGCATACAATTAACATAATCATTAGTAGATAAAATATTAAATATTCTATGAAGCTTATAAAAAATAGAACCTATATATTTTATGTAAATAATATATATAAAATAAGATAGGTTATAAACATACTTATACCACTGTAAGTGAATGACTTAAACAATGATTCAATAAAAATATGTTAATGAACCTACTATTCAGCACAATGAACGAATGAAGACTTCTTTGAGTAACATATACATATTCACAGATACATATGAATCCACAGGCATTAGATTACTACTGGTCATTTTGTATAGTATGCGTGCGTGACAGTAAGCCATCAGGCATTTAAATACACAACACTCGTTGTTTTTGTTGCCATTTGTTAGGCGACGCCCGAATATTTATTAGCATTCGTTGCGAAAAGAAATATATATATATATGTATTGCGAATATACTAAAGATATGAAACAAAGGCAAAAGAAAAGGAATTAAAAAAATTAGTTAAAATAGATGAATATATGTTGGATGTTTTAATTAAAATAGAAAACACAGAATATTCACAAAAATTATCAGAGTGCGCTTGTGTGAGAAAGGCCTATGCATATATACATACACATCAGCGTTCACCTCGGCTGAGTCATAGATATAGAAATGCACAAATATGTAAACGTACTTTTTTAAATCACAATGTTTGCATAAATACTGAAATGTACAGGAATGTATGTTTTGTTTTACTCTATATTGCGCCTGTGTTATCGTCGGTATTACTAATACAATTGCAGTTGCGCGGTGACAGCCCAGGAGTTCCTGTTTTCATATATTCCTTCCCTTTGAGGCTGTGCGCTTGCGAACTGACTCAAAAAATATTTGCAATTGCTCAGTTAAAGAATTTAACCCACGAATTGTATTTACTTATATTGGTCTATTAAGCACTAGTTTAACGAGGTGAGTACGGTTTTTTTTTATTCCGGCTCTTTGAAAAAATTACACGACGCGTTCATACCGAGTTTTCTTTTAACTGTATCGACATCGAAAAAAGGCCAATCGATTGCAATTAGGGCTGGAGAACCAGATAATAGACTATCGGACTCCAAGGTGCCAATGTTTTTTAACATGTAAACAGGGTGTAGGGTTTGAGTATGTTAATAATGTAATGTAATTATTGAATATTTTTTTTTACATATATTTTTTTATTTTACATTTCTATCGTACGCAATGTATCGCTTAGATTTATTTTGTAATGCAACATAAATTTATTAAAGAACACCTGTTGCTGTCTATACTAATTTGCGTTTAAAATGAAGCAGTTCGCTCATATTGCGATTCAGTTCATACAAACATTTATTTATCCACATATCGTTAAAACTATTAGCAGCTGCTCATTGTAAACAAAATCAAAGCAAATTTAAAATCGTCTCCATTTGGTTACATATTTGTAATAATTAATTCTGTGTGAAATGCATTGTTGCTTTATTCGCACATGGACAAGCTAGTGCTCAAAGAAAATAATAGAACACGTTCGTTTATTAAATATAAAGAAATGGCTAAGCGGATAGTTCCAATTGATAAATTCGGAGCTGCAAAAAAACTGAAACTAGACATTAGTATAAGTCGGGGCCGCACTAGAGAATCCACTAATGTTGTAGAATTTTGGACGAGTGATGACGACGATGACGTTTTGTTCGCTACCCAAAAAGCAGAGGAAACTCAGCGTAAAACTGATCCACCAAACACGCAGAACGAATTCAGCTTCAATAATTTTGCTGCCCAAGCTCTGCATGCCACTACAAGCACTCAGGAATTATTTAATGATGAGGTGCTTAGAAGTCATCTATCGACAAATTTAACCATCGACGAAATATTTGGGACAGATGAAACCAATGTGTTCTTACCTAATACTGAATGTGGCAAAAAAACAGATATTCAGGTAGCCGATATAAACAACGCGGTCGATGCTTCTACAAGCCGGGCAACAGAAACAAGGCGTCAATTGGCACAGGAACGACAACTAAAATTTTTAATGGAACGTGTTGATTTACTCAAAAAGGAAAATGCCAAATTGCAGAGAGACCTAGCAGATAGTAACAATCAGGCTAATGCTAAGGAAGGCGAGGTGAGTATGTATAATATTGGGTAAAACCTTTTACCACATATGTACATATTTTACATTAAAAAAGGTTGGTTTACTACGCAACGAGCTCCGACAGGCACGCAAGCTGCTCCAAGCTAGCAAGGTCGATAGGCTAACGAAGGCGGAAAATGGGAAAAGTGAATGTAATGAAAAAATAATTGATGCATTCAAGCAAATCAGAGCTAAAGATACAGAATTAAATTTTACAACCGTAGAATTTACGGAACTTAAAATTAGGAATGCGAAATCGAATGAACGTAACACTTTCAAAGGAATAGATTCTGACGTGAATCGAAGATTGCTCCGTATTGAAAATTTTTGTATTGAAAGCCACTTTGCAAAGCAAAGTTCTACAAAAACCAAACGATATATGTATGAGTACACAAATGAGAAACGCGCGCAAAAAAAACAACGGACTTTCCTTGAAATGGAGTTAGAACAATTAGTTCTCAATTACTCGCAAATGCAGTCTGAGTGTGCAAATGTTAAAGCTGTTATAAACCGTATATTTGCTTCTGCAGGCAGGGTCTTTACAGAATTTTGTTTCTATACCCAGAACTTAGAATTACCACAAACCTGTACACTATATCCCCATCGGCAGATTAACACACACTCAGGTCAAAATATAGAGATGCGGTGTTCGTTGATTCAACCCACTGCTTTATATAACATGGAACGAGGAATTCTATTACGCCGCTATATTGCAACATTGGCGTTAATATGTCAAAATCAAAACATAATATCATACATGTTGCTAACAAGAAAGTATGATAGGCACTGGATTTTAAAAATATTGAGCGAAGCGATTACTAATTTAAGTTACTCCTTCGAGGTTGTCGAACACTTAGGCGTTCTTAAAGCCACGTCTTCATTTCTCTGCAGTTTATTGAGCTATATGAATTCAGTAAAAGATTCAATGTCCGAATCTCAGAATGACCTTCTATTTCATTTACTGAAACAGCTTGTGTTTACTCGTCCAAGTCCCTGGGTTTTCCATGAGCTCAGCGCTTGTATGCTATTGTGCACACAAAACAGTCAACTAATGGCAAGAATGTGTGTAAACTGCCCTAGCAACTGCTTTGTAGCAGATCGGGTTCGTTCGCTTTACCGTTTTGGTCCGAGCTCTTGCTTAATACAGGTGTACGCAGGATTGCTCGAGTTAAGCTTTTATAGCGATTTGGCTTTTCAACCTAGCCGTTTCAAACTTTTGTTATCGGTGTGTGAGAATCATGTGCGCTTCGTTTACCAATGCTTCACAGCGAGACCTGCATTTATATTAAAAATGCTTTCACTTCCATCACATACTGATGACGAGAAGGATAATGAGGACACATTGTCCAAAGTTGTCGGTATAAACTCTGATGCAACTCCTAGTAATAACAAAACCGATAATTTTTATATGTCTTCGCTCGAAGCCACAAGCGTGTCAAAAAATTCTGTAGCCCCTGCGAAGAAAACCCATCAAGAAATCCGTTGTGAGTGCTATGTAAAACTTTGCCTAAGCGTTGTTTCGATCGTTTATCAAATGATGTATCAGTGGATAAATCAAGATAATAAATTAGGTATGAATATGTAAGAGTTGCAATAACGTCAATATATATAAAATGTAATTATTCAGATATTTCACAAGTTGGAAAAGTCTCACAGGTTGCTCTACATCTATTTACGCTTATCTTTCGTGAATATTACCTCTCCTGCCTTTTCCGGGACTCTGCAGAAACAACAAAACATTATTTATCTCTATTATGCAATTGGTGGCAATGTCATGCGCGACTTTTGAATTTCGAAGATGAACATAGTGAGTATAATTTAACTTTTCTTATTACCATATTATGATGTAAATTTAAATATAGATTAAATATAGAAAATATATCTATATCGCGAACATATTTCATTTCACTCTACTTACAGTGCGCTTTTTAAGACAATTACAGGATTTGCATTTTATGTTAAAACCGTTGCACCAAGAAGGAAATTCTACCAATCCAAATGATGATAGTAGCGAGTGGAAACGAATAGTGTGCAATGCTGATAAAAATATACAGCCATATATTCAAACAAACACCCTACTCGATTTTGAGCACTGGCACACAATATATGATAGAGATAATTTTTTCAATGGCTTAAAGAGAAAGTCTTATAATTTTGAATAAGGTAAATAAAAAATGTGATTATTTTCTAATTGTTACAATTAACGCCCACAAATATGTTTTATCTAATCTGTAAATTGGTTGATTATATTATGCTTTTATATTTATATTTTTCACCAATATTTAATAGTAAAAATTATATCAAATGTATTATTAAAAGTTATTAAATATATTTATTTTATTAGACAAGTAATTAGTGGTTTAGCACTTAAGATGATTGATTGTAATACGTTTTTTAAATTGATAATATGATGTCGAGGGGTATATAGATATATATTAGAAAATATATATTTTACATATAAAAATACTGAATAAAAATTGTATAAAATATCTATTTAATTAATTTCAGATATTTTACACTTACACTTACTTAAAATAATCCGACACACTAGGCATGTAAAAAATGTGTGAGATAAGAGTAAGAATTTTAAAACATTAAATGGGTGCTGTCATTGATAGACACAATCGTATAATTTACCATTTAAGTGGTGTACTCTTGTTTTGGAAAGCATTAGCTCTGCAAGTAGTATAACGGTATGATTAATTATTCATTTCTTTTTTTAGTCAGTTAATGAGGACTTACTTTATAACTCCTTGTGTTTGTGCTGATGTAAGTGTGATAAGCGGCATCAGTCGTTCCACAAAGCGCTCATAATTACGTTCTAATTCTCGCTGATAATCTTTTTGGTCGGATAATATAAGATTTCTATTTTTTTTCAAGGCATCGGCGCATCGTTTTGAAAACTCGCGAAAGCACAACCGTAATTTATTTTGATGCTTCGTTGGTATAGTCGTTCCGTCAGATAAATTTGACAGAAATACGCTAGCCATTTCCATAGGTCCCTGATTAACAGTAGTCCCAATGCAACCCTGTAAGACCATTTGTAATATTTTTGGGTCGGCCGGCTCTTGATTTGTAGCTGCAGCTAATTCCAATGTCTTCTTTTGGATGTCTTCTATTATTTTATAAATGATCGAAA
The DNA here is from genome assembly GCF_001654015.2 of Drosophila navojoa. The sequence goes on from NW_022045913.1 coordinate 13,878, forward strand.
CATTTTAAAATTATATTTAATTATAGCTGTTTTGATAAATAACTAGGAATAATTTTTTTTTGAAATATAATTCCATTATATTGACTTTCCTTTAAACATAAATTATAAACACTAAAAATGTTTATACTCTAAGATAAAAAACAGATTTTCATTTAGGTAAATGGAAAAATATTGCATAAAACTAAATAAATATTTTTTTTACAAACCTATTGCAACTTCAATCGGTTCCAATTGAAATTGAGTTCTATTAATTACTTGGATACGAGTTTTAACGTAAGGGAAGTGGTTTGCAGTTGTTAATATTGTTTTTCGTTTACATTGCTCATGTAATTCCCCATGAGCTTTTCCGCTTTTAGTGAACGGCGTTGAAAATATAAATCGTTCTAGTAAAATAACCAAAAATAAATATATTAGATTAGGTTAAACTATACATGTAAAATTGCATGCTCATTCTTAATAATCGCTTACTTATATTAAAATTTCGTTCAAAGTAAGTTTCACGATGACGCATTTCATAGGTTTCGAAGAATGGCTCGACATAAGTTATTTGTATATACGCCTTTTCCGGATCTAATGTATTTGGGTCGAAATTATTGGAGTCCTTAATAATATGCACAGAATCCGGCCCAAACCTTTCCGTATAAAAGTTCTAAGGAGTATATAGTTAAAAAAAAAAAAACACTATTTCTTCGTAACATCATTCTAGTACCTGAAGTCGACTAAATATTTCCGGCAACTTTGTTAATGTTGGTTCTTTGTAAATGAATTCTTGTTGATCCAGGTCTCCAAACTTTGCTCCATAAAAGCCAACACGAAAGTAAGTTCCAAATACTCGCTTGCCCTAAATATATTAATTTTTAATTGTTTCAATAATTTGATCAGTTGATTTCAAAATATATTATATGAAGTCTATCTATATTTCAATCATGTAAGATAATCAGATAATTGGACTAAAAAATGTTTATTTGTAAATACAAAATTAGAAAACAATAAACAATAACTTTTAAGCTAGTCAATTTTGAATGTTCAACTTACATGTAGCTGTGCAATTCGATTAAAAGCTTCTTGCAGTTTGCCATGAATTTTTCCAAGCTTGTGGAACTCCCGGTTCGCCTCACAAATAGGAAGTAATATTTTATAAACTTCGTTCATAGCTTCATACATGCCTGCGACTTGAAATAAATTGGATGCCTCTTCGAGCAATGCCTTTAGTCCGGTCTCAGTGAAGTGATTGCCCAGACAGATTCCATCTTCGCCTGGACTAAGAACATCGTCCGACACCGCAGATTCCATAAAGGTATTTGGTGATATGCGTTGAAAACTTACTGCGCCAATAGGCAAATGGGTTTGCGATTCTAGCATACTTAGATATTCCGAAACTAATGCAGCCCCATGTATATAACACATTGCCGCCTCTGTGTGGTTTGCTCGTTCACGATGTTTTTTAGCCATGTTTTCCAGCCATGTAAGCCGCAAATCTGGATTGTTTTGATATCCTTTTGCTATGCGATTCATTAGGTCAAGTAACATTTCTGGGTCCTCTTGATATTCTTTCATTTTTACTGTATCGGAGAGGATCATATGCAGATTGAACAATAAGTCTTGAACTTGCTCCGGGAAAGAAGTTTCCTGTAAGTCTGCATCGGATTCAGCGTAAACTAAGACTGTTTTCAGCGCACGACGAAGAGACTGTTCGCTAAAGGAAGCGCTCGTACCAACCAAGGAGCTTAGTGACATAGTTACCTGCATTTTCACACGTGCAAAATTCTGAAATGGAAAAATATTTACGAATTGAAATATTGTCACAAAGACATGATAGTACATCAATACATCGAATTACTCTATTTTTTCGCTACGTACTCTTGAAGTATATAGAATATGGGTTTAGTAAATTAATATATGAATTTAGTAGACTTACATTTCCAATTTCAAAGTTTTGCCTCATTAGCAAGTACAATGATGCAGCTGCCTGCGAACGAATTCCTGGAAGTTGTGATGCGCAATGTTTTAAGAGTAATAGGCATAAGTCCGCGCATATATCGGTTTCTTCATCAAACAGTAGATTTGGAAATTTAAAGATCAAAGCTCTTTGGGAAGCAAACAAATTTTGCAATGCCAATGTCGATTGATTGCGGGATAAACTATGCAATAGAACTTTTAGTACTGTCCCCAGAAGATTGTGATGAAGATTGGTTGCCACGTGCACAATAATTTCTAAGGAGTCTAGTATGATAAGTGCGATTTCAGTAGAAAGTGAACCTTCAATAAAGTGACTCATTTCAAGCTCTGTTTCATTTTTGTTTGCTGTTTCACTATACTGTGAACGATATGGCATGTGATCCTTGCGCCAACGAAGTTTCTCAGTAGAATTGCGATCTTTGCGACGATTAATCAAATCATAACGTGCTGAGTTTGTTCCTCTAATGCATTCTTCCAACTTTTCTTTTACGTCATTTGGCGCTGATTTACGAAAACTATGAGTGTTAGTTCGTTTTAATGAGGGCAATCTCTTTTGTCCGGAGTACTCGAAAGCTTTTAAGCATGTGTTGAGTACTTGTAACATTTGGTGAACGCGATGCGGACTTAAGCCAAGTAGCCAGCGATAGAGCACAGTACGTTCCAAATTTTTAAGTACCCAAAGGAAACATGCCAGTAAGTGACGGGTATTCTCCGCGTTTAAGGGAACTTTGCTTTTCGATGGCTCTGTCATGTAGGAGTATACACGGCTACCAGAAATAGCATATGCTACTTCTGGGCTTATGGTAGCTTTGGCTATAGTCTGATGAGGCCCTTGATAGTCTTCAAGCTGGCCCATTTGCTGGAGGCGATCATGATCTTGAGCATCTGATAGATACTGATGAAGTTGTGAAAAAGTATCCATTACAATCGAGAGGAGAGGTATATAAAGTGAAGCTACTCGCGAGCGTACTTCTGCATCGTATCGTGAATCATGTGAAGTTAACAGATTACGTATGCAGTTGATTGCTTTTCCATGCAGATGGGGATTGGGGATTTCCATGACAGTGGCCAAATCACTTAATACAATGCCGACAAGAAAATGTTGTTGGCGAAATTCAGAACTAAGATCAGCATGCAAGGAACGCTCAATGGAACCCTAAGAAATAATTAAATTTTTAAAGCGTATGACAATTAATATAGTATATAGTATTATGATATTTTGATACGTACATATGATGTCTGACTAGTACTGGATGTAGTGCTGGGAGTTGGGCTGCAAGGCGCTGAGAATGTAGTATAGGAAGTACCGAAGGGAAAATTTAACGCTACAAAATGCTCGTGACTGCACACAATTCGATGAAAGTCAATTTTATAATTCATTAGCTCAGGTCCAGAAGCGTTTGTTGATATTATCCGTTTGGAGTATATTTGAATAAGGCCAAAGACAAATCCGCGATCCATAATGCTCAATAGGTCAAAAATTAAAAAGCTTAAACTAGCGTTTAATGACTGAGCTAATCTTGGGTCTGTACTGTGATATTCCATGACTTTGTTAGTTACAATCTCAACCAGCATAGCAATGTCGTCATTAAATTGCTGTGGGAAACGGCGTTTCCGTGGAGCATTTAAGGTACCCGAATTGTCTAAGTGCTCAATCATAGATTTCACAATAAGCTCAAAAAGAAACCATGAATTAGTCATGGCCAAATCAGCGGCTTTTCCACTAGACAAGGTATACTGCAGAGCAAGCTCTTCATGAAGCAAGCGTACAGTCATGTCGGATTCTAACTCTGCACTCGAATGTGCTTCACTTTGTAGATCTAAAAGACGGTTAAGTTAAAACTTGTATTAAATGTAACTAATAGATTACATACCTGCAGGATTAGTGCTTAAGGTATCATAAATATCATATGATTCTTTGGATAAGAGTTCATTTGCAGGATTTCGGGCTATGTGCCGTTTTGTCATCAACGGATGTGGAATTTTGCACTGAAACTGGACATAAGTGGAAAACAAACTCTGAGGTCCATACTGGTCTACATCACTTAATATTGACAAATGTGCAGAAACCAAACAAAGGACTTCAAACACTGTCGAGCTTAAGCACAAAGGCTGTCCGCCTAATTTATGTGTAGTAACTAGTAATTCAATAAGTTTATCTAGCACCAGGGGCAAATGTTTTACAAGAGATTCTCGATTGGCATTCTCAATATCTAGCAAGCACTTTTTTAATTCAGCTTCCATATTGCCTTCACCTATATGCGAAGGTATATTTCGGGTGTCTAAATATTCACATATCAAAAAGAATCTGTCCAGATGCGCATCCAAGGTGTGAACTGAAGTGACAGCTGCAATGTTAATTGAAAATACTGCGCGATGGTTGTCGAGCCATTTTATACCAGGAAGGTGAACATTTGGTGGTATAAAAGAATAATTTTTCGGGGGTGCCTCAACCATGACAGGTAGGTTGAATTCGCCAACTCTTAGCTTCCCATCTTCAAGAAGTGGTAACCAGGTGTAGCCGATGGGAGTTTCCACCGGAAGTTGTAGCTCGTGTGGCTTTTTTTGGCATGACACATGATAGATAGTAAACAATAAATGATGGTGCTCTTTGATAGAAGCGGGCAGGGCAATCTTAATCTCGTCATAGAATGAAGGGCACTTGTTATGGTAATTGACGCAAGTAAATACATCCGTTGCATATTCTGGACATGACGATTTTCCAAAAATGGCATTGACTGCATCAGCTTGAGTCTCTCCTGCAAATAATTAATTTGTACATTTAACATTTTTATTTGTTTTTCGTAAATTATCGTCTCACCTGACATTAACTGAATGCGAATGGCAATGTTACGTGCGGAACCTGCACGTGATGAAAAATTTAGCTCTTTGGGAAACACGAATAGCAAATTACGATAGCTATAGTGTGGATTATAAATTGGAAGCAGAGGAAACTCCAATATTTCTTTGATTGGACGGGTGTTATCTCCACTGTGCGGTTCGATTTTAGCCAATTCTGGCGTTAACGCATTTGTAACATCTTCAACACATGGGGATATTTCCAATTTTATAGAGCCCGGAATACATTTATATTTTTTTATAACCGTACTAGGCCGCTTCAGTTCCGGTAAGATTTTGTATAAGTCTTCATCTTTCATTTTATCAGGCTCTTGTTTAAAGAAACTAGGCACTGTTAAGGTAATAGGACGAAAATTTTCAACAACATTGGCGAAATCATCTGGTGACCATGACCGACGTTTTTCTTTGCGCTCCAGTGATCCACGTCTTGTAAGAGTACCGCTCATATCATTAGCTTTTCTGCGAAGCTGATCAAAGCTGCTAGTAGAAGACTTTCGATCTAAGCTGTTGGAGCTTGCGGCAGAACCTAAAACGGTATTACATCCGCTGTTAGACGATTCTCTATCGCCAGCGCAAGAATCCTTGTTCTCAAAGTTATCGCCGTTGAAAATATTCGTCAAGTATATAGCCGTCCATGCAAAAGGCATTCTATATTTTCCAAGACGCTCGCAATAATCCATTGCATTAGATTTAACTTTCTCTCTGTATTTTTCCTTGTCTTCTTTCAGATATGGCTCTACAGAGTTATTTATGTCACCTTGGAGTACTTTTTCAAGTCTTATAACAAGAAATAAATCATTACTTGGATAAGAAATTTCAAATATAGCCGAACGACTTTGTGTGCTAACATCTGCACAACGCACATGGGTTGACAACATAAGTTTTAGACTGTCCGAATTCATATCAAAGTAAAAATTTTCAGATACTTTTTGGCGTTCTTTGGCATCATAAATGGCCATTGATGCAAATATAGGTTCGACCTCTAGCTCCAATCTGAGTTGAAGGCATTTAACGTGTATGCGATGACCTATGTGCTCTACTGGCAACTCTGCTTGTAATCGGCGCTCAATAGCGTCTTCACTTTCAATTTCTGGATAAAGAGAAAAAAAAGCTCCTTGACGATCTTCTTGACGACGCATTTCGTTCAATTGATCTATCTGATCTGGCGGCACATTATCCAATAAATTTGGAATAAGAGGATCATTAACTGAGCGCCGCAAATCAAAACTAGCCCAAGAGCTACGAGGAGTTAGCGTATCGGTACAAGAACTAACTGAAGCTAAACTAGCTATAGATTGTCTAGAGCTCGGTGTGCAACTTTCGCTTTTGTCGGTGAATGATTCGTCAAAAGATGAAAAATCCTTGTCAATCTCAAACTCTTGCTGGTACGCCGAAGGGCTAGTAATGTCGCGATCAATACGTTCACGTGCACAAGACGAACTTGAGTAATGGCGGTGTGCGTATTCTACAACTTTCCAAGGACGTGTGTAACAACGAATGCTCTCCTGTACGTGCTTTGGTAATTCAGATCTGAAACACATTCATTATATACTAAATTTCACTTGAATGCTCAAAAGCTTACATATTCTCATTAGGTAAAATGTGATCTACTGTGCGAATCTTTCTTGGTATGGTCTTGACTGATACATCTCCTTGCGGAAAATCCAAAATATGTTTTAATGGATCTCGGTTAATAGTGTTCATGTGTTGAATAAGAAATTCCTCATAATCAAGCGGTTCAGTAAGGGACAGCTAAATATTTTGTACTTTTAGTATGAGCATAAAAACGATTTTAAAATTTTGAAAACTTACTGTTGATGAGCACATCGATGTGCAGCTGGTGGTCTTAGATTGCATATGTACACTTATGTTTTTTCGGACATCAGCTGCCGGTTGTCTGTAAAAAAAGGTACATATGAATATGGCTTTGTAAATGGCCCCCGCATCCACTAAAAGGGTGCGGTTGCTAAAAGTTAAGCTTAAGTCCACAGCTTTAACTTACTTTGACATTTTCTGCACAAATGACCTTTGGGCAGTTGACATTTTTGTAAATTTCCTCCCAAAGATGGAAATAGCAAATAATTCTTCAGCTATAAAATCAAACAATGGGTTGAAAGTAAATGAAAAACAATCGAGCTGAGAGTGAACTACCCGATAGTTCACCGATAAATTGTGGTGGCTAGGCGATTCGATTGATTTGCAGACTGTGGTGTAATGCGATTTAAATGTATAATTAAAAATTTGGCGCCTTAGAAATAATGGTTAAAATATTTAATTTAACATTGTTGTTTTTAAAAACTTTTAATTAACTTTTGAGTTGTTGCCATTCAGAACTTTGTGTTATATTAAGTTTTGGCTTAGACATTGGCATTCAGTTTTGGGTTATCTTTAGTTAGATTGTGTAAACAGAACACCCGACTTATCAATCGCAAGCATTCCATTAAGTGAATCGAATTATTCTATGAGATATTCATACTGATTTTGTATTTTTTTAAATAATCCGACTCAATTGTTTTTATTAAGAACAAGTAGATTTAAAATAAAAATATACATTCCAGGTACTTAAGGTCTGACAATTTATGGACAAAGTCCAATCGCTTCAGCGTTAACGGTCAATAAGGCGCAACCCTGGGTAAAAAAGCGCATAAACAAATGTGGGGGCTCTATAGCCCTCATGGCCTGTGAGTATGTGTACATGAGGAAAATTATTGCACACAGTTTGTCATAATTTGTCGACGACCACATCAGCAGACAAGAAGCACCAGAGAAATGCTGTGCACCAAGGCAGCCACGACGAATTCGTGACGACTATATATTTTCACACCACATAAAAACAGATTAAGAGACAATTAATTTGTAATGTAAATTGTTTACGAATACATTAACGTTGTCGCAATTTCGGTCTCGGGGGCTTATTATATTATATATGGAATATGGGATTATTATAAAATGATAAGTTAGTATAAAATCATAAACAATCATATAATATAGTTTGATTACTAACATAACATGTCGGTACAGATTAAGTAATTTCTTTTATGATGATTCCTTCATACAATTATTGTTGCTTATTGAATGTACGCTACGGACAAAAAGGAACGATTCTGTTCCGCATATATACATATATTTATAAACATACAAACATATATATAATTATATATATATATATGTATAACTCACCCTAGCAGTTCTTTAACATCCACGAACAAAACCACAACTGTCGCCCCAATCGTGCTTCTAATGTGGTGATCGGTGCGTGTTGAAGCTTGTAGGAAATGGGAATGTGTGCGCTGTGTTCCATATTTTAAAAAAATCTCTTCAGCAGCTGCCAGCTGTGGGTGAAAGCGAAAACTTATGGCCCAACTACAGTCGTTTTGCCGGAAACGCACGCAAATTAAAATAAACTGCCATGTGCCTTATACTTTTTATGTATAAATGTAAATGTCATTTGACTGTGTTGGTAAATAAACGATTCCTTTGGCAGGAATATAAAATTAAGAAATCATAGGAAATTCAGGTAAGGAACATTACCGTTGCCAAATATTGATTAAATTGATCAATTTCAAATGTATCATACAGAAATTGCGGATAAATTGTAGAATACTTTTGTTTTACAAATTTTGTTCATCTACTAGGAAATATTTTTGAAGATGTGAAGCTGCCAAACTACAATATTTAACTTGGATATATCCTCTACTTTTGAATCCAATTTCCTTAGAAAACGTAGTCTATGTAATTTACTCACACTATATAAGAGAATCGCGAAGCAAGACACTTCGAAGCTAAATTGAATTTATAATGGTACCTCAAATATAACAAGCTGGATCAATGACTTTTTTATAGTTGTAAAATCGGAATGGAAGTTAACCGAATTTCAAGAAAAATTTTATTTGTGCAGCTGTAGACCTAATGCGTTCGTTTCTTATTGAAGGTTTTTTGCTTTGCAGGTGTGTGCTTATTTTATGTTTAGCTATTACAGTGATTACAGTACAGTACAGAAAAAACAGCTGTTCTAAATCAAGAGGTTGGTCTTTATAACAAGTACAAAGGTGGATTGGAAGCACTTAAACTTAGTAAGTTGGGAAAAAAATCTGTAGATAATTGGGCTTAAATATTTCATCAAAATAGACCTGGCTAATATGGATATTTTTATATATATACCCATGTGTTGTTTAATCCGTTTGTAAGCTATATTAAGATAACCCACTGCCAAAGAATCGATTTAGTAAACGACTTCTATAAAAACACCTGACAAGTCTAACCGCATTCGGCAATTAGTTGAGGCAAGATGACGCTGAGTGTCCAACGGCATTTTAACAGGGGCAGTTGTTTTGCACCTTTTCATTGACACGATCTGAAGGGGACATAGGCCAGCTGAGCAGAGCGCATCCTCTACATACAGACAAAAAAGAGTGGACAACAGCTAAGGTACATTTGTGTGAGCCTCGCCTCGGCCAGCACGCAAATTAAGAATTCAAACCAGTTGTAGCCTCGACGACAAGTGGCTAAGGACTGGCCAACAGACCGCCATACACGTTTTGTGGCATGTGTCAACATTGAGGCGAGGCCACAATGACGCATCTGGCTCAGGCTTGCTAAATTTTTGATTGCACTTTGCTGGTTGCTGGTGGTTGCTTAACTTGATATTCAACCGTCTGCCACACAAACAGTTTCTCATTTGGCGCCAAATTCGGTGGAAAGATGTTTGTAAGAAGAGTAGCATTGTAACTTTGACCTTTCAGACTATTTCTCTTTCTGAGATTCCCTGCTGTGCGTATGGCGCCAGCCAAAATCTTCTTTAAGTAATTCTCTGTGTGTTATCGCTGTCAATCTCTGCACCAAAACAGAGTTGAACAATTGCCATTTTATGACAGGGACAAAAGACATAGACAATGCCCAACATGGCCAAAATGAGGAAGTAAAGGAACGGACCAACAGGTATCGTAAATATATAGAAAGCAGGTACATTTTTGTAGTCATGTCAACCAAATACTTGCTATTGATGGGTAACTATATGACACCTTAGCAAGAGCACTAGAGTTATAAGCCGCTCGGATCCAGATCCACACTGGAAATTATTTCAGTGACTCATGGAGTAAACTTGTTTAGTGGCAGTTGCCGCTCACAGCCTCAAGCCATCTCGTTTTTCGTATTAACCATTTGCTGCTGTATTACTTGCGCAATTTAAATCTGACCGAAGGCACACAGTAGTCGATAAGAAAGGATGGAGGTTAGTCGGCAAGTCGTTAATGAAAAGTGCACAGCATTTGCCTGATTTTCTCTTTCTCTCCCGTCTCTACTAATAAGCTTGAAGGTGTTCTGCATTCTAAAAGCGTGGGAAATAACTTGCTTTTGGCCTTATAAAAGAATATGGTTATTTCAGCACATTGCGTGCCAAGCAAGCTTCTACGAGACAAGCTTGTGCCTATACCCACTTATTGGTTGCAAATTTTGGACATTAATAGCATAAGTTTTGGTATCTAATTGTGCACCGAGACGTTTGCATGCATTTGATTGGCAATCTCGCCCTCGAAATTGGCTTGAGGCTGTCACGTTGTTCAGAGAAGCTTCTGCTTGTCCCTAATTCATGCATATCCGTATAAGCTCCCAATCTGTCTGATATATTTAATTATTTGATTGAGGCATACTGTGTGTATGTTGGTATGGACATATCCCATATATTGGCAATTAGGATTTTTCCTACACACTGTGGCATACTTACATGAGAAAACCCAAGTCAATAACTTAACACATGGAACTTATCCATTCTCCAAACACACGAAAATACACCAAAATTTCCCAACAATATTCTCACGCATTCAGCCCAAAAAAGAAAACTGTAAGGCTGCGCGGTGCGGTCCCTAGCTTGAGAGCGCTTGAAAAAATGCACACATTTTGCATGCTGAAAGGTCGTAGGTATAAGTAGACTTTCTTTTCTGGTTATGGTCACCATATGTGCCATCGGTTGCCGACTGTGCAATTTCCATGAAAAATCGCAAGAGTCAAGCTGACGCCGTCTGAAGGTCTCAATACGCGGACATGTGTTGTTTGTCGCTCCCGTACTCGCACACATATGTATCTTTATGTGTACATACATACGTATGAATACACCAGCTGAGGTTGAGTATAACTACAAACTGTCGCCATCCTGTCTCTACGCTAAATATGTGCTCACCATTCTGATACTTTAATTCAAGCAAATACTACTGTTTTTATTTTTTTTTTTTTTACATATTTTGTGTATACATATACATATCTTTAATCACATCGGTAATAAAGCTAGTTACCAGAATAAATAGATTACTGTTAAGAGACTATTGTTCATATCATGATAAAATTTCAACTTCAGTCCTTGATCCGAATAAAAAAAATAAAATCTACTCGCAGAGCAAGCTTCAAACATGTTGCACTAGGTTGCTACAACTTATTTGATGTTGGCTACAACAGTTTATTGCAGTTGCAGCAGTGGGGCATGCACGTTACAAGAACAACAACTTGATATTTTGAATTTTGTCAATGGCAGCTTTGTTTAAATGTATAGTATTTACTCTAAGGAAAACTGTTCGGAGATGATTTACAGAGAAATCGAAACTATAAATTGATTAAAATGTCTTCTTTGGATATTCAAATTGTTTATTGGTCTTTTTGGCTATTAGAAATGAAGCAATCAAATGAATCTTTAGCTAAAATTTGGGAAATTGGCAATATTCTCAAGTTTAAGTATAGTCTTGTCCGTAGTATTTTGATATGTTTATGTATATATTGAGATAATGTCATCGTGACACGTGAGCTCGTTGGTTGACAGGCTGTTGCTCAGGCTGTTGCACAGGCGGTTGCTCAGGCTGTTGCACAGGTGGTTGACTATGTTGCACGTAGCACATACTCCCCTTCTATGACATCACACGTATAAACATGTGCACAATACGATAACCGTCTTATAAACGTGCCAATGTCATTGTTACCGTTCAAAAACTCACCTCGTGTCCCTCAGTATTTGTGTAGTAGCTTGTTATATACATACATTGGCATGAGCTTTTTTTGTGAAATATGTTTTAATTTATCAAAAAAACTTTTAAGTCTCGCCAATCACCAAATTTGGGGTTGGCTATCACATTTACTATATAATTCTATATATGACTACCAATTGTTTTGCAAGCAAAACTGTTGACCAGTTTGGTCCAATATCTCCCACTTATCAGTACCAGTAACATATGATGCACCAATGAGGTCCCAAACTGAAAGCTATAAACGTTTGAGAAAAAAAGGTGCGCGAAGTCATTAGAAGTGCACAATTTAGAAAAGCAAAAGGAAAACAAGTGCAAATTAATTATGGAAATTCTAAGAAGTCACTTTTACCTGTGCTCTAAGTTCTGAGTTGCATGACCGGGTAAAACCCGGAAAATATCAATTGGTCGGTCCGCTACACTTGGAAACAGTCGTCAGTAATTATATTAGGCAGACTAAAAGCAATTAGCGTTTGAGACTTGGGCGAAACAATATGAGTTACGACTGGGTCTGGCATAGGCAGGTAGTGAACTGCGAGTGGATTTAAATTCAATGGCTTTAATAAGGAGAAATATTTAAATAACGAAATATTCGCTACTATATAAATAAATATAAAACATAATCATTTGAAATATCTATATAATTTATACAGCACTTTCTGTAAATTGTATCTGCCCTTGGCAAAGCCATGCAATGCAGCAGTTATTACATTATGTTTCGGTAATTCTAGCTGGGTTAAAAATTTTATTTTCTACAAGAACCGATTGAATTACGGCCACACATACATGTACGACTTTGAAAGACATGCACATAATATCCTTGAACTTGAAGCTTCACAAAAGAAAGAATAAGTTGAAAAGTTTCGCCGTGCCCCAGCTTTAACGACTGTGCGGGTTGTGTCTGCTTCGGCGTCTGGTGAATGCAACAGGTAAACAGGTTAGCCAGCTCTCATATCGTGCACACTTTTTCAGAGAACTGTAGAAATTAAAAACGACAAGAGTAAGAGAATGGTCGACTATAAGTTTACCTATAACTGGCGTGTAAGAGCATATACAAACTATGGGTTCAAAGTAGAGAAGCCTTAATTGAATATGCCGTCACTACTTTTACACAAGGAATTCGGCCTCACTGAACATCTTCTCAGAACTCATAGGAAAGAATAGCTGATGGAGCTACCCAGGAAGACTCTCGACGTTATTAGCAGCTTATTTCAGAATTTTTGGCTTACTGCTGCTGGACTACTTTGAACTACTCCATATAAAAGCATGCTTATGCGAAACATAAACATTTTCTTAGAATTATTTCTCTTCTGCCACTAACTGGCTTCTTCTCTGTCTAACCAAATATAAAAACAGATGAAATAATGTTTTCCGATGTCCACTTGATGTACATTATCCAGCTACTTGATGCGTAATCTAGCAAGCTATTAGATGCGGGTGCGCAATCGAGATATGCGGTATTCAGTTCTGTAAATACTTATGACACTTTAAGAGTAGCAAGGTCTCCATGCTTTTTTGAAAACAAATTATGAGTGCCTTTATACCCACCGCATAGCTCTCATTGGTGGCTGCATCTCCAGTTCAGTAAAACGCATGAGGCGTTTGCCACCAACTGCGAGTTTGACTCCCTGTACAAAAAAAAACTAAACTGTTTTCCGGGCGCACTGGGAGTGACAGCATGAACCTCACACTTATCGCCGCTGACTCAAATAGCTGCCGCGTGGGCAGTCCGTGTGGCCCGGCCCAACACTGCAGTGTGCCTCCTCTTTACGAACTGTGTACGTTATAGGCAGTCATAGAGTTGGGCGCACAGACTTTGCGACTGGCTGCGTGGAGCATCCTATGCATCGCGACCAAACACAAACGCTTTTACATGCATCTTGATAAAAATAAAGAGTCTTGCCGCCATTGCCACCGCCTGAGATTTATGTAAACAGCACACGGTGGCTATCCAAGCTGCAGTTGGTGCGGACGCCGTCTGTGTTGCAAACGTTGCAAAACTGTTGTAAAGAAGTGGGGAAATGACCAATTGTGTGGAATTCCACATGGCGGCGTTAAAACTGACTGGCTCTTCAAGAGGCAGTATCCATAGTCGCAGCATCCGCACCACTGACTCATTATAATTCACTTCACACTAAGCACACAATGTGCCCGCATTATTGCAACGGTCGGCCGGTCGATCAAGTTGAGGTTGGGGTCGGACTAAGGCTGTGCAGCTTATGCCGCAGAAATCCGCACTATTCAATCTGTTTAAAGAATGCCGCCTATTGCATACTGAACTCACATGCGTAGTACCACCAGAAAGCAACAACGCCAACAACGATGACAACCCGACGACTGGCGCAAAAGTCGCTTCAGTAACAACTCGTTTGCATGTGGCATCATCATCATCAGCAGCCACAAAACAAAGTGAGCTCAGAGGCCAGACGTTATGCCAGTTGTGCCTTAATATGTATGTCTGTCAGTCCCAGTGGCAAAGTCCCTTCGTTATGTGAATATAGAGCTGCAGATGCTGCAATTCAAAAGTCAGTTGAAAATATGACACAACTGGCGCCACCGCAGCAGCAGCAGACAAGCATACAGTTCGAATTTTACTTCACGTCTACGAAAATACTCGAGACTATATGTATGTATACGTACATATCCACATTTATATCGCGAAATTCTGTTTGTTGTCAAGAAACAAATTTATAAATATGTATTTATACAATCGGAATAAGGCTAATTATTAATATTATATTTTGCATATACTGTTGTAAGTGAAATTAAATTTTAGTAATTATATTATTATTTTTTAATTGTACTACAGCATAAAAATAATGTTATTTTTTTTTATTTGGTTGAAGACACGTGAATATACAAACACACATTTTGCCAATGAAAAAACATTTTAATAATAAATATGTATCTTGCCATCATGTTTCATTCATAAAAACGAGACGTCGTTGCATCGAACATGTTTGACGGCTGTGTTGGAATATGAAGAGTGCTAACCTAAAATGCCTATATTTAAGTAGAGCTGTGTCACGGAGCTATTAAACAACGGTAACAGGTGAATTGGCAGAATTCAATTAATTCTATATCATTAAAATGATTAAAACTCATTTTGTATGATAAAGCAAACAAAATGCAAAAATCTAGTATGATAGAAGTATATTCTAATAATAAAATTCGATGTAAAAGTATTCAATAATATTCGTTTTGTCTGCGGATCTTTATCTTGAAATGTATGTATATGAGGAACCTATTAAAAAACTTATATATAGATAACTGCTAGGTAAACTGTAGAGAAGATACAAATATGTAAAGAACAATCGGATACATATATCATGTATTTCATACAATCGAGCTGAACAGTTTGTCACGTGTTCATCTCTAATTGCAACGCAACCGGTTCGAGCGCGTGTTGTTTTTAGTATGAAGCGAGCGTGCTTGGGCCTCTTTATACCGAAATATACTCCCGTGATTATTAGACGTACTGTATTGCTGACTGTCGGACGTGTTCTGAGAGAACGCGGTTAAATTGCGAAAATATTTCAAAAAGTGTACAAGTATATAAAACACCAAAAATAATATAGTGAGCAACAAACAACATTAATACCTAAGAGAATTATAAAGTCTTGTAAAGCTTTATTATTTGTGTGACTTACCACCAATCGCTGCATATATAAATATATATAAATAACATATATTCGATATTTTTACGGTGTTATATGCATCTTATAATTTTCCAGTGTATAGTTACTTCAAATGAAATATTGAAAAATACAATTGCTCAAGCCCGTTCTGTGGATTACGCGTTAATTTAAAAATTACAATACCAATAAATTTATCCACAACATGGAAGTCAAAGCAGACAAACTTTATATGCAATTAAATGCAGCGGAGCTTGAAGCCATTATCAAAAAAGGTGAGATACTGATACTCGTGCAAATGCACACTTAAGTATATACAACTGTCCAAACTATTGACATACATATATATATATAGCGAGAGTACCAAAACAGCAATCGACACACACTTTGAAATATTGAAAACAGAATTACTTGTGTTTTCACTAATAACTAACAACAGCTGTTAAAATATTGTTTTAGTTCATATAATTCAGTACCACAACCCATATTGCTCAAGCTTTCACACATATGGATTTGGCGAGCTAATAAACATGGATCATGTAGCAACTGTAAATAATTTCTGTCCAAGTAATGTGTATTAAGTTAAGAAGTCCAAATATCCAAATAAAATGTACATACATATATAGAATGAAAACAACGGCTGGCTTCGATTTGTCTAGCACGACTCCAATAAAATCCTATTTTGTTTTCAAAATGTTTTTTAAAGTGGAATAATCACTCTCGCTTTACTCTTCTGATATTTTTGCGTTACGTTATTTGCCACAACCAGACGAAAGAGCAGCACTGAAACCGGCGGCGCCAACCAAAAGGGGCGCCGTTGGAAATCACATTTAGTTTTGGGGTACAGTTGTCCGTCGCCTTGGGACTCCTCGTCCCCCTTAGGTTCGCACAGAGTGGGGTAGAATGTTGGCTGGTTGGTTGGTTGGCTGCCGTGACGCGTCGCGACGGTGCAGCTTTGTCAGCCTCTCAGATATGTTTGTATGTTTCTTCAATTAATCCGATTGAGCAGTAAATAGCCTTTTGTTTTTGCATTTAGGGCATTTGTTTTTGTCACAACATTCTCAAAGCAATCATATTTTATTTTAAAATATATCTATTTAAGATGGGCACGACAACTGTGCGACTCTCCGTAAAGATTTCCAATTAGACACTCAAGCCTAATTAACATAAGTTGTAAATGTGTTCAATGTCCATTATTAAAAAATAATTAAATCATATATGAAGATATTGAACTTTGTGAATCGTAACTGTATAGCGTTCCAATTAATTTAAATTTAAGTACGTATAAAAATACCTTAATTTACCGTGAACTTATAATTCTATTTTGTTTCATTCATGAAAATGACTCGTCATGTTACTATAACAAACACAAGATCATCCTCTATATACCTATACTTGGCGCGTAGACCTCTGCTGATAAGAGCACGCTTCCCACACACGGAACCCTGACAGCAGTCTAACAAGCAGCCAGTGCAGAGTAGACTCTGTCCGATAACCTCTGCCTGACATTTAGCATGAGAACACAGTTTTCAACAGTCCCATATATTTAAAATGTGTCTTTTTAAAATAGCTTTAACTTGCAGTCATTCATTTTTAGGAAAAAAGGTCAATTATATCTAAACGGCTGCACTTTATTTAGCGCTAATCGGAAGACGTGGGTAGTGGTAAAAAACTACGTTGGATTTATATCAAACAATCCTTAAATGTCCTAAGTGAATAAAATATGGTGCAATACACTACCTTCAGGCAGAATCGCAAAGCTTGTGTGTTGGCAGTAATTTTTGATTGCATGTCATCTTCGTAAGACAATATGTTTAATGTATACCGAAAAAAAAGATTAGACAATACAACATTGTCCAATTATGTTATGTGTTCTTTATTATGTTCTCTTGTGTAAGTATTTTTATACAGGTGTTTTGACCTAGACGCCGACGCGTCGGTTAACTCAGCATTTGTTTAGTTAACAACAGGGAACATGAATGTGTATGTACTTCACTCAGTTAACTACTGTTATTTGTACAGCCTGTCGCTGCAGTCTCTTGAAATTCGCTCTGTCGCTTTCTGGTCTAAAATTAGCAAAGATAGCAAAATGCGGTTATAAATAGTTGTGTCAACAGGCATAAAAAAAGAAGAAAAAAAAAAAAACCAAATAAGAACAGTCACATGTGTCTGTGCGTGCGGTTGCTGAAGTTAAGACACACAAAGTGTGAAATGGGAACTTAAAAAATCTATGAAAAGTAATAAATCTATTTATGATTTGAACTAATCTGATTTCAGTTCAAAAGCGAAGCCTAACTAATTAATTATTAACTACTACTACTAATTATACTGAAACTTCAAAAGTTGCCTTTAAATGCTATTCAACCGTATTAAATAGATGCTTTAAAAAGGTTCAGTCAAAGCTGAAATTGTAAACTTCTTGAGTCGCTGAAAAAATGCAAAAACTGGGCCTAAAATTGCCAATTTCATTGTGGAGGTCAATGGTAGACCGATCGAATTGGAGAAAACTGGTTTTATTTTCGTTTGCGATGAATAAATTGAACTTAAATTTTTTGGGCTTTATTTATTTTTACCCGCTTGTCTGATCGTCTGAAATATGACACAGTTGCTTGCGTTTTCAGAAATTACCTACGGAGCATAACTGCAGACAGGCCAGCATTTTTATAAGAGATTGCATTTAAGTATGTTATTCAGTTTTATTATTTTTGCTTAGATTTTAATAAATAATGCATTATATACTGTTATCAGTGTAAATAAACGAAGCATAGGTAGGATTATCATATTGAGTACTGTGAGACCTCACAGAGATCTTAGAATGTGAGATGAATGACAAGCAAAAACTTATCATGATGCCGAATACATATGGGGAGTCTCTGTTTAATATAACTGTTATGTTGATAGAGGCAACGCTCATACGGTTTCTTAGAATATATTGCTTAAAAATATTGCACTAAGATTGGTTGGTACTTAATTACCTATATCAACTGTGGCAGTAAACCTGTAAAATGATTATTAAAGTTTATTTATTACTTTTAGATTCACCTAGCTCCAATGATCGTGATGCTGGCTTCTGTTCTGCTAGTTCAGAAAGCGAAGGCGGTGACGATTTGCCGCTAGAGCATGCGCCGCAAGCTGATAGAGCCAACGAAAGTCCTGCTGTGATGGTGCGCAATAAACGGAAGAGTATGGAGCCGTCGAAAGTTGTGGAGCCGACATCGACAATGAGAAATTGTTGTTCATCGCTAGCCCTTGGCTCAAGCGTAGCACCGGCGGGTCCACTGAAGAAACGAATACGCTATTCTTCTTCAGCTGATTCAGCCGTTATGTTGACGCCCCCAGCTCTTCAGTCACCATCACCCATCAGCCACACACACGTGCCCACGGCACATGCATGGGACTCTGTTTCCGCCCAGGTGCTGCCACGTGAAATATTACCTAATCCTGCGCACATTTTCATGCGTCATCCAGGTGTGACAACACTGCATCGTGCATTCGCAGCCTTCCAATCTCAGCCAGAACAAGAAGAACCGTTAGCGCTAATAGCCAGGAAACCCAAGTCGGACGAAGCAAGTGAAAAGCTGGCGAATCAGACTTTTCAGGGCGCCAAGAGCACTTTACCCAACAAAGAAAAACCCCTTGTATCCACGGAATTCCTAGAGGAGCACACCATCGAGGAGGAGGACTCATTTAAAGATCATCACAATAGTTCCCTCTCAAGGCCGCAGCAGCGGAACTACAAAAATATGACTCGAGAGCGTAGAATTGAGGCAAACGCCCGCGAACGCACCCGAGTTCATACGATATCCGCTGCTTATGAAACATTACGCCGTGCCGTACCAGCATATGCGAGCTCCCAAAAATTATCGAAGCTATCTGTATTGCGTGTGGCCTGTTCCTACATACTGACGTTAAGTCGTCTGGCTGACAAAGACTATAGCTCGGACCAATCAGAACCGACTATTGCTGATTGTATCGAGGCAATAAATTCCACTATTCAAACGGAGGGAAAAGTAAAGCGGAAGAAGGAAGAATAAAGTAGCAGAATTATAAGTTTTGGAAAGACTTTGATGTGACTTATTAATAACTTGAAAGTTTCATAAGTGTCGTCCTAATAGTTCCTGTGCTGGTAATTGTTTCCATTGGGATATTGCACAATTCAAGCGCAACTGAAGTCACATTTTACCAAATCAGCTTTATAAAGTTTTTAAGCTTTTTGATAAGTTGAAATAAGCTAGATTAGTAGAGGGAGGAGAGATTTTAATACGTATGTATATATGCATGCATATGCTTATGCATATTCGATCTGTACATAAACGAGATACAAAAGATATTTGTAGAATATAAAACCAGCAATGTGATCTTACTTTAGACCCGCTTCTAATACAACAATATATGTACACATATAATAATTAAGGCCAAAACATGTTCCGTAGTACAAACAGTAAAATATTAATTAACAACTCTAAAAGACAATAATTGTAATTTGAAATGAAATGAAAAGAACTTCGGACAATAATTGCCAATAGTTGTAAAAAATAAAAATCAAATATGTTTTATTACTATACGCAAATAAAAACTAAATTATTTTGTATTTTGTATATTAAATGAGAAGATAAGGAAAACATAATATCTGTTGCAAATGGATAAAAATAGAATCTTGGAATTGATCTATATGTGAATAAAAGTCTACGCATAACTGATAATCTCATTTTATAAAAGTAAAAAAAATGTATTGTGCCATAAAAGCAAAAAGCTTAAATACAAAAATTGACTGTCAAATGAAATGAAATGAAATGTGTGTGTTTGTATGAGGTTGGGACTGACCCATTACTCACCTTAGTGCGTGAGCACCTAAAACAAAATTCGATTCAAACATATAGAGGTTTTATATTTTTATACATTTATTAATCTTATCGAATAATGGAAGAAAGAGAGGGGAGAAGGGACGGCGAGAGTTAAAGCAACAGGTGCACATCGAACGGCACTAGATGGGTTCAATTGTACCAAGTTCCCATAGGCTGTTTTGGGACGCCAGAGCGAGCCAGCGAGCGACCCCTTATCATTCACCAAAGTACTACTCAGATATTGTTACCTTATCTCTTATGGGCGAGCAAGGCGTTATGACACCACACACTCCCTTAGTTGGTGCATGTGCACTTGTGGAACATTAATTATTAAAGAGATTCAGTTTATCTGCCCTAATCAAGCATATACTTGACCTAGTGTGCAATAGCAAGTTTGAATTACATCAGCTTGTAATTCTTAAAAAAAACCGGTTAACAACCGCGGGTTTCTAGATCTAAACAATTAAATATGCAGGCGTTTAAGGTGGTGCAACACAGTGCTTGCAATTTCCGCCAGTGCTAGTTTATAGTCACTTTCATTTAATAATAGAATAAATTATCATTTTAGGTTTAAAATTCAAGTTCTTTTTGTTACGACGTAAATTAATATTCTAGAAAATCATCTAGACCGGGCAAAGAGACCAAGAATTTGAGTCAGGACTTGAATCGATATCATCAAACAATTTCTTCAAATACTTGCACGCATTATGCGGTTGGTACACAAATAAATTTATTTGTAAGGAATATATTTGTAGCAATCAGCAAATGACATCGGAAATTAGGGAAGCAGAGCTTGCATTTAAAATATATTAAAACTAATTAATATTCCGTCGGCTCGGCAAATGGCAAAAAAGAGCATGCGGTCAGAGAACCCAAAAATGAAACAAGTAAAAAAACTCTAGTCGAGACTGCCCGACTACGCAATCCC
>NW_022045913.1:35116-263598 GCF_001654015.2 Drosophila navojoa
TTATAAAAACTGCTCATGAAATATAAATGCTCTTAACTTAGTAATATAAATGCTCTTAATTTTGGTATTCTAGCGAACTTTTGGTAGAAGCTAAATGCTCTGAGGCTGCATGACAGAAGCTGAATGATATGACACTCGATAGGTGGATCTATGATATTTTTGGGAATATTGATCAGAATTTGCTCCTTAAATAAAAGACATAGCACTATGTATGATTAAGAAACCGTGATAGCGATAGAAGCTAAATGCTCCGAGGCTGCATGACAGAAGCTGTATGATATTACACTCGATAGGTGGATCTATGAAATTTGTGGGAATATTGATCAGGATTTGCTCCTTAAATAAAAGACATAGCACTATGTATGATTAAAAAACCGTGCTTAACTCTTCTAGTGAATGTGAATCTTGAAACTTGGGTTAGGGCGGCTGCTTGACAGAACTGAATGCTACAAGACTCAATGCAAAGTACATCAATACCAAAGGCTGCATAGTATGAAGCTTATAGAAACATTGCTCATGAAATATAAATGCTCTTAATTTAGTAATATATATGTTCTTAATTCTGGTCTTCTAGCGTCTTCTGCTCTGAGACTGCATGACAGAAGCTGAATGATATGACACCCGATGGATAGTATATGTATTAAACTTTCAGACAGACAGACGGACAGGGCTTTATGGGGTCTGCCACGCCTTCTTCTGGCTGTTATATACATTTCAACAAAACCACTATACCCTGATATCCCATTTTCAATGGGTTCAGGGTATAGAAACTGTGCATGATTACATTGTATTCGAACGGCGCTTCTTATGTATTTTAATAAATCTTGTTTCACATTATTGGAGTATTTGCAGTACCAGTATCGAAATGTATAGTCCAGAAATCTTTAAAATACTTAAAGTGATTTCACTGTGAACTCTAAAAATTAACATTTGGGTAAACAGTTAAAACAACACGGAGAATGTGGGATCACATGTTGCGGTTAAAGTTGATCCAGCAAATAGTTATAGACGAGACAGTTTCGCACAAATATTAGCGAAATGTGGATTAAAAATAGATCCATTGTTGATTGATCTATTTAAAGCTATAGCAATTAACAACATTTGGCGTTGCGTCTTCCAGGTGTTGACGGCTTATTTTTTATCCATCCTAAGATGGTGATGATGACGATAATGACGATATCACATGTAGGTAGCACTAAACGTGGGATTTTAGTTATCGCTTTTTTTGTGGCTTTCTTTGTTGCCATATGAGTTATAAAATCCGTTTGTCGTTTGTAATTAAAAATAATCAAAAAGAGGTTGTTGTCTTAGTAAAGTTTTTGAAAAAAAGAGAGAGAGAGAGAGAGTTTTTATTTACAGCAATAACATTCAATTGCAGAAGAATATTTACGCGCAAGACACATGAACATATATATACATATGTGTGTATGTGTGTATGAACATAAATACAAACGTACATATGGTCGTATGCGCGAATATATGGAGAGCCAACAGCTGGCGTCGCTTAGTTAAAAACAACGCAAAAGCAAATTATTTGCATACTGACGCTAAATTGCACGCCAAGTCAAAACAGTCTGGGCAGGGGCTAGACAGCGGTGGGGACAGAATTGGCTCTGTGCATCGGAACGCACGAACCGTTGGCGCCCGCGAGCAATGCACAAGTGAGGTTCCTAAAATAAAACAAATGAGATTACTCTTGCAGTCACAATCGACTTGTTACTACCCTATGTCATGAATCTGACCATTGAACCAGTCGGTTTGTACGGCATAAACTAGGTCGCTGAAATCACTCAAATTCTGTTGATCGAATTGGTTTAGTTGAAAATTAGTTGCTACCTAAAGTACATTATATGTATTTATTATGTGTACTTATAATGTGCATTACTTGCATTCTGCACTTTAGGATCCGTTTAACGAGTGCAGGGTATAGAATGGACTTGGGCCAACAGAAACAATCGTCGCTAACCAATTGTTGACCAAGGCAACATCGAATGAGGGCAACTTCTGCTACTTTCTTTAGAATCTACCATTATATGTAGTTAGTCAAGGTTGCTATAAAGCATCTATAGGAGCTAATGATGACTACGAATAGGGGTGATGGGTCTACAAATGTTAACGTTTGTGTGAAATGAAAATTTCAGGACTGCATCAGGAGGCAACTAAAGTAAAATATAGAAGACCCATTTGGCTCACATAACACAAATTGATCTGAAGTCCTTTTTCTTGGGAATATTTCTATTTGCATAAGTTCAATTCTTGATTTGTACATGGCTGAGGCAGGCATGAGCCCAGACAAACCAGATGCCGCCAGCTGACGGCTTGTCTACGCTACACCAGCAATTGTCGTCAGTTTTCTAGTGATACGTGTGAATGATGGTTGGCGCCAATATCTATAATTAAAATGAACTACACTTCTAGAAAAGAACTAGGAAGAATAATGACGAATTAGAATTATAGCAAAATAAACAACAAATTCAAAGAATTTGCGCTTTTCATGGGACGCAATTATTAATGAAAATAGACTTAGAGACAAAGTGATATGTATATGATATAACTTAAATTTAATTATGAGAAATGAGACATATTTTTAGTTGTACGTTATCACATTTTGAATTAATTTGTAGCCAAGAAATGTTTGTACTTTGAAAGTGTCTTCACTCTCATCCAATTAATCTTCTATATACGCATTTATATTTTTTCAAATTATATATTTTTGTATTAATATACACATGAAGAATTTATCAGAAGGCACTGGCGTCTTTGCTTATGCCAACAACTTCACGAATCGCTAGCCATCAATTTGCTGAACAGTCACTGCCAGATCCAGACGACGCGAAGACTGCTAATTGTGTAACGGCAACGGCAACACCTGGCTGTTGCTCGAACTAGAACGTATACTGTGTATATACACAGGTAAGTGCACCGTGCCGGAGCCCTCAATCGTAGCGTGGATTAAGATTCCACCCACACAGTGCATAGTGTTGCCCTTATTGTATAACCGAATTGTATTGTCCAGGCAAGTCACGAGATGATTATCAGCGGCCATAATTTACACGTCTGCGCTGGTGCCAGCTGCTATTACCCGAGTCGGCTCCAAATGGACTCTTAGTTGCAGCGTAAAATATATTCACAGCTAGTTGGCGCCTGGCTTCAGCGTGTCCCCGCAATATGTCGTAGCTTAAGTCGAACCACCGGTGTGTCCTCCCCCATGTGGTAGTTTGCGAATAAAATATTATACACATGGCATGGGAGCCCTAAGATCTTCATTTTTTTTTTCTTTTATACTGTTGTTAAATATGTGCATAATAAAGATTACCATCTATTCATCACAAACGTTCAAAAATTCAAAAGTAAATAAATGTTTATTTGGTTGTACATTGGGAAATGATTCATTGATGATGATGTGAACTCACACGTAGTCTGATTTGCAAAGTAAATAGCCTTAGATCAGTAAAACAATGTTGTCGTACTTAAATCTTTGCAAATTTCGTTTCATTAGGAACAGTAAATTAATTAAATCTTTACTACTTAATGATACCCGATAGACTCAATATTTTTAAGTTATATGAAAAATTCTATTTTGAACAACATTTACCTAGATTTTATAGAGGGAGATGTTTTTTAGAAAACCATGGGCGCTTCATGGTCCGTAGCATTAGGTCTGCATATGCTATGATGCATTAAATTGAATATAACCTTATCAAATTTAGTACAGGGTATATAAAGAAGGAGCACGTGATACAGAAAAGCAGAGAAACAGCAACTAGTTGCTGGCGGCGAAACACCGAAAAAGGATGCGAATGATGTGCCCAACTACCATATAAAAATATGCAATCAGAAGAGTGAAAGATTGATCTCGAACGATATTCCGAGAAACCGGGAGCTCAAGCACCAGTCGACGCTGTCGGTCCCTTCGACCCACACACACATGAATTTGGAACCTTGCAGGATCAGACTTCCAGTTTGCGACAGAGAACGAGTTTCAGACTGTGTTGTGAATTTATCGCTTACACAAAAAGGCAACCTCAGCAGCATCAGCGTCAGCACCAGCACCACCAGCAGCAGTAGCTTACGTTTGCCTTTAGAAGCGGCACGCTTTTATACTGTTTTAATGTTGGTGGATCGAAGCAGCAGAAAACAAGTAAGACGACTGTCCAACTGCAGAGGACCTTTCGACCGTTGGATACTCTGTTGTAACTAATGTGGGTCAGTTAACATAGTTAAAACGCATTATAATATCAAAATTATTAGTAAGTATTATATAAAACACTACCATCTATCCATGAAAAACATGAAAGCGCAGATTGTAAGCCTTTGCTCTACAGTAAGAAACAGGAATTGTGCTTTATGAATTACAGTTTAACACGACTATGAATTAGTCTTTGTTTTCGTAAAACCTACTCTGTAATAATATTCTGGCCAAAATTAAGATTACAAAACATAGAACCTTACTAAAATGCAATTGTAAGACACATTTCCTTGTTTTTAATCACCTCCATCAATTATTCACAGCACTAGTTAACTTAAACCAAATTTTTATCTTAAACATTAGGAGTTGAAAGTTAGAAAAGTTAGAAAGTTTGGTGCAAAGAATATCTTTTTGAGTAAATATGTATTTACATGTATTCAAGCAGGAATTGTGGGTCTCTTAAAATGCAAAGGATAAGCCTTCTATTTATATTACTATATTCACTGACTTACTAAGGGCAGCCATGTCACATATGTCCTTGAACATTCCACACTTGTAAGGCACGTAATTGAATCTGGCAGTGCTTAAAATCTACTCAGTATGGTTAAGGCAGCGCACAACATTGAGTCTAGAGGATAAGCAGGCAGTCGCAAGGCAAGACACAAAAAGTGATGGATTCCATGTGCTTCGCTCTGGTACCTCCAAAATGGGTATAGCTGTTGCCTCTTTCTCAAATATCTGTGCGCCTATGCCGCAAACAGAATTCGATGTGTTTTTTTTTTTTTTTTTTTTTTTTTTTTTTTTTTTTTTTGTAATTTGATTGGGGAGCGGCTATTATTTAAGACTGTGATATTGCGTTATATGGGAAACAAGTCGCATTCCGTTGACCATTTCAAACAATTGACAGGCGCATCTGCTTCTGCAGTGGCAAAGAGTGAAGCGTCAATTGGGGTTTTATTTAGAGCTGTCCATGCCGCACTGTCTTGTTCCGCGCTTCTGTGAGACTGACGAGCACAGATGGAATATTGATAAGATTTTGCTGCAAATATTGGTGACATCGACTGATTTTCGTATCTGCCTGACTAATCACCGCTTATTTGATCACAATGTCGACTCCAACGTGTACTCCAATTTGTTGGGGTACATTTTAATGCATCCCATTTGAAACTCTTGTATCAGTTATCAGCATTTTTCCGGACATCTGTAAGTATTCTACCACTTCCAGAACGCTAAAAGATATCATAATAGATTCATTAAGTGAGTCATCAAAAATAAACACAGAAGCGATATTCAATCAATGCAGCTAATAATGCCATCAGTGGTGACAAATTACTGGGATGACTAAGTTATGCGTAAAATGCGAAATCAGATCAGCAACAGTTATCGGACGGCGTCGTGGACCACTTTGTTCAGAAACTGAAAAAATATATGAAATTAATAATTAATATGATCATGAAAAAAAAAAAAAAACAGCAACGCCTCATAAGCTACTGCAGAATCAATACTTGGAAGTCAAAACATGCAATAATTGAAAGAAGATCGGGTCGATCATCAAAGGATACTTACATAGGACGCATCAATTTGAAGAGAGCATTGGTCGCTTTTGGCATTTAATTTTTTTTTTTTGGCGCGACGACATTTTAATTGCGGAGGCCGCGGTAAAGCGAACATTTTTGAAAGCATCAGAAGCTGCAGCGAGTAAATTTTTGACCGCCGCTAACCATGAACGCATAATTAATTCTGAATTTGATTAATTATAAAAAATTGGAGCCATCAGCCAACCTACCTGTCGACCGTGCCGCTGCCAAGTCGGCTGGCCGCATTCGCTCTCCTCTAAGAAAGTATGATACCGATATTGATAATATTAATATGCATCAGTTATAGAAAAAGGTGAGAGCTATGTGATCCTTAGCGCACCGAAGCCACATTAACAATGTAATCAAATCCTTCATCGAATGAATATTAGTCAAGTTAGGGAAGAGAACAGGAAATAGATAGCTTATATATCAAGATACAGTAAATTTGATGCATATTCAACCACGCCGAAGACAATCAGTCAGTTGCATCCGCTAGCTGGACTGGCAGTGCTGCACTTCATTACCAAAACAGACGAAAAATGCGCAGCACGTTCGAACTTGAACCATAAATAATATTAAGTTTTTTTCGTCCAGCCGACTTCCTTTAGCAACCTTGGGAAATATTTGCCGTCCTCTGCGACGTTTTGGGACTTGCTCATTTTGATACCGCTTTTTGCTGCACATGCCTTAACAATGTCAACTGTCTTGCTCAACACATGCAGACATAAATGTCAGTTGAGCGCAGCGGGCCCACAGACACAGCAGCGCAAACTGGCAGGAGGCGTCCTTAATCGATTATCATTTTTAATAATCAATTGAAGAATACCTCTACGACAGTCCACCTGCGTTCTTATTATGGGCTGCGGTCGACTTGACAGCACGTAGACATTTATGAGTAGAAGCGCCCTGCAGTTGAGCCAGACCTGTTTAAAGTGCGCGGTGCCATATACCATTTGCCATTTGCTAGTTGCAAGTGGCCATTTTAATTGCAGAAATGTCTGGAGTAATTCTGTTAGCTAAAGATGAAATTATAATTTTGTTATTAAAAAGCCAAAGATATAACTACAGTCATACAGACGATTTTACTATTGAACAATATTG
This sequence comes from Drosophila navojoa, assembly GCF_001654015.2. Next base: position 41,984 of record NW_022045913.1, read on the forward strand.
CACTCTACAATAAAACATGAATTTCTTTCAGCTGACGATTATAAGTTTAATTTTGAGTTCTAGTTAAGACATAAAACTTGTTGTTAGGCATGCATCTATTTGTATAATCTTGTACTTATTTCGCCTTGGCAGCCGAGCTGAGATTCGCACGTTCTGTAGGTAAATCAATTAGTCAACTAAAAATGTATATAAAATATAATATGAACGTACGGCGCATCCGCCCCGGGAGCGTGCCGACCTCGGTGACGACATTCCAGAGCTTCACGTCACCTCTGATGTTAACCATATCAATATCAGCGGGATTCATCTGATGTTTGAAAGTCAGAATCGAGTGTCCGTTGACAAATAGTTCATAACAATTCTTCCGACAGGCGATTATAAGAACAAACGCTTTTCCCGGTCCCAAATATGTGTGAAGGCGTGAGACTTCACGATTTACCTCTTTACCGTTTATATAAGCGCTCCTCGTTATTATAGCCTTCCCCACCTTGGTGCGACTGCTCCGTAAGAAATTAGGACTAAATAGCAATGATATAGTTGGGTGTGGCCAAATGTTCTGCCCGCACTGTAAGGTTACACAAAAACTTTGTGGCATAAGTCGAACGCGACCTTCGATGCACATCATACGACCATCAACTAGTTTTTCATCATCTAGCATTCGCCCGTAGAATGGTACGATCAAAGCTTTAGCAATAGGACGATCCACGAATTGAGCTGGACTTTCAATTATCTGTAACTTATTCGGCTTCTTTTGACTACTCTGAAGCAAAAGTTCCCTTGAAATATCATTGATAAATAGCAAGTCGTTTGGCAAACTACGGCTAACGCGAATTGGATATTCCGTAACATGGAAGATGTCTATGACAATATCAGAGACATCACCGCGCACATCAACTCCGCTTATCCACTTATAAGGCATGCGGTAATTATAGGTGGCGAAGTGAAATCCATTTACCGAAATGAAAAACGAGCGGTCTGTCAGCAGCACTTGCATCCAAAAAGTTTTGCCACGTTTGAGTTGAAAAGGTAAATTAGAGGAGTTTTCTTCTGGGCCCCACTTGCCCATTATCCGCGAGTTTCGTATGATATAGTTTTGTGGAAGGCGTGCTCCGATCTGTAAGATAATGTCCCGCCTGTCATATTTCAAGTTTTTTGGCTTTGCCAAAAAATCAATCACAAAGTGCTCGCAATCGAGAAGGATTAATCCATGAATAAGGAAACTTAGTCCAGGACAAGCTGTCTTACTCAGCTTAAACTGTTTCTTAAGATTGGCAGCGCTTCGTTCTTCATAGAATATAGACAAAGCATCCAAATCACGCCTCAGGGCAATACTGCGAGCGCCGCTGTATACATTCATGGCTTACTAGCCCTCTATGGATTTTACACATACTCAAATATTGGCATTTCCAAAACTCGTCAATTGGTTGTCTCTCAATGTTTAACCGAAACAATGTAGGCTTATGTCCTGTAATAGAGTTTGGGACAACTAACCAAGCAATAAATGAACTGAATTTTGTTTTTGATTTGCGAAATGTCTGAATATTTTCTATATTGCTATACAGATGTTTTGATTGAAAGTGTCAATAGAAATATTGCATGACTAACAACACTGGAGAGTTGCTTTGAATACAAAAATTCTTACAGTATGTGTTTATTTTTTTGGTGTCTAACCTTGAAATAAATAATATATATACTTTTTTAGATAAAAGTGATTTGAAATCAGTGATGTTGAAAATTTCCTTACTGAATGAAATAATACTGAATGAAATAATGACAATTTAATTGTTTACTTAACCACATCACATTACCGAGAAATTTATATCTGTTATTTAAATATTTGATATGCGAAGAAAACAATTGGAGCCAACATTCTTAAAATTTATTTATTGCTTAAATGTATGTTTGGTGAACTTCTAAAAGGAGATTATAGCATATATTAACAAGCTATAACAAAAGCATCAATGCGTAATTTTAATCGAAGGCAATGACTGACGAATCGACGGTTTGTTTGAAGCAACATATAGAATATGCTTTTAGACAAACATTTGTTTATACATATAGGAAAATTTAAATCGAAATCAAATTATTGTCTTTAAAGGCAACTGGTTTGTACTTTAGCTTATAACAAGAAAACAGGAAAAGAACGACCAAAAATCGTATTTAATACTCTTCTAAAGGTAGAGGATTATGATAGATGCGCACATTTTTCCCTTTAATAAATGGATTGATTTCTAGTGTGACATTCCAGAGCTTTACGTCACCCTGTATATATACCGTATCGACAATATCTGGTTGAATTCGATATTTAAATTCAGTAAGGAACTGACGGTTAACATAAACTTCAAACGAATTCGCGGTACAAGCAATTACCAAGCTAAATGTACGACCCGGACTAAAATTCGTATCCAATTCAGAGCGTTCCTCTTCGGCCCAAGATCCATTATACCAAGCGTTACGACATACGATAGCTTTTCCTATAGCACCAGTGCTAGTTTGTGAGAAACGTGGATTCAAATGGAATGCAATAATGGGATGCGGCCAAATATTTTGACCTTGTTGCAAATTTATGTAAAACGAATGGGGTAATAGGCGAACACGACCATCAATCCTTAAGTACCGCCCTTCTCGCAATGATTTTGGTAAAAATGTCCCATAGTATGGAAGCGTAAGCTCTTGATCAGTAGCATTGCGATGACACATCAATGAATTATTTTCAAGTTTTGCACTGGGTGCACTGATGAGGCACCATTCATGAGGTATACTAATAACCTCCTCGACAGTGGCATCAACCTCGTCCGCCTCTGTAGAAAGGTGAGCTTCTATGGTCCGTACCGCAGATTCTTTTAAGCGTTGCGGGTAAGCCTGAACCACGGTGCGCTCCATTTTCACGTCTTCCACGTCGCCTTTCACATCCACAATTTTAACACCACTCAAAGGAAGGCGGTGGGCATATTCAGCAAAATGATTGCCATTGACCGATATCATATAGCATGCATCCGTAATAAGCACTTGTATTGCAAACCTATCCCCGCGACGTAGTAAAAACGGCAAAGCCGAGGACACTTCCTCACGGCCCCAGACGTCGTGGACCTTGGTGTTACGTACAATGTAGTTTTGCGGAAGACGGGGATTAATGTGCAAGGCAACATCCCGTGTTGCATTGTCGTATATAAAGTTAATGGAAAACCTGTGGATAAATGTGAGTTTAGTAAACAAAACTTGTGCAATTTGTACTCAATTACTCACCTCTCACAATGAATTGAAATTTTTCCACTAAAGGTGAAGCTAACGCCTTCATAGAGTTCGCCAACATCATCGGTATAAAATTTAGGCAGTGCATCAGAGTATTCATAAAAGGAAGCCTAAAGTAAATAATGCTATTATTATGTGCTTCTATTTTGAAATTATTTACATTACGACTACGTCTATCTGTTCGCTTTTACTTTCAAAATTGAAAATATCAAAAATTGATAACATAGACATTTCTGAAACCCAATGTGCACAGCTACAAACAAATGCAGCCTACTCTGACTAAGCCAAATACCTACTAGTCAGTGAGTAACATAGAAGAAAGTGAAGATCGTCTAAACAGAACTGTTTGCATTATTTAATGTATAAAATACACATTTATTGTAATTATATAGCGGATTATATTGTACTTTATCTTCGCTGAATTTATTGTACTCCTTGAATTTAAATGATATAACTATAAATAGGTTCTTTTGTATGTGCATACGTTTATCATGTTTTATATTACTTAAAATCAATCGATGTCACTAATATATAGTATATTGAAGGAAAATCCTTGAGTCGCGCTTACCTCATTATAATCACCCTTACTATATGGATGACAAAAACTAAAGAATTTTCTGCACAATGCCTTTAAGCACATCTCTTAAATATTTAGTCACAGCAACAAGTGTAATTGGTTTTGCGGATTTAATAATGTAAAAATATATGCATGTACATATATACATACATATATTTATATATATATGTATGTACATATATGCAGGCGTTTTGCCGTTACAAGTACAAGGCCTATGTATGTATGTATGTATATGTATAGAAGTAAAAACAAGTTTGTGCACTATAGATTCTTATTAAAATACATAAATGTTATCACAGTCAATAATACGTTTTTAAAAAAACAATTTCACTTTATTGAGTTATTTGTTTGACTCTTCATTATTCACTACTGCCGCAATTGTTTTTACTTATTTTGATGTCACATTTGGTTGTGTCGCCCAAAACAGGAGAGACTTAAAGCTAAAGCGCAATGCTGAAAAGCTTTAATGCACATATGTACATAAGTACATACGTATTCCATATTTGTATGTACAACTATACATGCCTGACAAAATAATACATAAATATTTGTACATATATACATATACAATATATATATGTATGTCTTTAGGTATATGTCTAAGTTAATAATGAGACCAAGACACGGTCCGACTATTGTGTGGGCCACGACTGTGGATAACAGCTGAGCGAAAGCTCGAAAGCTTCTCGTTATGAAAAACAGAATAAGTGAAGGAGAGCCCGATAAATGTCAGATAGACACACAAACAACGAAAGCTCCGCTCACCGACAGACAACGCAGGCATGCTCGACATACATATGTATGTATGTATGTACATAACTTTAAATTTAACTAAAACGTAATTGAAGGCATTTACAGGTCTAACGGTAGTCCATACATAAATACACACATACAGAAGCATACACGTACTTCACCATATCAACGAAATAATTCGTACATCAAAAGCTTACGTTGTCTTTACGTACATTAAAATCCATACCATTCACAATTTCGATATCATTGCACCATTCCGTTTGCTGATGGTCAAAGTTTTCAAGGGGCTGGTAACTTGCGCTCGCCTCAATAGCTGCAAAGTCTATTTGCGTTCCCCTATCATGTTGCATGCTTTCAATTTCGCTGTAGCCCGGTGGTATTTTGCACTGATACAACCAGTGTAGTCGACAGTAAAACCAAAAGGAACGCAGACGGCGTTTGGTATGGTAATATTGTAAGCTTCGCACGAAATTGAAATGATTGTGCCAAAATGCATCCGACAGATCGCAGAGTTCGCGTATCAACAACGTGATTGCAGTCATACTAACCGGTTGACAGAAAGCGCGACACAATTTCTCGTTTCTGAGATGCTTGGAGCTTGCTCTCAATGTGGTCTCTCACTATCTCTGCTCTCTATCTGCTTGCTCTCACCATACACTTCTTTTGTGTAACCATGTGTATTGATTATATATAGCTGTATATACGACACATGCACACACCTTGGAACATATGTATGTATACAGTTTGTAAGAGTGTGTGTCTCTCTCGGTATCTTTCGCTCTTTTCTTTTGAGCACAAAAAAAAATATATATACATATAAGCTTATTTGCGTGTTCTGTATGAAAAAGTTATCAGCTATCCACCAAGGTGCAACCACTTCGCCTTTAAATTATCGACTGTTTTATACTAAAAGTTTGATATACATTCATAGGTAGTCGTTCTCTGATAACGCCTACGCATGGATTTAAGAAATCAAAGATAGGCACTATTGATAGAGTTATAAAAAACCTCTCTCAATGGTTGCGGCAATAAAGATGATTCCACTAAAATATGTAGATATGTGTACTTACATCCTTACTGCTTACTTTTAAAAAGTTTTCTTCATCGCTACTATTAAGCTCCACTTCATGCTTCCGTTTTCCACAGCAGCAGCTCATTGAGCCAAAAGCTACTACTTCGCTCAGATATAATAAATTTAATAATATGTTTTGCAGCAGACCTGAGAACACGTAGTAATGTGATAAGTAGTATAGCGTTACCTAAATACTAAATGCAAAAATAATATCTGCACGGCCCGCAAAAACAAATTTAATTTCTCTCGTTTGTACAACCGTTTCAAGTCGCGAAAAATGATCAACTAATTTTTTGCTTATAATTTACTTTGTATATGGCTGTTATGTACACACATATGTGTCTAAATTTGTTCAGAGTGTCATTTGTTCGGGTGAGTCAGTGAGATCGTACCCAAGCAGTATTTTATCTTTATTATTGTTTTGCCGTATCACATCAGCTATAGGGAAAAATGCAGGCACCCACTGATAAATGATAATGATAATGAAGAATTAGATTTATCAGACTATTAAAATACTTTTTATCGAAAAATAAAAATTGTATTCGATCGACAAATCGCGTATGTGTAGAGATGATGATGATAGTTGAATGTCCTATGATCGTACGAGGGTTATATTTGGATAGAATATTTTCTTTATCAAATCAAATCGAAAATGTACACAAATTATTTTAATATTTCCCAACAGATAAGATTTTAAAATTTAATCAATATAAAATTCATTAAAATAAGAATTTTCTTTCCCTCTCTCTGTCTTTTGGTAGTGGATATTTTTAGATATTCAATTTACAATGGATATTTAGCAAACAAATTGGTTTAAATTAATAAGGCTAAGAAAAAAAATACGGCTTTTTTATAACTTGGGTGTCGATAACGACAATTTATATATTTAACTCTTGTTGAGAAATAGTTAAACTATTTATAAATAAAGTACGTATATACTGTGTACAGTGCGTCTTAATAAAATATTGAAAGTGTAACAAATTCTGAGCATATTTTTAATATGTCAGACAAAGCCCAATTAGTTTACAATTTAAACTTAGGCTGAACAATTTAACGTTGCCTGGCTGAACGCCTACCCATAGCATGTTGCGACTTCGTATTCGACAACGGTTTGTCAACGCTAGGAGACTTATAATACTTTGACATCGTTTTGCTGGTGCGCGTAGGACGATTAATATGCTCCGCGTTTTTTTCAGGTTCTGTTTTCAAAGGCAAATCATCATCTTCATCCCATCGCTCACTTTTCTTTTCCTCACTGCCACAGTCATCGTCATGAGCATCGGTTTTCGACTTATTACGATTTCTTCGATTGCGTGACGATGATGAGCTTACATCAGGTCGATCTGATTTCTCACTAAAATATACTAATATTAGTAAAGAATATCAAATGCGTGCAATGAGTATACTTACTCTTTGATTGACGATCTGTTTTTATCTGCGTTCTTCGTTTTGCGTTTTAATAGTTCTAATTCGCGTTCTGCAATTGCCTTTTTGTGCTCCTCAGAAGATTCACAAGCAACCAATTTAGTAGTAGAATCCGCCATCTGTTTTACGGGCTCCTCTTGCTTAACGCGTTTTAATTGTTGCTGTTGTTCCTGAGCCTGTTTTAGTGACCGCTTTAGTGCACTACGCAACGTGTCACGGGCACTTTCTGTGAGAGCATCCTTTCCAGGCTGTGGTAAGCCTATAGCTTCTAGAAGTTTTTGCCCGAGAGCAGACTTAACATTGGTTTTACGTACGTTTGCCATAGAATTGTTAGGCTTGTTTTTGGGGGCAAGACTGGCCTCTGTCTCTTCACAGGCACTTCCAACTGCATTGCTAGTGATACTACTGGAAATAACTTCTGGCACTGTACTGGTTGGTGCTTGTGGAGTTTCCACTACGTTATCGACACTAGAAATTTCATCGATTTTAGAAGGATCGCTAGTACAAATGATCTCATTTGTGCCCTTGTCTTGCTCGAGCTCAGTCTTAGAATTATTTTCATCTGCTTTCGGCATTGAAATCTCAGTTCTATTTGCTGTCTTTGTAACAGCCTTCCGGCGCTTAATGATCGGGCGCGTTATTGGGGAAGGGTCAGATATTTCTTGAGGTGGTATTGTAAACGTTGAAACATCTCCATCAGGCGCTAGGGGATTTTCAAGTATTGGCTCGGGCTCAACGAGAACAATGTCTTCTAAATTAATTGCATTGCTCGTCGTTGAAGCACTGCGTTTACGGCGTACAGCGCGCTGAAATTTCGAGTTCTGCTGCTGTTTTAGCATTGAAGTTAGCGCTTCATTAAGGACATCAGCTGGGCTTGTGCTAAATTGTGACAGTAACAAGGCGTTAATATTGAGCAATTCATTTGCAACAAGTGTCGCGTTTGATGTCGTTGCTATATCCTCAGTGCTCGGCGGCTCATGAACAGTTAAGTCAGGCAAACGTGATTTTCGCTGTGGGCATTTCGAATCCAAGGGCTTATTTGTTAGTGGCTGTGAATGCATTTCATCTGTCGGACTAGACGGTACCAATTGTACCGAAGTCTCCGGCGGTAACTTATACGGCATTGTACATTCCCCTATTGTCTGCAGATCAGCTGTTGCTGACGGACTTGCAAGCGGAGAAGGAGTCTTAGTCGAGTTGCAGGACGGATTGTTGTGCTGCTGCTGGACAATAGCCATCATTGGACCAAGATAAGGACCCAATAGCTGTGTTAGATCATTATCTTGTAGAAGATTGCTGTCCGACATAATTACTGCAAATTTTGAGTTTTTTAGTTTTGCCATTTGCTCGTCAAAATTGCCAGCTGTGACCGGCCATTTAAGCGCCTTAAGTATTAGTTTCAGTAGGTCTGGATCTCGAATGACACTGCCAAGGGAAATGGCATCGGTAAGGGTGCTCATGCTGGGCAGCGCTTTAGATTTGTTAACTGGTGTTGTTTCTGCCGTTAAATTGACATCGTAATGGGTCTGAACATTTTTTGCAAGTGATGCTCCAATTTTTTGTAATTTCGGTGGACTTTTGAGACGCAAAGCGGCAGGCTCTTCCTTTTTTTTTTTAGGCGCGGCTATAATTATATGCTCTGGAAGCGCTTCCTCTACAGATGGTTCAACTCCATACAATGACTGGTGTGGCACTACCGTGGTCGTAACGAGTGGCCTAATATCAATATCTTCTAAAGTCTGGCGTTGGTGAGATGGTTTTAATAGAGATACCTGGCCGTCGCGTATGGCACTGATGTTGTTGAGAGCATTTTTAAGATTACGTTGCTTTTGTTGAATTACGCTTTTGGGCAGATTGGGTACGCCTGCGATGCTAACTTTTTGTGGTTCAGAAGTAGGCACCTGATGTTTCTTAGCATGGGTAGATATGCTACTTCCGGTAGTGTATCCTTTATTAACTTCGCCAGTAGTGATTGTAGGTGCACTCCCTGTGATGCGACCATGGGTCTGAATAAAATTGATAACACCTGCTGGTGAATGCCGCTTTTCTGGACTATGTGATTTTGTGACTTTGGAAAGCGCCACCTCCGGATGTATTGGTGCTAGAGAGGGCGGCAGTTGCATTGAACGCTGTGCTATTGACATCGGTGCAGAACTGTAACGTGAATCCCCAAATACGCTATTACGTCGGGTCGGCTGGGTTAGACTATTCATTTTAACATTACTGCGGCTGTGGGTATATTCAGGCGCATCACGTTGTCGCTTTTGCTGATGGCGCTGATGAATCTCGCTGTCTTTATTAGTCAAACTGATTACAACATCGTCATGTTTCTCGTTCCCAGCCCGTTGATGTGAGCCAGAGGGAAGAGTCTGCTCCGAAGGACGCGTTAGCAATATAGGATGAAATGTATTATTATCGACACAACCGAAATTGCGTTTAATATTAGTTTCATTCTGGCCGGATTCATTGATCTCCTGCGCTGGTGTTGTCGGCATTAATGACTCGTTAACGAGTGCTGCTGTCGTTTGGCGCGATTGCTTAGGCTATAAAAGAAGGTTAGATATTATTTTTGTACAGAAAAAAAAAATTTTTTTTTCAAATACCACTGTGCTTAGCAAAAAGTCTCGAAATACACGCTGTGTGTGCTTGGCTATATTAGAAAGTGAGGCAGTAGCTTCCACCTGTCGGTAACAAGATTTGCAAAGTACTTTAGGTAGGGGATCATTTTCGGCAACCTGTAAATAAGTTTCAATAACATTATAAATATGGGAAAATTTAATTTGGTTTAACAAATGTACACAAGCTTTTTTTTATGTTTATGTATGTCATATTCGCATGCATTTATTTTTCATTTAAGCACGCACTACTATATGTATGTATGTATATGCATATACAATATGAGAGAAGAAATCATGCATGCAGGAGGTAAGCTCACGCAGCGTGTTTTTGTCTTTCAGTATTTTGAGATTACTCTTTCATATACACACAGGCACATGAGCGCACACACACACAAACACACCCACAACACGAGTATTTCAAAGTACACACACACGCGAACTCTAGCTATTGCTAAACGAGATTTTTTGCTGTGTGCTGTTTCTCACAGTTTGCTATAAAATTTTTCTTTGCCTACTTTACCTAACTGACATTTTCGCCCACACGCAAATACAAGCAAATAGTATGCATGTACACATACGTGATACATACATATATATTTGCATATGTACATATCCATATATTTCTTTGAGTGTTTCCGCTACAAATATAGCGCTTATGTTTTTAAATGTACATACTATGTACATATGTATTTTACGTAGATATTTGTATAAACTTAGAATTTTGTTAAATAATTTTATTTTTTATGGTGTGCTTATGGACAAGCATGTATTATACATTCTTAAACTTAATTTTTACTCACGTTGAGGAAGATATGACGAGCTATTTTATCCTTCAAGCCAGTTGTTTTGAAAATAAAAACACTTTCGACAACAGAATTGCTTTTACACTTTGTGTTTGCTGCACAAATGCGACACAAGTGCTCAAATTGTGCATCCATATTAAAAGCCGCGATAACTCGGGTTAAGAGCTTACAAGTATATGAATAGGTATGTTATTGTTTTTTATTTTGTTTTTAAGAGCACATTTAATTGAAAGCAGCTATTCTCGGCATGATGAAAGATATCCACTTTAAGCCTTTTTTGTATATGAATAAATATGCACACTATTTAGCACCATACATGTAAGAAAGTTTTAAAAGATTCAAACTAGAATCAGGCTATAATAGACACATATATGTACATACATTTGTCCATACATATATGTGCATGCGTACACTTTTATTTTAACCTGCACTTTGTTTTACGAAACACTTCAAGTTTGTCAAACTTATTTCACTGCACCCGATTTACACGCTGCTCACTTCACACGCGCTTCGTTGTCATCAATTTGCACACATTCACAGTTACACCAATACGACCACTACTATAATGTGGCTTGCCTTGTTTACTATATTTTTATTTTTTATTTCTTATGTGTGTGGTATTATTACAGATTCGTGAAAGTCGTGAGCGTATGAGAGAGAAGAAAGAGAGAGCGCGTGTGCAAAATATAACACTAATCATAGCATTTTCAGTGAGCATGTGAAACGACCGATGATCAAAAGAGAGTATTCGAAAGAGAGAGAAGAGTGAATTTTTCTGATTCTTCTTTGCCAGACGCTTACAGTTTTAATTAATATTGCGCCTTTTTGTGTATAAACTGCAATTACTTGGATTTGATATTATATTTTTAAAACTATATTAACAGGTTGTATTAGTTCACCAGTCCTTTTTAACACAGAGCGTCGTAGTCTCACTAACACTTGCGCTTCGACGAGCGAACGAAAAGAAACTGAAAGAAAAATGAAAAAAACATATACATATACTCTACGACGGCTTGTCACACATACACTCTTACACTGCAATTTCACGTTGTTTTTGTTGTGCACGCTTTGCGTGCTGGGTCGCTGACTGTGTGCGTGCGTGTCTGGCTGTTGTTTTTATTACACACACACAACGATATTTTATTTTGTGTTGTTCGTCGCATTCATGATATTTTGTGTTGTAGTTGTATGAGTGAGTATGTGTGTTGCAGACATTTTGATGGCGTTTAGCCAGTTTTCCGCTGTCTGTGGAACTGTGTTGATTTTTGTCTGTACCCATATGTATGTGTATATGCTCAAATACATAATATATGTATATAAACACATGCAGATATATGCATACATTTATCATAAATATATAATATATATGCGTGTACATGTGCATACATATGCTGTTTTAGCATTTTAGTAGGGCTTTTATTTTCATAATAAAACTTGTTCTCAATCGTACATTTTATTTCGTTTTGCATTCTCTTCCGTACACCATTCGCTATCACCGCGTGTGTGTAGTACACACACATACACACACAGTGTGCCAACACGTTTGGATGAATGTATGTGTGATCATTATTTTCTGTTTTACTTTGTATGTTTCTTTTATACTTGCCTCACTAACACGCGCAAGCAGTTTTGAACGAACTACCACATATGTATGTACATACATACATGTGTATGTACGAAAATTATTTATTTTTTGTAGCATTCCTTCACTTGCTTTTTTTTTGCAATATTTTTTAATTCTTTTAAATTGTTATTATGAATGTATATATGTAAAATTAATTAATTATCATATATATTATGATATTTTTAAAATAAATAATTATACAAATTAGAAAGTAAGCACATACATATGTACATATGTATGTATACCTACATCGTATGTATTTGCTTATGTGCAAGCAATGTAGCACTTTACATACATACATTTATAATAATACACATATATATAATTATAATAACAATAAAATATAATGTCTGGACTATTAGCACTTACATATGTATGTATGTATGTCTTTAGTTATAACAGTGATATTTTAGGGTTCACTCAAGCAGTTATTTAGGATATTTTAAAATTTGTGATGGGGTGAGTACATATGTATGTATGTATCTAAAATCTAATGCATATATACATGGACATGTGGGGTATGTTGTGCACCTAGCAAACAAATGTAAGAGTACGGAACAGCATACATACAGAACCTTACATAAACTGTAAATAAAATAAATACATATATATACATATGTACCTACATATAATGTATAAGTATATATAAGTACATATATTGTACATACATACGCATATACTTGAGGGCTTACTCAGAAGAAGAGTATGCCTAGGTGCCATCTTTTTAAGAAATACTCATACAAATATGAATTCATTTACATGCATATACATCCCAAAGTATGCAACACAAGGTGTTTCTCTTATTTTGTAACTTTTTTTATAACTATATTAGCAATATATCAAAGAACATTTTTCTGCTTTTAATTGCTGGTAAATCTGCAAAAACGAAAGGAGCTTGAGTTTATCTGTGCGCTTTTGAAGCTAACAAACAATTTGATGCAGGCTTAAAATATGTATGTCGCTTTAAAGTATGCAATAAGTTAACGCAATAAATTCCTGGAAAATTTTATCTAATTTTATTTTGCCTCAAAATCTTGAATATCGTACTTAAAGAGCATTCGAATACGTCTACAAAAAATTAAATAACTACTTACCAATTTTAGCGAAAATATACAATATTTATACATTTTTATTAAATATATACATATACATATGTGCAAACATAATTACAATAATTATGTATAACTAATTTTAACTTTGAGTATATTACTACAATTTATCGGGGTACAGCATCAATAGAAACATTATAGTACAATGTTTCATTGATTATAAATGTGAACCTACATAATACTATCAAAAGAGATACGAGATCGGATACGGCAACATAAACAAAATAAATATATGTGGGTGCATCTACATATATATTATTATTGCTGAATCTCGTTAGTGCTGTTATCGGTACTTCGAATTATAACCTATTTAAATATATCAATTTATTTTTGTTTGAAATAACATATTTTATGAAAAATGAAAGAAAAAGTAGCTCGCATACCAGGGACACCATTCCTAACAAAAACCGTGGCATACTTTGTGTCTGATATTGAAAATTGGAGCACTGCAAATACTTAGAGAGACTTCAAGATCTTATTCATCTTTAAATAATATTAACTTTTGTTTGTATAGTCATATTGAATATGTTATGCACAATATGTTTTTCAGGTTATATGTTTTTAAATAGTGTACATTTATTTATTCATACAATAAACATTTTATTGTCATCACATCGTTTACGTCTGATTACTAACAAATATTTTAACCTGATCTTGCGAAATATCATTTCCGTTTCCTGGAAAGTACTAGTTCCATTGCATACTTCTATCATTAAACAAATTATATTAAATGTAATACCAATCTTCGTTAGTCCTAAAAATGATTAGTTTTGAAAATTTGTAGTAAATTTGATACGCTTGACTAAAATTTGCCAGCTACTTAGATTCGTTACTGTCCAAAAATTAAAAAATAAAATAAAAAATAAAAAAATAAAATAAACTAATAAATAAAAAAAAAAATAAATAAATAAAATGATATTGGCATTGCCCAGTGGTATTAACCATTCCAAACTTCTGAAGAAAAATGCATTCAACAGTCAATGTGTACAATGCAAAAAACCGGTCTTTAAAATGATCCAGTTACTCATTTAGGCAAGCGACATGGGTCGAAGCGAAAGCTTACAAATCTTCGTTTATATATACGTGCACAATTTATAGATAAATAATATTTCTTCTATTTAGGTAATTTAGTGAAGGAAGGTTAGCTAGAGGAATATGGTATTTTTAGATTAGCATCCGCGAATAACAGCTTCATAAATGTGACTATGATGATGCAGTTTTATTGTAATTTCCTCTAAAAACCTATTTGGGCCATCTAACCTGAGTGTGTCACCGAAATTTTAAATGTCAATTAATAGCAGAAAATATTAAGGTTACACCTGCAAGCATTATTAACGATTTATTGATATTAAAATTAAGTGATAAATCAGTTCACCCAACTATGGCGTTGCTAATGAGCCAAATAATTCGATTGTCATTTGTTTTGACTGACAATGCTCAAAATAAATACTTTCACTCTGTGGTTGAGTTGAGACAATGCAAATGAAAGGCAAGTCGATGTGTTAAAGCCTTAGCTAACACCTATATTTATCAATTTAAAGAACTTTAGCGAGTAGACAATAATTTGGTGATATATTAAGAAAAAAAACTAGTACTAAGATTCAATAATTGATAAAGTTTTTTTTTAGCTTCCTGTTGAAATTTCCAATGACAAATGGACTGAAGTTTATTTATGCATAAATATATATACACATACAACATATAACAAAAAATCAAGCGGCGGGATATAAATTACGTACATATTTATTACCAGTTTTTATATATTAGAACAGAACAGAACAGGAACTTAATAATTAATAAATATCTTAAGCTTCATTTAATCTACGATTGCATAGTATTCGCAAGCAACATATATTTCGTACATATGTAAAATAAAGTGTATTTTTTCATGGGAACGTACGTATTCGGGTTTGTTCAATAATTAATTGCCAACAACAAAATTAAACAATCTCTCAATACACTTAGGTAAACTGATCCGACAAGGCGTGGCTGGTCAGCTGGCTATACAACACAGCTGGCGTAATATTCTTCTGTGGAGTATCTGTATTAAGTATTAGCCGGTTCTCGTAAATTCTAGTTTCTAGGTGCCACAATTTAAATGGCGCGGTCGTGCTCGTTCGCCTGCTTCCATATGCATAAAAAATTGCAGCATTCGCCCAATACCTGGTGTCTTAGCTTAAGCCACAATACAGCAATTGTAGCGTTGAGAAGCCGCCCAGTCGGTGATTGCGAAACAGTCACTCCAAGGCGTGGAGAAGGTCAGCAAGTCGGTTGTTGCTGCCTTTGTTGTCGCTGCATTCACATTGTTGCCGTTGATTCTGTGACTGTTCTGATTTCGAATTTTATAACTGTCGCTGTGCACATAGGCCAAAGTATGGTTGGCTTGGTGAGTGGGTGAGCTTTTATTAACCAAAACAAAAAGTAAATAAGTAAGAAAAATTTATACAAATCTGATTCAATCAACTCTGTTTATATTTATATTTAGGACTTATTAAGATAAATTGCAAATCATATACCCTAATGAAAGCCAAGTATAATTTTAAGTTTACATAATTTAAAAAATAAAAACTTCTCTTGTGCAATAATATTAAGAGTTTTAAAATTTAAAGATTTCACGAGAACTAGTTTCATTAAATATCAATTGATTTGAATATTATTATATATTATAAAGTTCCTCAGTCTTACAAACACATTTGTTGCTGAATAAATTGAGGTTTTTCACAAAAGCTTTTTCAATTATCAGGGCCATTAGATCGTGAGCTTTTCTTAAAAGCAGCACTCCCATTTTTAGCCAAGTTGCGAGTACAATAGATCGGCCGAAAGACCAAAGCAAGTAGATACAATGTACAATCTGCCATGAAGGCCGTTACAAATGTAGATTTGTGCATGTACACTCGTACGTACGCACGTATGAGTCTTTTAGGTTTTTGAGCTTACAATAGACTGTTCGGTTAACGTATTAATAGGGAAGTTATCAAGGTTGCATACTTAACGGTTTAATGTACACACTCAAATTTTTGGTAATTTTGTCAATGTCCAATATGCGGTTAAATTGATTGTGTATAATTATAAGTAAGTTACCAGGGACTAGTTTGGTCACATTGCACTACGTCTTCCAAATCGGCTTATTGCGTACTCCTTTTAGCCACAACTACTCTTAACTTATCAAAACACTAAAATAACAGGTAAGAAATAATTTTTATTCCAGTGTTGGGACTACTTAGCACCCTGTTCCCCTGTTAATTAACCTCAGTCATTTGTGTACGGTATGTAGTATGCGATCGGTAATCATTGGAGCTAGGTCGAACACATATTGCAGAAAGTTAGATGAATTAGTATTTATCTAGTCCACAGTTTGTTCAAATTTAGAAATACATTTCACAGTCTTGTAAAGTAAGTACAGGGTGTGCTACCAGTTGGAAATGCAACATGCTAGAAATATATAAAAATATTATCCCCGCCCATTTGTGAAGTGAATGGCAAATATTTTAGGGGCGCTGTCTTTTTGCATTGGTATATGAAGTTGAAAATGACAAATACTTTTGTTAACATTCACAACAATTTGGAGTGTCAAATGTTGTTTGGACTTTGTAATTAAGACATTGTGAGACAATATAATAATTTGTTTATGAAAATATACATTAACTTAATAACTTTTTGGCGTAACTATGACACATTTATACATTAACTTAATAAGTTTTTGGCGTAACTAACATTTGTACATTTACACCATCGAGACCTACTAACTACCTGACGGGCTTAATTTTTGTTTTACACATATTTTATAGCCGTTAACCCTGATAAAGTCTTCAAATGTGTTAAACGTGCACTACCAGTCTAGTTCTTATAATCTTTAAACTATATTAGTAAGTTGAGCTGTAACTTTAGCTCACTAAAACTTGTGAGCCTCCAATTAGATATATGAAAAATCTACATTTAAAAATCAGTTATCTGACATTTGAATAATGTTAGTTTACTTAAGCTACCAAGCCCCGTGGAAAGTTTTTTTTTTGTTCATAAGTTTGTGAGCTTTAGTTTTGGTCTAGTTGGTTGGCATTGTTCTTGCCTAGTGCCGCTGCCTTAAGACAGTTTCACTTTTAGCTATTTACTTCAAAATAGTTTGTATTATATGGAGTTATGGTCTTTGTTATGTAAAAAATACAGTTCACAAGGAACTGGCACAACAACTTGAATTCAGTTTTAAATAATAAATTGATGTGGTAAGTATTTTCGGTATTAAATTGAGTTAACACATTTGCTAGGCAATAGCAAACCAACGTCTACTAGCAGGCATTAAAAATTAATAGGCAGCATGAACTAACTCTCGCCATTAGATCACAAAAGCTTTTGTCAGCAAGACAGATTTTACTCTTACTTTCAAAAGTTAAAGAGACTCCGTCGAGGCGAGCAGCCATGCACGTAGCGGACGCCACAACAGCACCATTAACAGTGATGGCGCTGTTAACTAACAGACAACCACAATAGAGACCAACCACAAACCTGGCTTGACTCGACAGTCCAGCTGACTGAGTTGAAGCACTGGCTGCGCACAGTCGCGTTTGTTAGTTGTTTCGATTAGGACGTGTTCCCTCGAGCGCACGGTAAGAAGTGTTTGGCTGATAGAATTGGAGTAGTGCAATAAGCTGGTTGCTTAAGAACAACACCATGTGCAAAGTTCAAACGGTATAGAGCATTCGCATTCAAAAACCAACATATCAATGTGCTCAAAGGCTCGTAAGCGTCGACCTGTTAAATTCGTGACTATTGCACTCAACTAACTCACGTATAGAAAGCAGTCACAGCTGCATTTTATAGTTCAAGAGACGCGCGTGTGTGCGCGAAAAAGCTACGGCAAACGTATTCAGACTGGCTTTACGTCAAAAAGAAAGTTTCGCCAAGAAAAACATCAACAAAAGCAAAAACTGTTAGGTTTGGTTGATTGTTTATTTCATTTCGCTTTACATTTTCCTCACTAAACATTATCTTAGTTGCATACATTTCTTCGGTTTGGTACGCAGTGCGACAGTGAAAAGATTAACAAAGCTTTAAATTTGATCTTAGATTTTTTTGTGTTAATAATACTTATAATCCTATGTTATGTAGCCAATAATTGGAAAATACTTTTTTTTTGTGGTTGTTGACTACTTTTGTATATCAGAAATAAAATCAAAAATATCATTCTTTTAAAGTGTGAATGTGCCTATATGTGTGTGTATATGCCTTTAACTTTAGCGATTGTGCAAATAACCCCACATAGATTAATTTAAACAAAACTTAATTAAATTGCAGCCGAAGTCGAGAAAAAAATTCAAGAGCTGGAAAACTGTATCACAAAAGCATGAAAACGAAAAAAAAAATCTAAATTAAAAGATTACGACATTGTTTCTCTACATACTTATGTGTCTACATATCTACATACATTCGCAAATACATATACCCTTTGTTTGCAGTAAAGACTGGCATTTTTTAGGCTGCCGTTGCCGTGCCGTTTGAATGTCGGACTGTGCTTGCATTTTGGTATTTGAAATTCTGTGAATTAACCTAAAAAACGCAACTGCAACTACAAGAAAATTTACAGTTACAGTGATGCGCAATAACAACAGCAACATGCAGTTTTCAACACATCGACGTAGTTTATACTGGCTTCTGGGATTATGTCTATTGTTATTCGAAACAGGTAAGATCATATTTGAAATCATACTAACAAAATCAAATGACTTAAGACACAAACTTGTTACTAAGGAGCCATGTCTAGTTAGTCTCAGCCAAAACACCTCGACGTCTAGTTAAGTCAGAAAGATAGCAGAATCAGCTTATGTGATCCGAGTGCTACCTTAAGAAATGCTCCAACAGTTAATCAAAGAAGCACTTCGCAATATTTTGTTCTCGAAGTATTAGGCGATCACTATGGAACTATGCTTCTCAATTCGAAATAACGTTCACTATGATTAGTTGAGAAAAAACCATCACCTGTTGATTGTACGGTGCTGAGAGATACTTGTAAGCGGATCCAGTTCTAAGTTATTTGAAATAAGCTCATAGTTTGTAAATTTATAATATCTTGACATCTGCAAGTGTATCACAATTTGTTAAAAAAAAATGTGCAACCTGTGGAAAAATGGTGCCCGACCAAAACTCGTTTTGATCATGGTAAAATTGACACAATACAACATTTGAATAAAGTCAGATGGCAATTCAAATATTTTGACAAAACAAGCTTTAGTCGTATTATATTGAATATTTATATGCAATATTTTGGACGTAACTACTGGCCAGATATTTTCGAAATCGAATGGAATATACGAATATTTCTGATGAGAACGATTGTATAGCTTGTCATAATTAAAATTTTGTTTGTTTAAAACTAGTTTTCAGCCATCAATGGTTTAAAAACTTATATAACTCCATGAATGTACTTTTATATGCGCAATTAACGTGTGATACGAATCTTAAATCCAAAAGTAGTGTTTTTACAACTTGATGAAGCTTTCTCACCTCTTTGATTCTAATTTTATTCATTGCTACTTCGTCCACTTAAATACAGAATATATCTCTTGGTACAGGGTATAGCATACTCAAAGGTTCTTAAACGAAAAAAATTCTTATTTCTTTTCTTATGTTATTCGTGAGTAATGCTAATCGGCAATCGCAAAAACTTGTTGGCTTAAAGTCATGCATACAATTATGAGTGGAATAACCAAGCTGATAACATGTTTTCCAACGAATAAACTGATATTGATCTAAAGTTATTTTGAGTAAATTAAAATGAAAATGTCTGGCACAAAAGAAAGAGAGCTTGTATATATTTAATACGCCCTTCCCGACTTATTAAATGAGTGCAGGGTATAGTAATATAGTGATAATCAAAAACAAAAATATATGATTTGAAGTAAAAAAAAAACTAAAATTCTTTGGCATGTGTCTACAGAAAGATTAATGAGTCAGCGTTTATATGTGAATTTTAAAATGTATGTACCAAAGAATTGTATTCATTTTTAACGTTTATAGAAAACCTGTTTGATTATTCGCGTATTATACGCAGGCACAGAAACACACAAATATATAACAGATATAAAATGATATAGAGTCGATTGACTTTGTTTTAATCAGGTCTATTATATCGATAAAGAAAACAATGCAATATACTATAAATATTAGGCTCGATTATAAATAAAATTATTCGCAACATTTGTGATTTTACTACTTGCCATATAGGGCGGTTGAAAAATAATCAAAAAAATAAGTTCACGTGATCTATTTACCTAACACAGATATTTTCTTATGAATAATATGTAACATAATCATTTTGAAGCATAACAACGAGCCGGAGCGATTGGCCAGCTCGCGTTGTCCACTGGACAAAACACAAGATATGGGGCTTATGTAAGCCATGCCAATCAGCTAGCGAGCTTATGGCACAGATATTAATTACATACAACACAGTGATTTGAGTGCCATGAACGAATTGAAAGACTTTTTTTACGAGTGAGCGTTTATGTTACCAAACAAATTGCGGTTATAATAACTGTAAATAATTTGCAAACACAACTCAATTAAATATATTTCAAACAAGCAAATCAGCCAATATGCATACATGAAAAACAATCGAAAAATGTATTTTTAAAAGTTACTGCATGGAGTGAATTAGAATTCATTTTGGAAACCACTCAATCATACAATGCAATAAAATGAATGTATATACAAATAACTGCTATAGTATATATAGAAATATATGAATATACATTTATAAAAGTAATCAAATATTACGTGCACGTAATATTTCTTTCGGATTAGTTGGCGTAGTCTATTTCACTTTCATTTTCTGAAAACTGCTAAGGTGTATCGCTTGTTATAAAACACTCATACATACAAAGCACAAAATACAAGCTGGTTGGTAGTACGGCAATCCAGTCTTCGGTTGAGTGTATTTAGAAAAGCTTTCTTAACTGAAAATTTTGTATTGGCAATGGAATTAAAATTCACGGGCCGCAGAAAGAAATCGGCCCAGTCCAGTGGGTCAGATGTTAAGGCATACGATTACAACATATTGAAATGAAATGGCGACAGTTTGAATCGGTTGACAGCACTTCAAGTATTATATAGAAACTTTACGTTGGCTACAATTGAGAAAGTTAGCATGCAGAAATGAGTTACGATACTTGGTAGTCCCATGATGTCTATATACGAAGTTTATATATAATGGAAGTAGGTTTTCTTTAATTCGCTAACGAATCAGTAAGAGAATTGTCAATGCAAAATTTAAAAGCAAATTAACTTCACAGCTTATTTACTACAAACATAATCGATAGAGGACACATGCGGAAGGGCGTTATTAAATTTATACACCAGTTGCTATGCGTCTGTCTGACTTGTACTCTAACTGTAATCTGAGTGGTGCCCATGTGCATATACGATTTATGGTGTAACATGAATGAAGCCGTTGTGCACTTTCGTTTTTTTTTTTTTGCACTTGCAGCTGAGCTCGACAAAGGCTTAGGCAAGACAAGCTGGGTGCGCGCATTCATAAATATGAACAGAGTCTATTAGTGCACTACTAGTGCAAATATTGTAATGGGTTAGGGTCCATGACTTTTCACCATAAACAATGATGGAAAATTGAACTTAATTTTCAGTCATATGTATGTGTATGGAATAAAATAATATTTCATAGACATCAGCGACCTCACCAACACCTTCCAAATCCTATTTATTATGAGATTATGGGGGCTTCACAATTACTACTTTATGGCGCAGCTCACCTTGAATTAGTTTTCCTTCCTTCTCATTGTGTCCACAAGATAAACAGGTAGACGTTACCTGTCGGCAGACAAAATTATTTTCAATGTGCAATGAGCATGGCTGCACTCTCACAACAAGCACCAAATATATAAAAAGTTTTGACATCTCTATAAATCGTATTTTAAAATAGCAACAAGTCGCCTTGACTGGCACGTCTGCTCTACTTAACGCTCTCACACCTGCCTCTGGCCCAGACTCGGCGTCCAGAGTGCTCTTTCTCACTCTCGGCCTGTGTAGCTAATGGTTGAATGCCCAGTTAGGATTGCGTAAAGCTCTTAATTTTTATGATTATTTTATGCGTGTTTCACATCTACGGCTCGCTGCTCATAGCGTACTCTCACTGACACAAGCGGGCACCCGTAACGCTAACATATGACTTAAGGCGACTTTACACCGTAACTGTGTAATTGATTGAATTGGAATTGACTGTGGACTCGACATTCTACTCCCGTACTTATAATTACCAAATCCATATGTACGGTATTCACAATTATGTAAACTAAAGCACAAGAGCATGTGGCAATCATAATTTATAGACACGGCGATGTATGTATATGCATACATCAGAGTCGTAGGTTGTTGTACATTCACATATAATTGGACGACCGAAATGTTTCACTTTCTTTTCAAATGCCCCCTTAAATGAATGGGTGAATGTTTTTTCTGTTAACTGTTAGATCGTCTCAAGCTCAGGCAAGATACAAGCTATAAATGCCTCGAATGAGCTCAAAGAACTTTGAGATGAGTTTCAAGCTGACCACAAAATAAACAGTAATGTAAGGTTTGGTTTTTTTGGATTACCCACGTTCGCTGTTTAACCACTACCCACAGTTTAAGTACTCGTGTAGTGCAATTACGTGAGTACAGTGGCAGTTGCAGCCATAAAGAGAAGTAGACAGCAAACAATTCAAGGCTGTAACTGCGCATAACTACACAACAATTTAGAAAGGCAGTCATGCTAAATGATTTTGACACCGTCATGGGTCTTGGGCGTGCAAACGCTGCAAGGACACAGTCCAATTTAGCCTGGCCCATCCGCGCTGATTTGCCGACACACACAAAACTAGAGGCTGCCAGCATGTAATGTCTACAATAGTAATCCATTTGGCCCTCGTAACTCATGGATGAGTGAGGATCGAGCCAGTATAGCGAAAATCAATCGATTTTTGATGTGTTTATGCGTTTTTAGCAGATTGCTCAGTTACTACTTTTTCAGAGACAGGGCTCGTTGGCCTTAACGGCCATGAAGCTGGCGCTCATTCTCAACACTGCGGCAGAGTTGGCAAAAAGATAAACAGGATTGCTGCAGATGAGCAACGACCTTGGAGCCTACATGTTTTGTTATTGTTTTTATTTATATGAGGTTAATTCCGCTTGATCGCTCAAGGTCGCAAAGGGCAACTGTTGAGATGCAAGCGAAAACCGCATCTTTCCAGCTTACGCAGTAATATATTATCTTGTGCATAATTTTTCAAATATTTCCTATACGGCTTGTACATGGTGTTAACCTTTCACTTTCACCAGGCAGAGCGAATCATACTAGCCGCAGCATGGCGGACAACGCTAATGCAACGCAGGCTCTGCAGTGACACTGTATTTATCGATTAATGATGCTAAGGCGTCTGTTACATAAGGTACAGAGGGCTGCCCGTCTGCTCCGTCTAAGGTGCTCCATTAAATGCAGAAAATGTAATGATTTGTAGACCGAACTGATTACGCGCAAATGCCTTTTACCTTTCAACATGCAGCGGATGATTAATCATCATTGGCATTAATCATCATTGGCCCGCCGTGTTAGCCAATTGAACCCACCTATGCAATGCACCTATCGAAATTGTGTCAGATGGTGGGTCATCAAAAGTGTATTCACACTGCATATATCAACTCTAGGTCTTTATCAGCACACAGCTGGTTGCAGTTTGTGATTTGCTTGTAATTGCCATATAAGTCAATTACCTGATGCAGCCATTCATGTTTTTGTTTTTTATTTTTATTTTTTTTTTTTTGGTTAGTGGTTTTGCTTATTGCAGCAGAGCCGTCAATTTGGTTAATCACAGCGGGAACCTGATGTGGCCTACCACATTTTCAATACCACCAAAGCACTGAGGGAGAAAAAACACTTAGGAACTGGTTTCAATTACAAAGCGCAGTTTGATGACATTATATTTTAGTCGCCCGAGCCTCTTTATTTGTTATAAAATAAATTTATTAACGCAGCTTTACGGCTTCGAACTACTGGCCAGACGAGCTTCGGCAGAGCTAACAAATGCTATAAAAGCCGTAGGTGAATGTTGTGTTACACACGCACATACAGCACATACATTATCAAGTTTGCACCAAGTCATTGAACTTTGCTTGTGCCTTCAGCAGCTATTTACAATTAAATTTTATGGCATATAAATAAACAAAATGCATAATTTACAAATATTGTGGATCTGCGCTTACTCCCAGTTGGCAGCACTTAGACCTACCAAATAATCGCATTCGATTATTTATTAGGGACACATGCGATTAGAGTCGTTGCTCTTGGCCTTGCATTTATTGCTTGTTTCGCGTAGTTCCAAAACTGCCCCTTTACTTTTGCTTTTATTAGTTTGTCTGCTAATTCGTTAAAGGCGAAGAGAGAATCAGGTTATTCTAACGGTATTTAATACTCGCCTTTTCCACACATTCAATTTGAAAGTGAGACGTTCAACTCGTTTGCACACGCACAACTCTGAGAAATTAACTTTCCAAGACATTCTTGCTTTCAATACCAATGTGAAGTTTTATTCTTTTTTACCAGTGTGTGCTATAATAGGTATGCTGGCACACCTATTGGACTTGACAGTTACAAATCAATTAATCTGCGTAAATTATATGTGGGTATGAGCGAGAATCTACTTTACTAGAGTGCTATAAATTTGTATTGTCTTGGCTGAGTGCATTGCGAATTCCAGAGGTATCCGACACGTCATCAACTGTGCGTAGGATTCGCTGTTAATGTACTACATCACTTTTGTGCTGGCGCTGGCAGACTCAAACAAGGCTTACCACTTAGTCGCAATGGCTTTGTGGATTGAGCAGCAGCAGCTGGTTCTGATTCTGGTGCTGCCGCTGCTGCTGCTGTCTTCAGAGTGACTCCTTGCGGCAAGCTCACGAGATGCCTTCGCACTGATTACACGCCAACAATAATTTTTAGCATATTCATTGTTCTGTATCCCGCCCTATGTCCTGGCTTTGCAGCAAAGACTGTGTAAGACATGCCTCAAAATGGTAGATGCGACACGGATAAGTCACCCATGTGCATGTTGCGTGGATACTGACTAGCAAAATAATGTGTGCTGGTTGTTTATGAGCCCATTGAATCTTACGGAATGAAATGGTATTGACAGACATATGGTTTTTGAGTTTGAGCAGTACGTGAACTCATATATTGAGTTAGTGTGGAAGCACTAACTAAAAACAAAGGTCTAATGTAGCCTAAAGTATAAATTTATAATATGGACATTTCAAGTTTGTCTTTGATTGACCATTGGCCAGACATTGACCTTCATTTTTTGTCAGTTGCTGCTTATAATAAAAATAGCTGTTAACACTACTCTTTCTTAAAAAATTTTCTATCGAAAAATGTTAATAATTGTTAGACTTGCACACCCAATCAAAAAAAACCGGATAAAAAGCCAGAGCTGACAGTTTTGAATAAAAGATATCCGCCTAAGAGATCGCGCTGCGAAACATGTTGTTAGTCATCGAAATATTAACTGAAATAACAGCAATAAAACGCTAACAAAAAAACATGTTCTCAGCGAGACAAAGATTGTCTCGGTTATGCAACTGATATAATCGAAATTAACTCTCGGAAGTATGTGGTCTATTCAACTCTTTCAAGTATGAACTCTCAAGTATGGTTGAGAAGTCTACAGAACACCCGTCAAAGTCACAACTACGTTAGATGGCGAATCGAGTTCGCGAGCTTCAGTTTACCCCACTTCTTTATAAGGTAACTGGTCAAAACCTTGACTTTGGTTTTTCACACGCCTGCCAGCTAAATCTTTCAATCAAACGAACAAGGGGTTTTTTATGAAGACATGTATATATGGAAATATACATATGCATGTAGGTCTTATATAAATTATTAAGTTGCGTTTCTTATGTTGCCATTTTGAATTTATTAGCAAGCAGCGTCAGCCGAATTAGCTTACCATTGCCATAAGGCATTATAATTATGATGAATAGCTAATTTTCTGGTTTATATGTAAAAATTCTGTAATGATGTAAGCATTTATCTCGCGGCTTGTATAGTAGTTGACATGCGATATAAAAAGCTATCTCTGTCAGGGTATTTAGACTTCGGCGCCTGTTTCCCATTTTTAATTAGTTGCTTGACTTTGCGCCTACTGAATAGTTTTTGCTTTTCATATGTTTACGTTGACTGTTAGACAGATTTGTATAAAAATGGACTACGACAAAAAGTTTCATAAGCGAATCAAAACAAACATGAAACGCGTGGAAATAAAAACATGTGTGACAGCTAAGTTTCACCGGGTTAATAAGTAATTTGTTTAAATATTTCACAAACGTTTAGCACTCATCGTAAAAGCAGTTATCAACTATGTTATATATATGAAAATTTGGCAATTTTTTAATTAAGTCGCGCAAAATATTTTGATTGCTGCCACACGTAAAACGGGTTGCAGAAATACCGAAAAAGTTGCAATGCCCTTGTTTTGTGACTTTTCCCTCGTAGGTCAGCACTGACTACCTTAATCTCGGAATATGCAACGTTACATTTTCCCCTAGCCCTTGCAATAAGCATTAATTATTGGGAATTGTCCTTTCATTAGTATTACAAGGAAACTCAATTAGCGTCTTAAGTATTGGGTCTAAAAGGGTTTTCGCGTAAGTTACGCTGCTCTGTAATTCTTAAAACTATGTCTGGGTGTATTTGGTACGTGTAATGGTTTGGGGTGTCCCAGTCTATGAACTGATGATGGAATTCAAGCTTAGGCCTAAAATCGATGTGTATGCGAAATAAACTGAAAGACTTCAGTCCACATATATCTGAAATAAAATTACTTAACGTTGTTTTCGCTTTTGAATAAGTGTTGAGCGTTTTTTGTTGTTGTTGTTAATTTTGTTATTTTGCTGTTGTGCTGTTTTGATTTTTGCTGTTTTGCTTTTTTGCTTTTACTTGCCATATCCGTGGCACCTGTTCAAGTTCAACGACAAAGCCGACAAACAGGCGGGGCTTGTTTCACTGCAGACTGGTGCTAGGCAACGGTCATGCCAAGCGTGCATTTCAACTCAACCAGTAAGTAACCACTTTCCTTGCTGTAAGATATACCTATTATTCGAACTAGCTGAAAATTTTGTTGGAGCATTCAAATCTTAAGTGCAATGGCTGAGGATCAGCCACTTGCGGTTGTTTAGTGTGACCCAGATGAGTTCAGCTGCCGATTGCTTTGATAACATACTTGATTCCATATCAAATATGGTAGCTCACTGTTCGGCTATCTTGTCTGAGTGAGTGACGAAAAGGTGAAGGCTATTTGCCAATTTCAGCTAAAGACTTGCGGTACGATGCTCAAAATCTCATTGCTGAACGCTGACTGAACTCTGTTATATGGGATTTCTTAATATTGAATGCAAAGTTTGTCGCTTGAGTCATCCGTTTTTCGGAGTTAAGTACACTTCGAAATGTCCATCAATGGATGAATTGTTAATGTTAAATTTAGATTGTGGTATATTTTTAGAAAGAGGCCTTTTGAAAATAATTTGCTTGATTAATTTTGCAATTATTTATATTGCTCAATTTAATTAAAATACAATGCCTAATTGTTGGGCTTGGCTTTAATGGGGCTTGACTTAGAGCTATGTATACCCGAGTTTCCATCTCTGATTTTATTTAAACTGCTTGGGTGGTCTATATCGAGCAGAACTTACAGATGAATATACTTGTAATATAGAATATTCTGTGGCCATTTCATAGTTAACTTATAGTTTTTACTCAGCCCTTCAGTTTTCGTTTCTAACTGCATTTCAAGTACAAATCTGAACTAAATCTGCTGCCAACCGACTTGAAAATAATAATTGGTTTGCATTTTATCTGATTGTTGGCGTCAAACTCATGCGCAATAGCAGCAACTGTCGCGCCTGTGCGCCATTAATAGGCGGCAGCTGTCTTGTTGAGGCGTTTAATGACCCTGAATGGGTTTAAAGCTCCAGCTTTGAGAACGTAAACCGAATAAAACGTACATAATTAAAATGCCATTTAATTTACTGGGCCTGGTACTAGCAAAAATTATTCCGGCTTGACTGTTTTTTTGTTTTTTTTGTGTGTATGTGTTGCTCACACTCCATTTTGACTTGTAAGATAAGCAGTGAGTCGGTCGATACACTTTGGTCTAATTTTTAATTTGTAAGACTTGTTGATATCTGCGCTCAATATTCTCGAATTATTATCGAATATACAACAGCATATTATTAAAATGAGAAATGGTAACAACATCTAAGGTCTTTGATCCTCTTCGAGTTGCATATAATATATGTTTGAATTGAAATTGTTTCTCAACGTCACACCCAAAATGTTGGCGCTGCCAAATCCGCTATCGCTAAGCCGGACAAAGTCGTGCAAGCGACAAGTACGCCGTTCACTTTTCAGTTCTTATGCCAGTCAGCAAGTCAGCAAGTTTCTTGTTGAAGTACGTAAACGAACACACACATAAACATGTGGCTGACTGACTATGCACTACTCTGTTCCGATATATAATGGGTATTGGCTGAATCATATAAATATTAGATTACATTTGGGGAAGCCAGGGACAATCAACCTCTTTGGAGTCAATTATCTTGTTTATATTCCAAATCTTGAGATGTCGATGTTGGGCATGCGAACAGGGTATCTGAAAGTATAGAGAAACAATAGTTTTACCAAGCATTTGCGCTTGCATTTTGCCAAAATCCATTGGGCGTGGGTTGGGCGGGTTATTCGTTCTCTCAATTTGGGGGTGCTATATGGCTGGGTGCCGCCTTTGTTTGACTTTTGGTATTTAGAGTAAGGAGTGGATTAACCTGTTGCCAATGGGTTTGTAACTGAAATAACTAAAGTGCGCTATGAGCTATACAGAGGGCAATATATTTAATTGCATTTTATGCAGTTCCGTATCGAAAACGGAAACTACGAATGAATAACTATAAACCGTGTGGCGAGTGGCGTTCGTGTGCCGCACTTTTGAAGAGGACAACGGAAAGTGAAGGCAAATTATTTGAATTTTTTGCATACACAACATGAGAAATGCATACTGACAATGCGACTCTTTGTGCACTCTGCGTGAAATACGAAAATATTTGCAATTCAAATGCCTGCCTAAACGTGAACCAAGCTATATTTAAAGTCTCTGGGGAATGTTAATTAAAATCGAAGTTATACTATCGTACAATGGGAGTAAAAGCAATTTATTATGCTTAAGCCTATGTTTACATAACAATACATTTTTGCGCCAAAATATTCCATATTTGCTGCACCCGGCAATCGTTTAATCACAGCTCTCGGGAACAGTTGCAGTCGAAACCTAGCCACGCACTATCAAGTGCCTAATGTGTTACATCAGTCACGATCCAGTTTTGAGCACATTTATCTTGCAGTCATTCCGAATTGTTGTTGGTAATTCATCTCGCTGGCAGACGCGCAGGCCAAATGTTTATTATTTATGCCACTAATTCGAGCAACGACAATCGATCGCCATTTCTTTTTAAAGCAGAGGATTTTATGCTTTCAACTCAACGCGCATGTTTCTTTTTTTTTTGTTTTCAAGTACGCTCGTATTTTGTTTGCTCCAATTCGAATACGAATACCAATACGAATACGAATACGTAATTGTGCGTGGTATGGACGAGTACAAGTGACTTAGGTCCGATGATAGGTTCAAAATCGGTGTCAATCAGGCCTTGCCTTCGCACACAAAGCATTCAATTGTGCATAGGTACATAGTGAAAGTGTAAGCATATGCACATATAAGTTAACCTGTTCCATGTTCAGTAGTTCAAAAACATTATAGTGTAGAAAAACAATTAAGATTATATGGGTATGATTCAACAATAAATTGTATAATTACCCTTTCTTCCAGCCATTGTCTTTAGCAAAAATGTAAACATTAAATAGATGTTATGCTACCATTTAAAAGATATGTATCTTTTAGCGTTAAGTGCTGCCTCCACTTTTTCGGCAGCCAACAGCTTGAGTTTATTTCACACAAATCTTCATAAAAATCAAGTTCAAGCAGATCAACAACAACAAATATTGACACGCTGCTTGTAAAAAAAATTAACGGCGACAGTGGCCGCAGCTAATCTTCAAACGGCCGCAAACCATAAAATCCACACTCTTGTGCTTAGTGGGGAACGAGCAGAGGGCACAGAGCAATGGGTAAAAATACTTCGTTAAAGCTTTGCTAACCTGAAGAAAATAAATATTTCAACAATTTCAGCATTAATAACGGCTTGCATTAACAGGTTAAGGGCATAAATAATCACTAGAAATTAAGTTGAGATTGTGGCAGTTACGATTGAGGAAAACTGCTAACGCACACCAGAGTGTGTTCACCCTCTCTCTTTCATTTTATCTTCTCTCTCTCTCCGTGTCTCTGTCTCTCTCTCTCTCGGTATCTTTTCTTCTCTCCCTTTCTCTAACAATAACTCTATTCGCTGAGAATGTATTTCATGGCAATAATTCGCAGACAGATGTTATAAACACAAATGCCATTGTTCGACTATGTGGTACCACTTTTGCATTTACTTTCAACTCAGACTCTGACTCCGACTCCAACTTCCGCGCACCTGCGAAAGCAAATGCTTCAAAAAAGCAAACGCATAGATGTACCCGGTTTTCATATAAGTATTTGAAGCAATGCTGTCCAGTTTGACACCCACTCGCTACGAATTGCAGTGACTGTTGGTGAAGACAATCATGAAGCTCTCTGTGATGAGTTGATTTGTATTAGTGCTCCAATTGTGCAACACTATTTTCATTTTAAAGAGAAGGCACATTTACTAAGCGATAAGTGTAGTTTAGTCTAATGGTCAAGTCTAGTCTAATAGTCTAATGCCGAACTTCATAGATATCTTTAATATATTCTTTGCAATATTAAATGAATGCTTCATTTCAATCCACCCACATATGTATGTATACGTAAAAATGTATCTACATTTGAAATTCAGCAGCATCCGGCGTTTCAGCAAAATGCCAATAATAAATGCTTCACCAAAATAAGTACAGCAGCGTTGGCAACATCAACCATGTCAGCGGCAGTGAAGAGGCTACACCACCAGCCATAGCCACAGCCATAGCCACAGCCACAGCGACAGCCACAGACAGATATGAGCACCTTGACCTCTCTGCCGCTGGAGTCAATGGGGCGTTTTTCTTTCAAATTTAATTGAACTGAAAAATGAGCGTCACGGCCGTGGAACATGGAACGTGGAACGGCCGGTGTGGTATCTGCAGTCCGTTGATGATGCTAAACTTGTTGGCTGTTTGGAAAATGCAGAAATTGTTATTGCTGTATGTAAATTTTGGCTGTCGCAGTCTGCGAGTTTGTAATCATCTTTCGGTTCCGTCAGTACGGCTTACTTATGGCCCGCTGGTGATGCATTGACCTCTGTAATCCTGTTAGAATTCGCATATTAACCTTAGATCAGCCGAGCATAGATCATAGCTGGAATTCAAATTTGAATACATTGTGTCATACTAGAGAAATTTACATGTGACTGATCGAGCGTAACACTCGTAATCGGAGTCTGTCCAGATTTCATAGTAGACTCTCGAAATAGCGACATTAGCAACGCCGCAATACGATGGCTCAAGTGGAGACTAAAAACCAATTTGATGCAGGCATCCACCGATCAGACATTGCAAATGCGACACTCGAACTAAAAAACCATCCAGCACACTGCACCATATAAAGTAGCAGGCCACTGCTGCTGTTGTTGCTGCTGCTGCTGCTGTTGTGGCACGCCAGCCAGCTGGCTGCCTGGCTTCGATTTACAAGTATGCGAAAGTGATCGATTTTGAAGCAGGCGTGGCTTGCCGCATTTTAAATGTGCTCTGCAAGACTTGCGCCACACTGAGCCACTGTTGTTGTTTCTGTTTCTGTTTCTGTTGCTGCTGCTGCTGTTGCTGTTGCTGTTGCTGTTGTTGTTGCTGTTGCCGTTGTCGCTTTGACTGTCGACGTCGCGTGGTCTAGTTGCTGCAACTAGCAGCAAGATTTCAAATAGCTTGTCTCTGTATCTGTTTGTATGTATGCTGGTGAGTGTTGTGTCTACATCTTATGCAATATTCTCAGTTTGACCCACTTTTCGTGCTAGTTGTGTTTTACTTTTTGTTGTGGTCGAAGCTGGCGTTGCTCGGCAACATTCACTGTGACCAAAAATAATTTGATCGAAGCATACTAGAGTGAATATATCTACCTATATGTACAAGTATATACATATAAATAAAAAAATACTGATAAATCTTATGATTCTCCGTCTCCATGATTTTACCCATATTAAATTCAGGGATAGAACTTCAACAATGTTTAAACACAATTTAGAACTTCAACAATGTTTAAACACAATTTAAAACTGTGTGTCTTCTTGTTAAGGTTTATGAAATATTTCAGTAAATACGTTAAGTTTACTTATTAACAGATTATGACCCACTGCTCAAATAAGTCTTCATTAAAACAGCATTAGCATTAAATCAAAAGACGACAAATTGTTTAAGTAAATTTATTGTCAAACTGTAAGTAACGTATGTTACTGAGACTATTACTATTGCCATCCTTTAAAAATTTAATTTGTTAGTCTAAATGAGTTCTTAACAGTTCATGTAAAGCAAATCTTAGGCAAACTGAAAGTTTAGATATATGTGTCAATGCAATGCTGCCCAGGAGCCGTGTTACATAATTGCCAAAAACGTATACGGCTCTAGTGTAGCCAATGTTTTGAGTGGGGCCCACAGCTGACCGTAGCAAAAATAGCAACTGTAGCAAAAAGTCGAAAAGTCGAAAAGCTGGCGAATGTTGCATAGTTGTATATTTCCTGTTTGTGGAGCATAAAATAGTGGGTTCCAATATAGCTCTCACTTTTGAGCTCGCCACATACCACTGCATATCAGAGTAATTTTGTGTATCGAAACGAAAGGCAACTGTACAGCACCACAGTGGCTAGAAGCCATTTTATATCAGGCCGGTACACTCGAGCAGTGGAGCATTTCAGCATTTCAGTTACTTAATTTCGTTGCCTGCGACAATTGTTTGAGTAGAAGTAATGGCAAAGATAGGATACTCGATCCAGTGCACTTGTCGGCTTATGGTTATTTATCGACACTCCAAAGGCAAAGGAGCTCGCAACGCATTGTGCAAGCCATCTATGCATGATGATTGCGATTCTTGCGCGCATAAATCTTTAATTATAGCAAAATGCGCCGCGAGATGCAAATCAATAACGTAATTTATTGGCTCTCACAAAATGGCTGAAAAATTTATTGCGGACACATTTAATCTGAATCTTTATGGCACTCATATTTTGAGTCCGAATTAATTTTCTTTTACATTCATAGAAGCGTGAACAAATTTTAGTGTATTCATATTAAAAATTTATGTCGCATAGCTTGGTGTGGAATATAATCGTCAAAAGCCCAACAATTGGCAGCTTCTGAAGACAATAGTACTTGAGCCATTTGTCGTGGCTGTGCACCCAGGAAGTGACTGTTGACTGTAACGGCGGTTTTAGAAAGGAAAATCTCAACTAACGATCCCAAACTTCCTGCGCACATGCAAAGCGATCGCAAGGTAATCGCCGCTTCGCTATCTAATGCTGGCAACAAAAGAAATAGCAATACGGCAAAATGTAGTAAAGCTTGGCTGTTCGCCGAAATTTCGCCTTGAGGTCTCCGATACGCCTTCTCGTTGAATTGTGCAATCGATTAAAACTGAAAGCTGACCAGTGCTTGTTTTCCATCTACGAAGCGTGCGTTTAATTGTGGACCGCACCTACCGAGCTCGTAGACACAAGAAAACAAACACAAGCTCGATGGCAGGAGATATCATTATTAATTTGTAATGCGAGGTGCGCAAACGCAATGAGGAAAAAAAAATTAATTAAAAAACAATAAGGCCATTGGCAAATTACTCGAAATTCAGTAACAAATTGTATCAATTGCAGAGCTGAAAACGTTTTCAATTTAACAATTAATAAGTGTATTTATAAAGTTAGCACTCGGAAATGCAGACCGAGTAGAAATAAGTTAATAAGCTAATGACCTCAATACCAGACTTAATGCCCGGAAGTAGTAAAGCCACATAAATTCCCGTCCGTCGACAGAAAAGCGTATCAATAGATATTATGTAGCGGCCATTCAAATTGTCTAAGTATTTGTCAGGTTGCCTTTTTATGTGCTGTATAGTACTTCACTTTCAATAAAAGTCGCGTAATGTGTTGCTCTTATTTTTGAACAAGTAGAGCAGCAAAAGCGAAGCAATCGACAAGCGTTGAACAAACCTACAAAAACCAAAAACAAAAAAAAAAAAAAAAAAAAAAAAAAAAAAAAAACAAAAAAATAAAGCCAATCAGGCTTATGGCCGAATTACTGTGCATTGCATAACACAACCCAGCCATGCTCTTAGCAACTACTAAGCAAATCCACGTACACATTTTGTTTAGTGGAGCAGAAAGTACAAACGGCAACAATGAATCGGCAAATGTGTTGCCAAGTGTGTTGTTGCTAGAGCTGACTGCCTGGCTGGCTGGCGGCTGGCTGGCCAAGACAAATGTCATCCTAGGCTACGACGACACTAGACTTTTGCATTGGCACGTGATTAGCTTACTTTTGCAGCTGGCACTGGCGGCCACCGCGCATATATCACTCAGTCAAAGAGTGGGTCAGACGGGACTGAAAGCTGCGACGCTTTTGTGTGATAATTATACAAGCTATGGTGCGTGCTGCATGCTAAGCAGATCTTATCCAGCAGCCTTGACATGATTGCTCATGTGACGTCCATTAGAAAAACATGTATGCGCAAGCAATAGAATGCGCACCTGAGAGCGCACAACGTAAACAAACCCTGCGGAGTTTTTGCACATCCTCATCTGTTATTCGAAACAATGGCTCGCATCAGCTGACCGGAAAGGGATCAGCAATACTTTGCATAGGGCGGCCTCGTTAATCGGTTCCATCCACTTGCATAATTTCGATAAGCCAATTTGATTTCTTTTCCATTGGCTATCAGGAAGAGTAAGTATGTGTATTGTAATAGTTGCATATAGAAGGGCGCATATTATTACTGGTCAACAGTAATTAACAATCCTCTACGGTCAATTGAAATAATGACGGAAAGGCAAAAGCGACAGACAAGCAAGACAAGGCTTAGAAACTGTTATTGGGAACAATGGAAACGAAAAAAGTGAATGTAAATTTGTTTTGGGAAAAGGTGTCTCTATCAAGCGAAATATATTATATTACTCAAAAAAATATATTTAAGGTGCCTTGCGCGCCGTCTCGTGGCTGGTCAAGAGTGCAGCCCGACTTCACGTTATTATAACTTGTTTTTGTCTGAAACTGCTCACGTTACAATTAAAGTATAGCATAATAATGTTCAGTTGCAGTCCGACGCCTGCCTCTGCGTATGTGTGTGTGTGTGAGGCAATTGAGGTGGGTCAGAAAGCGAATGGGTATAGACTCAAGCCACAGTGTCCCAAGAAAAAACCATTTAATTGAAAAAATACCTAAACACCTAAAAGGCTATGTCCGTTATGCCACTCTGGCTTACATTCTAAGCTTAAGGTTTTTAAGCCAAAAAACCCCATTTGAAAATCGAAGGTTGACTGATATCGTGGCGCAGCGAGCTCCTTGCATAATTTTAATGCTGCAATTCACTTAATTTATTAGCTGTGGTTTCAGCTGTCAGTACAGAAATATTGCAACCCAGATATGTGCCTCAAATGCTAAGCAATAGAGCAAGCACAGCTTCCGCCCCAATTATTGCATTGCGCCCATGCCTTGGGCGAGCCGCTCAAGTTGGTCGTGCCATTTGCTGGCTTGAGGTTGTCTCGGCCAAGTTACTTTTATTTCAAAATTGGTATAGCTCTGATTGCAGCGAATCGGGCCCAATTCAAATTCAGCTTCAATTGTCTGAATAGCTAATCAGTTTCAATACTTTGTTAATATTTTCCTAACGATAAATGGCATTGTGTGGGCTGGCGACTAGATTTCTGCTTAAAAGCTTGTAGATCAACTTGTGGATCAACTTTTTTACTCTGTTCGCAAATGGAGAAGTGTGTACAAGTTAGGTAATTCAAACAATATTTGCTACGCTCAATGTGCGCAAGTAGTAAAGCAGATTGTGTAGAATGATTTCTGATATTTAAAAGACGAAGTCGTTGCATAAACATTAACTCTGGCTACATTTTTTGAAGGATCGACAGATGCGCAAAGCAAGCGAGCTCCACGCGTCACCAACTCTCGCAGTTTTGGCACCAATGTGAAGTCAGCCAGCTCGAATGGCGTCAATTTCGACTGTCCCGAAGAGTTCGGATATTATCCCCATCCCTCGGACTGCACACAGTATTATGTGTGCGTATTTGGTGGTGCGTTACTTGAGAGCTGCACTGGGGGACTGATGTACTCGCACGAACTGCAGACTTGTGATTGGCCCAGAAATGTAGGCTGCGAAGTGGTGGACAGTGGCACGTCGGCCACCTCTACCGAAGTAGGAGGTGCCTCACGTAACAAGCCACAACAACATGTTCCCAGTCGCATTCGCTTTGGGTCCGCCTTCACCAGTCCAACGGCTACACAAAAAACAGTCACAGTGCCACCGCAATACCATCGTTCACCTCCCCAGACCATCCAGGCTCAGGTTCAGCATCTGCCACCACCTCCAGAGCTCACCGTTGCTCCCAACCCGGTAGTCACGTCCCGAGGACAGCCCAAGTCGCTTCTGGAATCGCAGGAGGAAATAGCCAAGGTGAGCCAAGACCAATCGATAGTCGTTGTTGTATTTTAAATTCATATTTAGTACACGAAGCTATATGCCGAGGCGCACGAAACTCTGCCCGAAGAGGAGGATAGCGAGCGTCAGCAACGTGTTTACCGTGGCCAGCCGAGTACTGTTAGCCAAGTGCAGCGGGACCGCGATGGCATTCTGCACCAAGCCAGCATAAATGCAATACCCAACCACGGAAAGATCGGATCCTACACGTTCGGGACCGCTTACAGGTAAGTTCTGCGCCGGATTTGCCTCCCCATCCATTGTAGTGCTTCATCTGCCGTCGCTTTCAAAATTCAATTTATTTTTCTATTGATGGTAATTTACTTTCTGCTTTAGTCTCAACAAATTCATAACTGATCTGAAATTTATTCTCCACCCATTTTACTACTCTCTTTTCTCATACAATGCATACTGCACTATCTCTATATTTTACTTCAATTGACTCACCAATCGACTCAAATGCTTTTCGGCTAAACTCTGTACGCAAACAGCGAAAGCTTAAACGACGACGTGACAATTGAACACGAACTGTCACATAACCGACTCGATGTAGACAGAGGACGCAGACGACGCGATGTTAGTGGGTTAATGTCGACCACGCCAGCAGAAGTGGCTGGCCCTACTGAAGCGCCCAATGATTCGAACACCTCAAGCGAAGTCATGGAGCCAGACAGTGCCAGCAGTGGGCAACTGGGCAGTGGCGAAAAGACAAACAGCTCTAATAGCTCCAATAGTTCTAATAACTCGAATAACTCTCAAGAACAGTTCGACGATGCAGCGCCTGCTGTCGTCCAGCTGCAAAAGTACTCATCAAAAATTAGTCAAACCGAATTAGACTTTTTGCTGGCGGATTTAGACAACAGTGACTCAATCGAAAATAGCGATGATACGGCAACAGCCGAGTCCAAGCGACGCGCACGTCAGCTTCGTCCTTTTCCACATGCGCCTGCCAAATGGCCAGCGCATAACTATCGTTCTATAGACAGTCCAGTTCACCAGCCTTACAATGGGGCTGGGAAGAATGGATACAGCTTCGGCAGTTATAATCCTTATCTGACTCCTCCCAGCCAACACACTCCTGCCAGTCAGAACTACAATCAACTTAACTCTGGATTTAAGGCTTACCTTCAGCACGCTCAGCATCCTCAGCAGACTCAGCAACATCTGCTGCCTCAACATCCGCAACAGCAGCCAGAGCCTGTTTCGACATATGGGAAAAAACCCTCAGTGGTTTACACCGGTTATAATTTGTCTCTACCGCCACCTCCGTTGGAGGACGACTTTCGACCAATTGCAGGTAGTTACTATGGTGCGGCCGGATCAACAAGCTCAAGGCCACCAGCAGGTTATCCGGAACAAGGCGATCTGCTTCCCTATCTTATAGAGCAACTGAAGCAGCTTAAGGAGCGCAGGAAACAGATCCAAGCCGAAAACTTTGCCTACTTCCATTTGGATAATCAACCGATAAGTCCCACTGTGCATTCCACAACCCAACGGCCTTCATACGAGTACTATTCTACGACAAGGCCGAGTCAACAAGTTACGCCCAGCAACCATTACGCTCAATACAGCACCATGGGTGGCTTTTATAATAATAAACCAGAGTATACGCCGAGCATATCAAACTATTCCGGCAAACTGGTGTCTCAGTTCAGCATTGCTCAAAGTCCAGACACCCAAAGCACGACAGAGAGCAATTACTTCCAATATAATATTGTTGCAAATCAGAAAATGAAGGGAGTTTACAATAATGCCAAGCCTAATCAAATAGAGCACGCCGCCATCAAAGTTCGTCCACCAGTCACACCAGTGCACGTGACTCCAAACTTTAACATTGTTTCGGCTCCTAATTTGGCTTACAAAAACCCGAACGGTGTGCAGGAAGTACCATTCCGAGATTTGTCGCATTTGCCAGTGGGCATCAGCTACGCTTCGAATTCTACCCTGCCAGAATCGTATCAGACTTTTACCAAATCGGTCAGCTCAACGGTGCCCCCCAAGCCGGAACCACCTAAGCCTTCAACAACTGCCAAGCCACAGAAGACCAACTTTCAATTCAATATAAATGAATTCATGGCAAACTTGAAAGCCAGTGATCTAGCCAGTTTTAATCCGGCTGTCAACCCACTAATAAAGTATTTTAAGCAGGTAAGCAATGATGGAAATGGAAATGTTCGGAATGCATTGGTTCTTCGCCGACCTGTCATTAGCTCAACGCCATCCACTCCTGTAACGTCCAGACCTCTCTTGAAATCAAAGCCAATACCTACGAGGCTTCCAATTAGCACAACCACCCAAGCTTCGACCACACCTATTCTAAGGGGCTACGAGTCTTTTGTGAAGAGTATTCAAACCCAGATAAACAAACAAGTGTCTAATTCAAATCAGTCAACGACTACCAGTCCAACGCGTCCTAGGATAAGTCCTGGCAGAGTTTCCACCACCACTGAAAAAACAGTCGAATACTATGACGACGACTACGATGACGGAGTTGATGAAGACATGC
This sequence comes from Drosophila navojoa, assembly GCF_001654015.2. The sequence continues at coordinate 81,533 of NW_022045913.1, forward strand.
TCCCACCATCTCGCATGCCTCCCTACATGCCCATGTCGGAGACAATGGCACCACCACGTCCACAAGTCACAACGGAGGGTCCACTTTCGACGACAGCCAGTAAAATACGAAACAATCCGCAAACCGGATTTATGGAAGCCACAACAACGCGCCGACCCTTTCCAAATTTCACACAACTCAATCAGCCCAATGCAGGCAATGGAGTTCCAGCGTTCATCAGTTTCCCAAGTGACATATTTCAGGAATTGAAGCAGCGGCTGCCACAGTTGCAGGCAACGGCCGCGCCTAGCACTCATACCACTGCCCAAGTTCGCATAACTACAACAACTACTAGCACTACGACGCCTACACCTCAGGCGAAAATCCGGTACACTGTGCGACCACAACGCACGCGTGGACAACAGAAATGGCAGTCCCAAGTTCAGAGTAATCCGGACGGATTAGAGCGCACGCAAAATGAAACCAGCCGAGGGACCGCCTACACCAAGCCAACCGGTACTAGCAATAATGGCTTAGGTGGCCAGAACTTGAACTCGGTACATGTCACTTCAAACACGGAAAGACAAAGGTAGTTATAAAAGTCGACGACCACTGTGCTGTTCAATTGTTTGGTGCCGCTACACAAATACACATAAATACGGCAGTGAAATGTACATATAAACAACAAAAACATTAATGCCACTGCCCACAGGCGCTACTGTTTATACGTTTACGTTCAGACCTTATACCCATTACTAAGAAATCTAAACGGATGGAACTTACCAAATCTGTACAGTTGACTAAACTTATTGTGCAGGGACTGGGCTCCTCTAACCAAAATTTCAACCGCTAACTCATCTGCTATAACTCATTACCTCGACTACTACTACTACTACTACTAAATGATCTCATAATATAGGTACAGAAGTATTCTAATTATACGTTTTAATTACTTTTTGTTTTCGTTTTACATTTCTCTCCCCCTGTAAAATATGAAAAATGACATTGCCTTACACACACACACATATATATATATATACACATTTGTATTATATAATGACATCAATAATTTAAATTAATTAAAACATACTCGTCAATGTAAATAACTTGTGCCACATTTGTGCATAAAGAGTTGATTCATCTTCGCCGTCATCGTCGCTGACGGCGCAAACTTCCGATAACATTTTTGTCCAACCAAGCTCACAAGCTTCACCGACACAGTTTGCATCCAATCGTAACTACTACAATACATCCATATTCAATCATGGGGGTGGCTACCAAACACCACAGCAGGCGCAACAACAACAACCGTCACCATTCCAACAACCGCAACAGCAACAACAACAACAAGAGCAGGCGCCTGCCTTACCAAACCCCTATGATTCATCATACTATTCTGTTTACGACGACGATATTGATTTATATAGGGATATTGAGTATCAACAGCAGCAGGATCAGCAGCAGCATCAGCAAAAGCCCCAGCCGTATCAGCCACCAGTGCGCCAGCCGCAGCAATCAACTTACAGACCCTTGGAGATATTAACTACTCCAACACCGCCACAAAGGCAGAGCTACAACAGTCAGCCAACATTGAGCTATAGCACGGACTACGAAGAAGACCTTAATGCACAGGTAGGCAATGGGGCTCGCACTCACATAAGAATATATGAGTGCAAGAGTGGATCATTCAATTATACTGTCGTAACGAAACGTTTTACAGATCGAACAGGATAATGTGTATGACCAACCCACGCCTCCTCCACAACGGTAAGTAGTCTCTGGCCGTTTGCACTCGTCTGCATTCGAACTGAAATTTTGTAGCATTCATGTCTCACAAGCTAACGAGCTCGCGGAAAATTCTAACTCACAAGTATATAAGTATGTGTCCCAACTAGTTAGTATATTAAAAGAATGAAGCTTCACAGACTTGAAAATACTGTTGATTAAAGTCAGCTAGCATGTCCAAGTAAAGTACAAATGACAAAAGTACACTCCATACACACCATAAAACACTCCACATCAGCTATACGTTACACAAAATTCACCAAAATTTACATACAATTTCATCTCGAAAACCACGGCATCCCACCTACAACAAATCTCTCTACCAGGGCCGAAGAGGTGACCATACAAACTCTGGAGGCAAGGGCCACTGTCTCGACAACCAAAAATCCGGCTCAAAGACCTGATGTGCGCAACTACTACGACACGTTTACTACGCCCCACATGAGCTATGAAGAGCCTAATTACAGCTATTCTAGCTCTTCAGAGTACGTCCAAAACTTACCCGCGGACTATTATCAGAGCGAGCGAGTTTCACCATCGAAGACTAGACCGAGCACTCAGGCTCCCAAATCAATTAAACCAGACGATTACTATTTGATTGCAAACGATGTCGGTCAATCTACATCGGCTTTTAAAACAGATCAGATCAAGAAGTACACGACAATGACACCCACACGCCTTCCGATCTTAAAGTCATCCACAGTCACAAGCAGGAATACAAACAAGATAACCACAACTACCACACAACCAGTCACAAAGCCCCCTGCAACTACACCAAGAACAACAGCAACAACACCAGCAACAACTACAACTACAACTACATTGCAACCTTCAAGGTACTTTCAATCCCCCGATAAGTCAAGTGCTGTACTTATATACACTTACGTAGACCTACCTGAGCCTCCTAGTTCTCTATGATAGCCATTAATTGGCCTGCCGTCGGCTAATTGGCTTCAAAGTAATCGAATTTAAGCAAATCATCAGTTTTTTAAGCTACAACCACCTAAATTAGAACACATTGACCATCAAATCGAACTGATTTAGCTTCGCTGAGCTGCCCACACAATCAACGTGTATGCGCGCAATTCAGAAAAGTTTTCCTCCTTTTCTCTATTCAGGCTGGTTGTAACCACACTTATTTTACCACTAATTTCTTTTGTGTTCTCTATTAGCATAGCGAAAACTATTTAAGATACGAAAGCTCAAACTCATTGCATGATATCTACACACAGACATAAATATACATATATGTATTCATGTATCTCAACTATGAGAGATGTTATGAAGTTCGCATGGCATGTGCTTAGTGATAAGATCTCAATTGTGATTCACCGAACCTAAGATGCATATTACTAGTCGAATAATCAATCAGAGCCAAAGGATTAAGATATGATGTTTGTTATATTATACACACACACCCTTACATATACACAACAAACCGAACTGGATGTTATACTAACACTAATGTGATTGTTTATTATAAATACACATCTCTTCAACAGCTCAAAAGCGCATGCAAATAAAAACTTTAAGCAAAATGTTATAATCAAATTAAAGACAACCACAACACCACGTACAACACAACTACCCAGTACAACAACAACAGCTTTCTCGACCACCACAGTGAAGCAAACACCTTCAGCCCTCCCCACATACACTTCCAATCCCTTTCTTAAGTCAAAGCTACAGTTTCTGGCCAAGTCCTTGATCAGTGCTGTGGCTGGCACTCAAAGCCAAAGTGTCAATGAGAACAAAATTCCGTCCCAAGTCCAGGCTACAGTCGCACCTTCAATCAGTGATTCGTGGGCGTTGGCAAATGACAGTGCAAATAGTAGTACTCAAAAGTATGTTGAGACAATTTACGACGAGAGCAAAAATGTGCAAGTCCACACAGCAGAGATACCTAGCGGTCATGCTTATGAGACAAGCACTTCTCCCAAGTTTCTGGATTTCATAAATGCCGCAGCCTATGGTGCCAGCAACTTGGTTCGTACGCCCACAGAGAAGGCATCAAAGGCCGCCTACATAAGGGATAACATCTACAACGACTTTAAAAGAGACAAGGCATTATCCACAGAACAAAATCAAAGCAAACGCATACAGAGCTATGTGTTATCTGATGTGAAGCCTCAGAGCTTTAGAGCGACTAGCCAGAGTGCACCAGGGGAAGCGTCATCCGAACTGTCCGAGATCACAAATGCAACGCGACCCAGCAAGGCGTACGAGTACAGCCTTGAAAGCGGATCACATGGGTTTACTTTGACGGCAAAAGAACCATTCAATGAGGATAACGTGTCCGAGCCATTGTTCGAGCGCCCCGATAGTGGTCAACGTGTCAAAAACAATACAACAACTACTACTACTCCTACTACTACTACTACTGCTGCAACATCTACAACCCGTTTGCCACTGACATCAGCTAATCACATGAGTGTGGAGTACGACGATATTGTTCCGACAACATATGCTCCGTTACGTATCTGGCGCAACGGTCGTCCAACTATTAAGCAAGCACCTAGCAGACTGACCACACTCCGTACAATAAAAGTCTCGGATTTGCCGAGCAGCACAATAAAATTAACTTCACCTGCTCCAACAAAGGCCGTTAGTAGCTCAGTTACTAGTACCGAACGATCGAGCGCTGGGCAGAGCTTTACGGCTCGTGCGAATCTGTTCAAAGACAATCTTATTCGCGTGACAAGTAACCCTGCCATGCGATTTGTCTCCCCGTACAAAAGCCTTGAGAGCTTGCTCCAGGACGAACGGCTGCCCCACAATAGTCTCAGAACAACTACTAGAACGCGCTACGCGAATGCCAACGCGGCCTCCGTCCCGTTCCTCCAAACAACACCAAAGCCTGTAAGGAGTTATGTTACTGCCAGCCCGCTCCAAAACAACGCCACCCAATTCGTCCTTGATACTATGGCAAACGGCAATATCCGCAACTTTAGCATAAGTGATGCTATTTTAAGTACCTTCAGTCCGCAACGACCTGTTTTCAATAGAGTCCCCACCACAAAAGCGACGACAACGACAGCCCCAAATAAAGCACCTACAGAGGCAGCATTGAGTACCACTATTGTAGAGCCAACAATATCCTCTGTAGCGACTTCGCCTCCAATTCAAGTGTCTGAAGTGCCCGTGCGTCCACGGGGCCGGTCTCGATACACTGCGGCTACTGTTAACTATAATGTGGATAGTGTAGACGAGCCAACCACGTATGCGCCTAAATTCAAAATACCCCACAGTTATGAGCCAAGAAGCTCCTCATCTATAACACATTCAAGAAGGAAGACGCTTCGCGGACGAGTCGCCAACAATCGACAAACGGTATTTGAGCCAACAGCCAAGTCGAGGGAAAAATACGAATCATTCAAGGCTGCTCAACAGGCCAAGGAAAATGTTAACAGGTATCAGAATACCCAATCATCCCAGATATTGCCAACGAGCGAGGCAGCAACTACACACAACCATTATCCAAGTGAGAATGAAGCCGCAACGGCAGATAACCCACGTGCCGAAGCTTTGATTGCCCGCCAGCCACTCGATGTTAAGCAGGATAACAGCATAGAGCAGACCGTCAGCACGGAGATATCTCCTAGCTCCATTGAAGATGTTGTTGTTATATCTGACCACCCACCAGTCAAGTACTTGTACTCGAACAAATATCGGCAGCAAACGGCAGAGCGCACACTAGCCGAGAGTCTGCAGAATGCTGGCTATATTAAGAATAGCAGTGGCCAACCTAAGTTCCGAAGTACAAATGTATTGGAGCAACTACAGCATTTCCTTTCTATCAGCGATAGTGATGAGAGCGGGTCGCCACAATTCGTAGATGAAAATGCGGAAGCAGAGATCAAAGCTTCTGTTAACGAAATAAGACCAGTTCAGTCAGCGAGCCGGAATGCTACAACTACGATAAGATCTACTACTACTACTACTACTACTACTATTTCTGCACCACTGCCAACCACACGAGCCCCATATATTGGGCCTAAGCCGATAGGCAACCAGCCCAGACTGTTCCCCTCACCCCCTAATCTTAGAAAATTAGATGCTGAAGCAATACCAGCAATAACTAGTAGCACTCCCGTTGTTAGCACCACACCTGACATTTCAACCACGACTGCCACCCCTTCTCTATCATTAAGTTCACCGCCAACAACACGAGTCTCGAGGGTTAATAATGCTTTAAAGTCGTCTATTGCCGCTGCTGCCGCCCAATCGTCTAGCCCGGTCTCTACCCCGTCCACCCATCAAATGCCAGGGGGTAGAGCTAATAAATTCCATAACGGCCTTGCACCCAACAGTAACAACAACAACAACAACCAACAACAACACCAATACAACAACAACAATGCCAATGCCGCTGGCGCTACTGCTTCGGTGAAGTGCTCCGATAGCACACTGAACCTCAAGTGCAACGAAATTCCTTCAAGGTATAAATAGTGAATTCTAATAAACGCTCCTTAGTAGCTGTACCCGTACCTGTACCTGTACCTGTGCATTATCACTCTCCTCTCTTTAAATACAAATTCACCGTAATTTTGTTTTCAACACAGATATAGTCTCCTCTAAAACCAACCCAACTGAACTTTACTTTTACGTAATCCTCTTTCCTCATTACCCACATTCACCCACTTTCGTAGAACTCTGGTTGTTTGTTGGCTTTCTAGTACGGCTTTAATTCTTAGTCAATAGAAAAACAACCAATAGGCAAACTGTTAAAACTTTTCTCGACCACTATAATGCCCAGATCACTCTTACAACTGCATAGCTCTTCGCCTCTTTACATTATTCGTAGACTTTTAGTGCAAAGATGCATAAGTAGATACTAAATATAAGCTGCTCTGTAAAATGTTGCAACAATGTACAGAATACAGAACGGTGAGCATAAGTACGTAATCAAATCAAATCGTAACCGTTGGGTGGTGGCCCGTATAACTTTTCATATATTTGTCTCTATAATTATTTGAACATTTCTTTTCTTTTGTTTTCTTTATTATATATTGATTTTGTTATGATTTTAGTGGCAAACACTTTTACTCTTAATTTTATGTAGATGAATATAATCAATGCATACCACAACTATGTATGTATGTACAAATTATGATGTCAAAACTCAAAAGTCAAAGTTTGAATTTTTAATTTATCTAGCCCTCCACTCTATGTAAGTATGTGGATCGAAATTATATGAATATCTGGTCTCTTCCGATTGAAAATATTGTGAACATCAGACATAGAACTGCACTTGCACATTTTACTGAGCTTTCATTTAGTATCACTGTTTACAGTCAGCATTAAGAAGAGCTGGGAAATGTGAACAGGTCTTATGTAAATTTGCACTAACTCTCGAATGTGTTTCGCGCCAATCAAGTTGAGCTGTTCCGACCCACACTCGTGCTGTTTTGATGCTGTTAGTGTGATTGAAGTAATATTTTACAGCGATCTACAAAGCAAATAAATATCAACTGTATTTATTTATTCTATCCATCCATTGTTCTCAGCCTAGGTTTACAGCCCAATCCCGCCACACAGACACATAAGTATACTATTCAATTTTTGGTTCTACTTATTATTATACTATATGATCCAATTGGCTGCTGATATGAATTTTATTTACGTGTACATACATACATACATACACACACATACATTTATATGTATATACATGCCTACAAAAATATACATATTAATATTCATTATAATTTATATCTGGTTGTGGCAAGGTGATCAATTTAATCAATTAACATAAATTAACTGAATAATATTTGCCTTGTATTGTTATTTGTGTAGCTATAGACCATAAAACAATTGGTTGGCATTTCGCACTGTTTAAATTGTTAACTAATTTCAATGAAAATGAAATATATGAATGTTATTTATTTCAAAACAATCAAATTTAGAAACAACAATAGAAACCGCGGCAGTACTATATACACAAATCAGGATCGTGAGGTTGCCACTCCGAACAGAGGAACACATCCACCGTAAGTAACTCCCATGATATGGATAGACAATAGTGTAATATGAATGCAATGCAATCATCAGGCGAACACGTCCCACACTTAAGCCAGCAGGCACAATTGTATCGAAGGCTCAAGAATTTGTGGACATTTATAAATATCCGCCAAGCCGACCGGATCCCATATACCCACAGCCGACGCCCGATAAGACGGCAGCCAAGTGCCGTAAGGATGTCTGCCTTTTGCCCGATTGCTACTGCGGGGGCAAGGATATACCCGGTGAGTATTCGCGTGTTAGTTATCGACGTTCTTGACCCTTCCGGCAGTGCTGTGCAAATTAGTTTCGGACTCTCGACTAATGCTGCTGTAAGACAATTTAAGACTAAATTCAATGCCTCACAAAACATAGGAGGCTTAAATGTATCGGTGACCCCGCAAATAGTGTTGATTACCTTCGATGATGCGATCAACACGATTAATATCGATCTGTATAACGAGTTACTGAACAACGAGACGAGAAAGAATCCCAATGGATGTCCTTGGCGCGCCACTTTCTACATATCGCATGAGTGGACAGACTATGCCATGGTCCAGGACATGTACTCGGATGGACATGAAATGGCTTCGCACACGGTGTCGTAAGTTGCGATCGATTTTCGACTCTGTTGGGTCATCTTGATTATGGCAACATCAATTACATGCGGCATTCATTGTCTTCAGTCCCTTCTATGTGCCTCTATGTGTATGCTTTGTTTATATTCACTTCATGATCCTATTATGTTTTCTCTACATTTCATCACCCACCATTTCATCAATACTGTTGTCGTCCTGACTGCCAGGCGAACTGCCCGCTGAAAGCATTCCCCAAATCGTACTCTTGACCTTTGACGATTCGGTAAATGATTTGAATAAGCAATTGTACATGGATCTTTTTGAGAAGGGACGCGTCAACCCTAATGGCTGCCCAATAACAGCCACTTTCTACGTCTCTCACGAATGGACTGATTACAGTCAAGTGCAGAATCTTTACGCCGATGGACACGAAATGGCATCGCACACAGTTTCGTAAGTAGCCGACCATCCCTCTCCCCCCTATATCTACCTGTATGTTTGAGACATACACACACGGCCACACAAGCAACAAGAGCAACCACAGCAACAACAACAACAACAACGACACCAAGATAAGAATACATGTACACACCAAATTCCTCTATCCCATATTCACGAACACATTATATACAAGCGGGCGTGGTGCTTTAATAAGTCAACACGAAACATACATATGTACATATGTGCGGGCAAACAGAAAGGTGCCAGAGGTTAAAATTTTCATTTGTTTGTTGCTCCACAGTCACAGCTTTGGCGAGCAGTTCTCACAAAAGAAATGGACCCGGGAGATAGCTGGCCAGCGGGAGATACTCGCCGCTTATGGCGGGGTGAAGCTGTCCGATGTGCGCGGCATGCGAGCCCCTTTCCTCTCAGTTGGCGGCAATAAGATGTACAAGATGCTGTACGATTCGAACTTCACCTACGACTCTTCGATGCCGGTCTATGAGAACCGACCGCCCTCGTGGCCGTACACCCTGGACTACAAGATCTTCCACGATTGCATGATTCCGCCGTGCCCGACGCGCAGCTATCCTGGTGTTTGGCAAGTGCCCATGGTAATGTGGCAGGACTTGAATGGCGGACGTTGTTCTATGGGCGATGCCTGCTCGAATCCAAGTGATGCGGATGGAGTTACCAAAATGATAATGAAGAACTTCGAGCGTCATTACACCACCAATAGGTAGACAAAACTTTGTTGCATGGTCCCGAGGATTAAGTCACTTTTTCGCCACAGAGCACCGTTTGGACTGTTCTACCATGCCGCTTGGTTCACCCAGCCGCACCACAAGGAAGGCTTTATTAAGTTCCTTGATGCCATAAATGCCATGCCGGATGTGTGGATCGTTACCAATTGGCAAGCACTGCAGTGGGTGCGCGATCCGACGCCAACATCACGAATAAATTCCTTCCAGCCATTCCAGTGCGACTATTCGGTACGTTCAAGTCCTTATATAGAAAACTGCAGTCAATCGAACTAAAATTTACTTAATGCCAATCCAGGACCGACCCAAGCGTTGCAACAATCCGAAGGTCTGCAATCTATGGCACAAATCAGGCGTTCGCTACATGAAGACTTGTCAGCCTTGCCCCGACATCTATCCATGGACTGGAAAGTCTGGCATACGCTCATCACGCATCGACAATGAAGTCGAGGAGCCTTCGGCGTAAGACCGAGACGCTCTCGGGAGTTCAATGTATCGAAATAACATCATAGTAAAAGCCACATTTATGGTATAAGTAGATGTGATGTCAATGCACAGAGAAATGATTGATATGCACTAAAGCTAATTGTCGGACGACATAGGTAATAGCCCAAAATACGGTATTCACTCGTTAAAATGTTCTTCATCTTATTATATTTATACTATAGCTAATTTGTTGAAGGGCGTCGATAAATGTATTTAATATTTTTGGACATGTTACTTAAAATTATTTATTCCCTAACGATAGACTTATGTATGTGTACTGTATATTCCTATAGTTTGCTACTTCCGTGGAAATTCGTATAAGTACTTTCAAAATGCAATATTAGAGTAAGTAAAAGTTACTAACGTAATTATAGATTGTCCCCCAAATTGCGGCAGTGGAACGCGCGTGGCCATTGCTAAGCTGATGAACAATACTCTTCTTTGTGGCTTCTTCTAATTTGTGATAAATTTGTTGTCGACTATCATGATGTGTCCCTCTGTTAATCTGAACCCTGGCACAAAATTCGTATCAAATATTGTCTACATTTATATCTTAGCATTATTTTTACTCCAACCTTGTATATAACTACATTATAACTGGATTCCGGTGAAGGGGATTTTAGCCTAATACTCTTGGGTGTATTTATCATTCTATATACATATGTATGTATATCCTTACTATTATTATTGGACACCATTCGTATTCGAAATACAATAAAGATGATGCTGTCATGTCTCTCTCAAAGAACATGGTATGCACAACCCGATATACGTATATATATATGAATATGTATCAGAATTCATTTCATGATTTACATCATTCTAGCACTAGTTCAAATAATTAAGATTACCATGGAGTTACATTTTGAAACGAAACGGCAGAAGAGAAATCAGACAATGATAGTAAGTAGACTAGAGCTCGTTCGTCCAGGCAAAGGAATGAACTAAATAATATGAAGTAAACTCCAATATTACTCATGTGAAAGTATTAGATGGATTTGTAATGCTACAAACTCATGAGAAGAATAATTAAGTTATTTTACTATTGAGTTAAGTTTATTGTATGTATGTGTTTCCATTCCCATGCATATGTATATTCAATTTGCAATCAGCTGAACACAGCTTAAAAATTTGTATTTTGCCAACGAGTGAATTATGTATTTTGTGCTAATAATTGTACAACGTGTAAAATAAAACAAACATTTTAAGTCATATTTAAATGTATTTTTAATTAAGTCTAATCCCAGATATGTGGAGTGTACTACATACAAAAAATATCCAGAAGTAAATATTTATCAACGTTATAATCATAATTTTGTATAACCCTGATTTGACCAAAACTCAATCTAACATTAGTCATTAGTTTTATAAAGCCGCTCCAATTTTACTTTGCATTGGCTTTCAAAAGCGAAATTTTTTTAAAAACAAAATACATTGGAGCTTGCCTATGAAGTTACTTGCAACTCCTTAACGTGCTCAAAGTATTACCAATTACCACTAACCACACATATTTCATATTAAACAGCTAAATTTCAATTCATTATCACAATTTATTTCGTATAAAATACAAATATTTTTATATAGATTTGACTACATTTTTACACACAACATGTAACATAAAATAAATCAAGTATATATATAAATCTAAATATATATATATATTTATATATATAGATTTATGAAAGATAAAGCTTTAACTGACATTTCTTGCAGAATGGCAGACCTAGAAACGATTCATAAGTAAAAATACTGCTAAAAGCCGAACAGCTAGAAATTATAAATTGCTAGAATAGACGTATACTGACTGCCACCTTAATACATACAAAATTGTAGACATTTTTGTAAGTAATATTACAGGGTATATAAATATGAATAGCTCTTAATATACACAAATACTTTGGACACTCTAATGTTTTTACACAGCCAGCTTCTTAGCCGAATCATCTTAGATTTAGGATCGAGTCAAATTACTCTGGCTTGTATTGGCCGATAGGCCAATTTCATCGTCCGATTCGTCGGAGTCCAAGGGACTAACTCGTATGGCTTGATACCATTTGTTGGTCAAATCGGCCATTTGGGATTTGCACTCGTGCAGCTCCTGGCTGTTGAAGCGGCGCGTGAAGAAAGGTATAAAGTATTTGCGATCCAAACGCCCGAAGCGATCGCGGGCCTGTGTAAAGGTGACGTCCTCTTCTTCTGTTAGCTCAGACAAGTGCTCCGAATCGATGGCTTGTCCCCACTCTCGTGTTTTCGACAAGGATACGGACTTGCTGCGCTTTCGATGAGTGCTCTGTGAGCCACCACTTGAAGAGCGCAGAGATCCAGATCCCCGAGCACGGCGCTTCTTACCGGGCTTCAAGTACTTTAGTAATGGCATCGTTGAGCCTCCCAGCACGAGTGTAGTGAACAGAACAATGATCAAAGTGGTGGTAATAATGACATGTCGTTTATCCTGGCTATCTAGATGCAAGTGAAGTGAGAGTGCATAGGAGATGGCACCTCGCAGGCCAGAGAACCACATTATGAACTGCATCTTATTGTTGATCTTGTGTTCACGAAACTTATTTACCAAATAAGCCAAAGGAAATATATTGCATGCCCGACCAATCAGACAGAGCACAATTGACCAGATGACGAATGACAGCTCCACTTGATGCTTAAATGAAAAGATGGCCAAGCCCAGGTAGGCAAACACGCACGTCTCCGCTATAAAGGCCAATGTACGCATCGTCTGCTGCATCGTAATTTGCGTGACAGTCGATAAATTGAAATGCGTATAGTGTGACATGACGATTCCACAGAAGAGTATTGCCATAATGCCACTCAAGTGTATCCCTTCAGCCAGCACGTAAGGCGCATAGGTGAACATCAGCATGATTGCGAATTCCAGCGAAGGATGTTTTCGCAGATCGATGTGCTTGAGCAGCAATGCGGATATAAGGGCAAATATAACACCGATGCCAGCCGAAGCGAAAAACATCTCGCAAAAGGTCTTCAAGGCGCTCATCATTGCTTCGCCTGTGCCTGCGTCTGCATTTGCGTTGATCGTTATTGAAGCAGTTAACACAATGGAAACGGCATCGTTTAGAATGCTCTCTCCAAAAACCAACATGTTCAAGATCGGGTCTACGTCCAGGGCATGGAATATGGCAACAGTAGCAACAGGATCAACCGCCGAAATGAGAGAGCCAAATGCGAATGATTCGGAAAAGTTAAGTCTACACAGAGAGAGATGATTAAAATAGTTTCTTATAACTTTGATCAAAGATACGCACCTATACGCCACCTCAGCCATGCCCAGTAGGTAGATGCCAGCTCCTATCACCAGAGCCGATATTGTTGTGCCGAAAATAGCAAAGACCAGTATGGAGCCAATGTTTTGGAAGAAATTTCCCTTGTGTAGATTGTAGCCAGACTCAAATATGATGGGGGGCAAGAGGACAAGGAAGAATCCCATGGGCGAGAAGACCTCCTCTCGCTTCCAGCTGCCATTTTCGCCCGACATCACATTAAGCGAGAGCCCAATGAATGCACCCAGAAACACCACCACGATCGATTCGGGCAGATATTGGAAACCCGTTTGCAGCATTGAGTGTATCAAAAGTATTCCCAGCATTATAACACAAATAACAAAGAATAGGGAAAGCGAGGAGTTGTGCTCTTGCTCCACGGCATGAGGGTCGATCAGGGATGGTTCCGTGACGGTCGTGGTCGCGTTTTTAGAAGCATTCACATTTTGCGGCACGGTTGCAACTGAACTCAATTCCACGGACGAGACGTTCCCACTGCTAGAAGTAGCCGATACGTTGCTAACGTTGCTATTTACCGAAGTTGCATTATGTATTGGGGTTTTGTTCTGCAAAGGGTCTTCAAATTTGACAGTAGGTTCCTTGGCATCTGTGCTCTCGTTTAGTGCGTCCAACGTTGCAGTTTTCTGCGCCAAGAAAACTATTATAGTGACGGCCGTCAAGGCCAGTAGTTTCCCCTTCATTTTTAATGGAAATTACACGGGGACGCAATCCTAGCGAACTAATTTTCTAAAGTTAGCGAACTAAACACACGTCATGAACAGCTGTTTTATCTTTGGCCTGCTACTACCGTCACTTTACCACACTGGTTTTAAGCAACAAGATAAGGGTATGCCAGCAAAATAACTATATGAGTTCAAATTACTTAAAAATCTACCTCAAGCTGAAAAAGTGGGGATTTACTCATGCTATGATAACATTAGTATTTAATATTTCGTCTAAATTTTTTACTTTTACCTTTTTGGTATTTTTCTCAACTACGAATCTATCTGGGGGGTCAACATCTTTTTGAAGATAATGTAGCTTGTTATTTCAGCTATTTCAATAGATTTTTGTGTTTATTATGCAGAAGCAGATTACCGAACGCCTTGATCTTGGCCGACCTTGTTTGTGATTAGCATGACACGATCTTTCTATGGTTCTTTGTTATTTTCAAATAATATACATATATTGTTGTCGAGTGCCTATTAGTGACGCATCTGTAAAAGACTTAAATTTATTCGGTATAGCAGATTGTAAAGTATTTTTTTAAACATTCCACTTATTTGAATACATAAATACAATTTGTTCATATTTTGTTGAAAATTGGTAAAAGTTTTTGTTTTGCTTGTTTTGCTATTAACGAGATTCAAAATATTGAACTACACTGTAAAATAAACGATGTAAATTACCAGGGTGTTCTCATGTTTCATCACTACACATATAATAAAATGATGATAAGCCCTTAAATTTGCCAAATCATCTTTCCGGATTCAGGCGCAAATATTTATAAATAAATACAATTTCGTTAGAAAACAGTTCTAATTGGACGCTGTTTGAGTAAGTGTCGACACCGAAACTTAGCGAATTCGAGTTCCCGACTCTAATATTTTGATGTAAGTTACGGCACTGGTTACGGATAGCAAACTTTAGTATATTTGTAGTGTATGTAAACTGAAACAGTGTGGCAACGCTAATCCACCCACCACATTGCAAACACAGCTGTTTGCGAACAGCCGTAAAAAACGTGGGCATGCTCTCAGTTTGTTTAAGAACGGTAGGAAAGTTGAGTGTGGGCACCTCCAAATAAGAGCGCCAAAACAAGCAATAAACATACACACACATATATGCACATACATACGCGTTACCACAAAGAGCATAAGAGAGAAATTCGCTCTCATACGGCGCCGCCATCGTTCTCCGCTCCCGACTTCACGACTATAAATTCTGTAGCTGGCAAAAATTGTGCGCTCTTTTTCTACGATACCGTCGCCGAGATTGGACGTGCGTGTTAGTTGCGCTAATTTGACTGCCTGTCGGCTAAAATATAACATATTCTGTGGCATCAGACTTGAGACAAAACCTGTGCCGCTTGCTTTACCAAGAACATTATAACAGTTTCATTGATCAGTGAGTAGCGTCCTTTAACGCGCGTGTTTATCGGTGTGTATGTTTGTTCATCAATCGTACATGTATGTACATACATACATAAGAATGTATTGCTGCTGCTGTGTGTGTGCACGTGTGTGTGGGTGCTGTGCGACTTCCCATCAAACACAACATCAAATAAAACGTATATAATGCGTTTGCTGATTATATAAAAATAACAATCATATTAGTTAAACACTACAAGTAAATGGTTTAAAAGTGAAGAGTGGCACGCTAACGGCAGCGATATTTTATTTGCATTCGATTTTAGGAAAATCAATTTCTTTGTAAAACAAACTAATAATACATTTTTGTTTTGTACAGTACCAACTTTAACTACTTAACAACCGAATAAGAAGCAGCAATCGAAATGCCACAAAAGACGAACGGACACTCCACAGCCACCGTCAACGGGCTCAATGGCAGCAATGGCAATGGCAACTCCTATGACATGGAAGACGGGCAAACATTCCTATTTACTTCCGAATCCGTGGGAGAGGGACACCCAGGTAACTGCAAATATAAATTCATATATACATATATATGTATGTATGTACATGCTTAAATTAGCTGCATCTCTATTCTCAATCAATTCGCAAGAGAGCCGTCGCAGACCGACCTCCTTATTGCATCATAATGTGCGGCGGGCTTGCACACAAATATAGTACATACATGCATACATGCGTACGTACGTATGCATATGTACCCCATGCAGAACATACATACATATGGATGTATGTATGTATTTCAATATTTAGAGTAGAATTTAAGGTACAAATATGCAGATGAGTGAACGTCCATAGTTCCTTTTTGTTTTTATCAAAATTTAATTTTGTTGTTACAAATGTTTCAGTCCACGGCTCTGTTTTTTTGCTAAAAGTTGAATTAGAGTTGATTTGTTTTTCAATATAATCAGTAGCAGTAAGTAGAAAATTCCATCGAAAAACGTGCTGTTTACTCAGCAGACCAGCAAAAGCAATTGATAAGTGTGACCAGCTCTATGTTATAGAGTTACACCAAACGAGCAACTTTTAATAATGCTCAAATCTTCAGCGTTAGGATGCTAATACATACATATATACATACTATGTATGTGTATGTTCAGACATACATGCATAAATATATTCATTATTATCTGTCTTGCTATATATGTATGTACATATGTATGTATATTTGTGTATACATTCGTATGCTAATGCATCTGTTTTACGCATATCAGCCTTCATCTATTACCTACCCACCAGCTACCAGCTGGTCGCTCGCTCTTTCGTGGTCTGATGTGCTGTTGCTAGAGAGGCTGTCCCGGCAACGTGTTCTTCCTACAAATGTACATACCTAAATATGTGTTTGTATGTATTGTAGAACGTATGTACATATATTCGTATGATACAAATGTGTGTATGTATAAATGTGTGTGTATTGTAGACTGCGTCATGCGCACCATGTGCTTTTATAATGATTGCTGCTCTTCCGAGTTACCGGTTCTCTTCTCTTTCGGCATTTGAGTTCCTCTTTGCTGATTGCTGATCAAAACAATCGCATACGAACATTCATATTTATGCATACTTACGATTTTAAATTCAGCCATAAAGAGCTACAAATGTTTAGGCAAATGTGTTTATCTACATACAATACATACTACATACATACATATGTATGTAGTTATACTTTCAAGTTCGACAAATAGCAATCTGTTTTCTTCATATTGTTTTTGCAAAGTATAAAATTTGCGAATTTCGGTGACCACGTGTATCACTTTTATGATAATCATACATACCTACATTTGTATCATACATACATAAGTACTTAATATTTTACCTGTTCGCTTATGTAAATGGAAGAAGTTTGTATGTACATACATACAAACATACATACATATGTAAGTGTAATACAGTCCATTTAAATGTAATTATAATTATAAATACTATATTAATACGATAAGAGTGAGTAACCAAAGCTAATTAAGTTTAGCTACATGGTAAAATAAACTGAACCACGTATGTACATATCTAGGTATCTAACAAATAGTCTGTCAGGGAAGGACTTTGATGGATGGGGTATTGTGCCAAAATTGTAACTTTACTGGCAATATTTGGAGTCGTAGATATTCCGACATCAAAAAAAATTTAGTAAAATGTTGATCATCGAAATAGGGATCTGTCAACATGTACAGGACGTGATGCGGCACTTTCGTTTGGGCCTTTTTCAATCGTCATTGAATTAAACAGTCTCAGATCTAGAGTGGGGTTATCAGTACTCTCGGCACCTTTAATGCCAAAGGGGATGCCTATTGCTTTATACAAAAAAAAAAAAAAGATTATATATAGATGGAGATTAGTAATATCATTATAAGTTGAACGAATTCTAAGTGATGCGCCATTGGAATGATTAAACACTTTTTGTTTTGGGTATTTTTGCAATGAGTTGAGTAATATTCTATAGGGCATAATGTAAACTGAAACCTACATGGCCTTTTTTGCTGCCTCGTGCGACTTTTATTTATCGACACTCATCATAAACGTGACGCCAAAAATTCAATTCACATTTTTAGGATTTGAGATAGTATTATATTTCGCTTTCAATCGCGAAATAAAAGTCAAAATAAACTGCATTGTCTGTAAATTTTAGCTGGTGTCGGCGTTGGCGTTAGAGTCCAAAGGTTGGTCTGGCCGCTCCTATACACTTTTTTTCACATAGCCATGTTAAATGTAGCACATTATACATAACTCATAATATAAACAACATTATGATTCTCACTACATTTTAATATATATTTCCTTTATAGACAAAATGTGTGATCAAATTAGCGATGCTATCTTGGATGCCCATCTTCGACAGGATCCCAATGCTAAAGTCGCTTGTGGTAAATATGTATATACATTAAATGGGAACTAATGTTAAGAACTCGTGAAATCGAATGGGTGTTATAGTAATTTTCGAATTGTAACTCAAAGTTCGAAGGCATGCCGTAGCATTCGTATTTTCGACAGACTTTAGATAAACAAACACATTTGTAAACAAATAAGGACGCTGAGCTTGGGAACAACCGACTACTTAATGCTTGTTTGCTGCTAAAGTAGAGCTATCTTAAAACTGGGAAATTTGTAAAACTCTATTTAATCAAAAGCGAGAAAATATTCTGCGTTCATACAGGCAGGAGGACGGATGGCAAGATAGATAGATATATTGCAAAACTTTTATACTCGACTTCAGTTTATGAACGAGTATAAAAAACTCAAGCACTTCGGCCAATCGACGCGTGCATGATGTTCTTAATCGCCGATAAGGGTAATTTGGAGTATAAACAAAAACACTAATAATAATTAAGTAGGGTAGACAAAATAACAAGAGTTTGCAACATTTTGAAAATTCTTTTTTATTGTTTATAGAAACTGTGGCGAAAACTGGCATGATTCTGCTCTGCGGTGAAATAACATCAAAGGCCGTGGTAGACTACCAAAAGGTTGTGCGCGAAACGGTCCAGCATATTGGCTATGACGACTCCTCGAAGGGTAAGTTTTTAGAGTAGAAAGATGAGGACTTTTTCTCGTTCTCGCTCTCGTTACTGTTCTCTTGTGGGTGGGCAGCAGAAACAGCGTATGACAGCGCATTGTTTCCTAATTGAAGTGCACATATTAAATATCATATAACAAACACTCAAACCCCGTACAAATCAACCCAAAATAAAAAGGTTTCGATTGGAAGACGCTAAACCTGCTCGTTGCCATTGAACAACAGTCTCCCGACATTGCCAACGGTGTGCACATTAATCGGGATGAAGAGGATGTCGGCGCTGGTGATCAGGTATACCAACATACAACCTGTACCCTAATTAAAAACTAAGTCAAGCGGAAGTGTGTATGCGTTTCATTGTTATGTTCAAATTTCGTTAACTGTTACTCTAAACTGTATGTTTCTTCTCATATCTGCTCTGCGCTGATCGCCACCCCAACTCATTATCTCGTTATCTTTGCTTAAAGTTTAATATTACAAAAAAAGGTTTTGTACAATTAAAATTCGAGAAATCAGAATACATTACAAATTTCGAATTCATTGATAGAAAGTGCCAAAAATGGCTTAGAATTAGAAATTATAATATTAAACCCATATTCATATCTACATAACTCGGAGTTGATGTGTTTTATTTTTCAAAAGAAAGTCTATGCATATACATATATTCAAAGCAGATTCCTGAGGGTTTTAACTTCATAAAGCTTCATTTTAATAAGACTCCATTCATTGTGTTCCAATAAATAGGTATCCGTATCCGATAAGGAATAACGATCTTTAGCCCAATTTGCATGATTTGTATTAATAGATAAGTCCTTAGTCAACTTAGATTAAGCGAGAGAATATCGACTCGAATTTCAGCATATCCACATGAATCACAATTGATATGTATAAAGCGGAACGATGTTGTGTTTGTTTACATACATTTCTGCGTTTGCATTCTGCACTAAAAACAACATAATTTTAAGGGGATAAATCACAACTAACATTACTTACCATTACTTATGTTATTTAAACGGCGCTGCGCCCTCTACTTTTTATCTTTTTCGTTTCATATATAAAAAAAATAAAACAATAAATAAAAAACACGAAACATTTACCATATGAAACCTTAAAATCCAATTCATAAAATGTACCAAAAAGGTTTCGATTTTAAAACATGCAACGTTCTCTTGGCATTGGACCAACAATCTCCCGAAATCGCTGCTGGTGTGCATGTAAATCGCCCCGAGGAAGAAATCGGTGCTGGAGACCAGGTGTGAATTATATCAAGTACCAAATTTGCATGCCTCGGCAGGCCGAGCCAATATACCCTTTCCAATTGCCTAGCCTTAGGTTCGGTTCGATTCGACTTGTGCCAACCCGAAATATGTTTGGAAAGCGTGTATTAATCGCATATCAACCTATGTAGCATATGCCACATAATATTTTTATTTAATATGCGTAACTAATATAAAAGAGATTTGGATTTACTTATAAATCTGCATTGCTAACATTTTTCCATAAAATATCTGTAGCATATAGAGTTCACAACAATTGAATTCCTCTTTTCACTTTTCATTTGACACTATTAAAATCAACATTAACATTAACATATACACATTTGATTTGATCTGACACTATTAACATTAACATATATTTGATTTGTTCTGGTAAAACATGCATGTTTCTCATCAATTCTTTCATGGTCAGTAAATTCTATTTTATGTATGCTTATTATGCTTATTACGTTGAATTGAAAATATAAAATTATATTGCCTATTTGCTTTCAATGTACTAATTTGAATGTATTTCACTTTCCTTGTGAAGTAAAGTATTTGCACTCCTTACTTAACTGTCAACTCGACCAATTACAGGGTATTATGTTTGGCTATGCTACTGATGAAACAGAGGAGTGTATGCCCCTTACGGTCGTGCTGGCGCACAAACTGAACGAAAAAATCGCCGAGTTGCGTCGCTCGGAAGTTTTCTGGTGGGCCCGTCCAGATTCTAAGACACAAGTCACCTGCGAGTATCTCTTTAATCAGGGTTCGGCAGTGCCCAAGCGTGTGCATACTGTTGTTGTGTCTATGCAGCACTCGGACAAAATATCGCTGGACACTCTTCGCTCGGAAGTCATGGAGAAAGTTGTTAAAGTTGTCATACCCGCCAAATATTTTGATGCCAACACCATTGTGCACATAAATCCCTGTGGATTGTTCGTCATTGGTGGTCCAATGGGCGATGCTGGTCTGACTGGCCGTAAGATTATTGTCGATACATATGGCGGTTGGGGTGCCCATGGGGGCGGTGCATTTTCTGGAAAGGACTTCACTAAGGTCGACAGATCGGCTGCTTATGCTGCACGCTGGGTAGCCAAATCACTGGTCAAGGCGGGTCTCTGCAAGCGTTGCTTGGTGCAGGTGTCGTATGCCATTGGCCTGGCTGAGCCGCTTTCCATAACCGTCTTTGACTACGGCACTTCACACAAGTCACAAAAGGAGCTTCTAGAAATAATAAAGCGTAACTTTGACCTACGACCAGGCATGATTGTCAAGTAAGTGATATATGGAATTATATAAGTTTATGTTAACATTTATTGACTCTGTTTTCTTTTTTCCTAATATACAGGGACCTGAATCTGCGCCAGCCAATTTACCAGCGCACCAGCACTTATGGCCACTTTGGCCGTGATGGCTTCTCGTGGGAGCAGGCAAAGCATTTGGAGATCAATTGACTAGATGCCGACACCCCATTACCGCAGTCGCCGTGTGCTAAAAAGCTAAGGATGTGCAAAGAGACAACAACAACAACAGCAGAAACGTAATTTTTAGTTTTTAGTTAAAATCGTAAGAGATGCCGGCAGTAGGCTAGGCAGCTTTTTAGGCTTTCTTTTCTATTCTATAATATACCCCTTTATTGTTCATACGCAATGTGTGTATGCAGCCATTTATACTACAATTTAGTTGTATGGATTATATTTGCATATGTATATGTACTAACTGTCAGTAGAGCGAGCTCAACAACCACTAATGAGCTGCAGTTATAATTTGATCGATTTGTAACCTGCCACATCACGACTGTTCATTTTCCGTTTTTAAAATTGTATAAAAAGTAATTAATATTTATAGTAATTTTCTCATGTTTTGAATATGTAAGTACCCTGTGCCCCATTAAATGGGTTATTCAGTTCATACATATGGTGCTATTGTAATAAACAGGCAGTAAGAGTTATCGGTTCTACAATAATATTGAATTCGATCTTGCCAAGCTCGTGTTATAATAGATGGTTCAGACCCGGGTATAGGGTATTTTATAGGTCGAATATTCGTGACTATAATATTCATAATTGTTTATAAATTACTATGTTGTCGATTGTCGATGTTGGTATTTAATCAAACTTTTAAACAACCTAATTGTACATTACTAGACTTACCAAGTTTTGTATTTGCTGTATTTTCCTTTACAAAAATATATTTTTAAAATACAATTATAAACATTGAAATTGGTTCAAATTATTTTTGTATTTATTGCAAAGTTATGTAAAAACTACTCGACTACTGACCTATATTTAAATTTAAATTTTAATGGTTTAAATACAAACAGGAGACGTGGTATCACAAATTGAAACAATGATTGACAAAACTCTCTCTGATACGCAACTGTCGACTGTCACAGCAAAAAGCCTTTGATAGACTGCCATTGCTAATAGCAAGTGAGCGCGAACATTCTTAGAAAAGCGCGGAATGAATAACATCGAAAAGGTTCGTCGCTGTAAATTAAAGAAATTTTTATAATTATGTGAGTGCTATTATATATAAAAGTGTAAATATTGTGCTTAAGGTGTGTGTGCACAGTATCGTAAAATTGATTGTGATTATAGACGATTATTATTATTATTTTTGTACAAAACTCGTACATTTTAATATAAGTATGAGTGTGTGCGTGTCAATCGCATTTTATACGCTGTCAGTGAAATGGTAACGGTAATAAAAAGACCGTTGTCTTTTATTTTTGTGCAAATCGAGAATTGTTTTATTTGGCGAACTTATATGAATGTCCGTATATCGATACACTGAATATCTTGGTGCTTTTATAAATATGTATATTTGTGTATTTGTACATTATTTTTGTTACAAATCGGTTTATCTGGTGCATTTGTATGAATGTCCGTGTATCAAGACAATATAATAAGTGTAATTATGCATCACATAAATAGACAAAGAAAGGAAATAAGCATTCCTAAATTAAATTAAATTTATAAGCAGTCTATGCTTTCAAGCTTCCATTCAAAATTTATTAAGGCATTTACTCGAGGCTCAAGATGGCTGTTAGCAGAATTTAATGAGTAACATAGACAATCGTCTGAGTGACATAAAACTCTCTTTAACATTGCGGTAATGCAAGCAGCTGACAACAGATGAGTGTCACAGCAAAAAGCTATATGACAAGCCTAAATAAATATCGTCAATCGCTGCGCATAGTGCCAAAAATATGAAAATAGCGGGTCTAATTTGATCGCTAACGCTTGAACAGCATAATTGTATGAATAACAAATTTTTGCGTTGTATTGTGCTGGTATTTCATATAGTGTTGATATTGTGTTGTTAGTGTGCAAAAAATATTGTGAATAAAGCGTGTTTTGGTAGTGCTCTCACTTTTGTGCCTTTTTGTGTTTTTTTTTAAACCTTAAAGTGTTTTTTTTTTTTTTTTTGTTTTTTATTATTTTTTGTTGTTTTTGTTTTTGTGTGGGATTGCAGTTACAGTTGTCGAATAAATATTGGTAAGTAGAATAGCAAGACACTAAAATATATATTTATGTAAATTGTCCATTGATCTTTACTTTATATAATGCTCCTTATCTTTATTTTATAGAAAATTTACTATAATATCACTTAGTTTATATATTTGATTATTAGCTTCACCCAACACAGTTATATTAAGTGTCTGCAAAATAAATCAAACTATAGACGGGACAATGTGATGCTTACGCGCTTCGTAAATTCCGATAGCGTCAGTGCGAAGTCTTGAACATTTCAGCATTTGGGACGCGTTAAGCTTATCACAAGATCTTTTATACTAATTAGATTATTTACGCGACTCCTTAATTTCTGTTGTATGTCTATAGGTCTCCGATGTCAAGTATTTAGTATTTATAAGAGGTGAAATTGAAATATTTCGTCAGAATTTGCGTGACATAAGTTATAATCGGATTTGCAACCGACTGTTTTAACCGATGACGTAGCAACAGATATGCAGCAACTGTGAAAGCAATGTAGAATCCAAATAAGCAGCTCAAGGACCACAAATAGCTTATGTTGTCAAATCCAAGAAACACCATTAAAAATTGCGATTTCTTAAACATGCAGAAAATTTCGGTATCGCAAATTGTATCGCCTCTTCCGTAGTCGTATAAGGCGGCTACTAGACCCTCCAGGCCATGACGTAGGAAACTGAGGGACATCAAAAACCGCATAATAGGTGAAATGTACGTATCCTTACCGTACCCCATGCCATAAATAGAAAGAAGAATGAGGGGAACGGCAATAACTGGTCCCATAAACATGCCATTCTGCAATTTATAGTTGATGCTATAATAAGTAGAGTATATGAAGCACTAGTACTTACCACTAAGCTGAGCCTGCTAGATATCATGAGGCCAAAGCTGTCTGAAGTAAGGGCCGTTAGGAATGCTATACTGAACAGCATAGCGAATCGGAACCATTCTAACGGCTGGCTAGACATTAAGTACACAATTGATAAATAGATGGCAGCGAGCACAAACATTAATGGTAACTTCGCAGAGATCATTGCGGCGTAGTAAGAGCTCAATCGATACCACTGATTGAAATATTCGCGTTTCAAAAGTTTGATTTCTGTGGGAACTGCAATTGCAAAAATTCGAAACATTATTCAAGGAATTTTAGCGTTGAAAAAAATGTGAATTTACATTGCAACAGCACCGGCATCATGGGCAGATATAAATATGCTATAACAATGGTGAACATAAATCCAAAATTAAACAGCGCTTTTGATGCTTGTCGTCCCACTCCCTCATAGAGGCCACCAACGAGCAGCGCAAGAATTATATTCATGTAAAATTTCAGCTTGATGTGGGACTGAAGTTTAAAATATTTTTGGTTACATTATACATCATGTTTCTCATATCGTTTGCACTCACTTTGTCCCTCCACATTTGAAGCATCATTCGTGTGAGGAGCAGTTTATACTGCATCCACCAGGTGGACTTGGATATTAGCAATTTCGGGCTGATTTCCTCCTCGAATTGTACCATATCGTAGTATGAGGACGCGCCAGATGTTGTATCCGACTTTGTTGGTGTTTCCTTTCCATTGACAACTGATGGAACCCATCGACCCACTCTTCCATTGTTCACTGCCATCACCATGCGCTCGTGGTAGTTGTTGCCGTACTCATTGCACGCTACTTCGATTATAAAGTCGGCTGGATTGTACGTGAGCGGACAGGATAGTCCGATGTGATTCATATAAGGCACAATGTTCGCTCCGCTCCCCTGATAAATGCACTGACCCTCAGCGAGCACGTATACTTTATCAATCATTTCGAAAATCTTGGCGGACGGTGTGTGTATAGAGCAGATGACGGTGCGGCCGCCGTTTGCCAACATTTTCAGAAGAGAAATGCATTGTGAGCTCGAAAGGTCGTCCAGGCCACTGTAAGAACGAGAATACAATAATAATTTCTCCAAAAATCTTTCCTGATACTTACGTTGTGGGCTCGTCCAAAAAAATTATCGGTGGATTGTTAACCAGTTCCAATGCTATCGAAAGCCGTTTTCGTTCTCCGCCTGAAATCTTTTCTGCCTTCGTGTTCTGTGCACTTGTTAAGCGCAGCATGCCCAAGATTTCTTCGATCTATATGCAAATGGCATACGTGTAGTTGGGTTGAGTGAGTGGAAATATTGTTATTCCGCTTACCACTTCCAGCTTTTGAGCTAATTTCAATTCATTACCTAGCTTCAAGTTAGCCGCTAAGAGCATCAACTCTCGTACGGTGAACTGCAAGTCGAGTATATCTGTCTGTGTAATATTGAATAAAATTGTCACACTCCGTTGAATGAATAAATTGGATATAAATACCTGCATAATGTATCGTGACATCTTGCGAAAAATTCGCATGTTGCGCGGACTGCTGTTGACCAGAATCTCACCAGATGAGTCAACAGACCTACAGACAAAATCGCAATCGTTTACTTCTACTTCTCTGATTGAGTTCCATAACTTTACTCACCCAAATCCAGCAAGTAAATTCAATAGCGTTGTTTTTCCTGCACCGGATGGTCCCATGATCGCGGTTAGCTCGTGAGATCGGAATTCGCCATTCACGTCACGTAAAATTTGTTTTGTCTTTTGGGCTTGATGCAAATAAATAAGTTTTAAAATATTATAAACGAATATAAACCATAGGTAAAATCAAGGTCCATGCCCCAACGGCTTTACTTAAAGCAGGAGGAGAATTCTTTTTACCCATCATCAGCTTGGGATGGAATACATGACTATCTAAAGTACTAGGTCAATGACCAGCGATGAAGTAAAGCTTACCATTTCCTTGATCAGGCACTTCGTAGGTCAATCCAGAGAACTCAATGTTTACCGCTGGCCAGAGGGGCAAATACTTCAATCCATTAACTGATTGACTATCTTCAGCATCCGCCAGTTCCACGCTAATAGCGTTTATATCGCTGCTGTAGTCTAGTGAACTGCCGCTTTGAGAGCATGTGGCTCCCCGTAGATGATGATTGCACTGCATCCTAAGTGTTTATAGGAGATCGGAAAAAAGCATTTTTTGCTTGGTACGTCCAGCTTAATTGATGATAGAAGTTCGAAATGGTTACATATTAACGTATCGTGTTTTACTTTATTGACGGGCTATCAATATGTCGTGACATCCATTATTTTAGCAATCATTTATATAAATATAGGAATTAAAAAAAAAACGCGCGGTATACTCGTATTAGTTTATAATTATCCTATTGTCGGAACTAACAGCCCATTTGATTCTACTTGGAAGTGTGTCTCATCTGTTCGCTCGTGCTCACTATAGCTTTGTTTTATTTTTACCAGTCATTCGTACGGTCGAAATCTTATAATTATAGTTAATCTATGCAGTGAAGCATCAGCAAATTATGAAAAAATCCTGTTCTTATATACATGCATACTTACATATTATTTCTATAATTTAAATACTTAATTTTATTTTTTGATTAAATTTGAGTTTTTTTTAACTGAATTTCAACTATCTGGTTTTTTGAGTTTTTTATTTGTTTTTTATTTATTGATTTTATTATTTATTTACTTTTTTTTAGTATATAATTATTTCGTGTCAAAAATTTTACACATTTTGTATATAATTCTAGAGTGATTCAGCTGTTCTCTTCTGATGCTCAGCACGCACTGACGACCCCAGAATTTATGTGAAAATGAAATTGCTTCAGTGTTCAGCTTCAATTAGACATACGAACTCGTATTATTTCTCTCGATCGGCTACAGTAGCGTGTTCCATATACAAATTTCACATTGAACTGAGTTCGTTATACAAAATTTGCATCTCAGCTCGTTTTGAGTAATAAATTGAGATTTCCAATTCATTTCTGAGTAGTATGCGACCAGCCTACAAGCGGGCAACAACTATCTCGCACAATTACGGAAAGCAAGAACCCGGCTCGAAGCTTTCGAATGCGTAACCGAATTGTACTATGTAGCTTTGCAATCAGCACGTTGCGCTGTACGAGCTTTAGATAATGAATATGAGTCGCATCAGTGTTATCAGACTACATATATCTGAAGCGGAAATAGTGCTCAGCTCCGTGACACTGGCTGGTACTGAAGACTGAGACTGCGAATTTGTCGGGTGCACAATGCGAGAAGTCTGTAACCCAGAATATGTAGGGCTCTAGCTATTTACAGCTTTATCGCTGCGTCAAAGCTGTAAATATTGATAACGGCTGATTTCATAAGTACTTAACCTAAATGAAACAATGACTGGCTGCTTCTACTTAATTTCAAATAAGGCATTTTTCGCGATTGACTATATAGTATATATTTCTGGGCGCATATATAAATCGATTCAAATTAACTACGTGTTAATGCCCCTGTATACTTGACTCTTACATGCATATTCATATCATTTGGCAGCACATACATACATATACATAGGGTATATAGGGTATTGTTTGTTGTTGTTGTTATTATTTGTATTTCTTTTTTAATCATAATGTGACTAATGGTGCATGCGAATGCATTGAACCGGCGAATGTTGAACTTTGTATGATAAACGCCATGCGCGAGTATGTATCACTTAGACAAGACATATGCACCTACATACATATGGATGGCATTAAACGATATCAGTCTGAGTGGCACATACTCACATTTATATTCACACATTCACATTTATATTCACAGTGGAGGGTTGCACGTTATTTCTTTTGAATTTCGAACATAATATTTCTTAGATTTTTCATTGTGGGTGCAACCGTTTGTCTACCCTACCGGTAGGGGCTGGGTTAAGTGCATTGTTTATGAAGGCTTTCATGGTTATTAATATAAATACATCTATACGTATATATATACGAATACACATACATATGTATTAATAAATAAGTGTACTGAAAATAGGTACATACGAATGCAGCATACAAGTGCTTTACATCGATGTCGACTTGCAAGTTCATTGACTGAATCTAAATTACTATGAACTCGTGGGCACTATTTACGGATTTACATAGATATTTCAAAGTTCATCGAAGCAGTATTAGAGCTGCACTACACTCACTGGCTTCACTTTCTTTTTGGGAGTGTGTTTGTGATTGTGCCGCGGCGTTCCACTCTCCTCACCCTCTGTGCAACAGCAGTGAAGCGGTCGTGATATGTACGTGCAACAGCCACAGCCACAGCCACAGTCGCAGCAACAGCAACAACGACGACAATAACGACTTGTTGCACCGAGAAACGAAAATGTACTGAAAACGAATGAAGGAAGAATGATAGAGTGGCGGCTGCCAGGCAAGCGCACACACACACTCTCGCACACACATATTATCACTAATTCAATATGTGTCAGAGTGTGTGTACGGGTACGAGTGTGTGGGTTTGTATGCATACAAAAGCGTGTTGCGCACTCAATCCGAGTGAAAACGCGAAACGCTACAAAATGCGCAGCGAACAAAGAGAAACGGAAAAGAATTCTTCTACGAGGAGGCAAGAACCTTCTTAATACTATTCCACTCGCTTAGTCCGGCTTCAGGGTCTTTATGCATAGGTAAAAATAAGGTCTGATTAGCAGACCTAAAAGCATAAAACTTTAATAAGAATCGTCATTCTCAATAAGAATCTTCTTTGTTGTTTCTCTCAACTGGGAATATCTTTGCTTTCTGCAACCTACCGCAATATTTTTTGTAGTTTACTGCAGTCATTCATTGCGACGAATAGTGTAAATTGCTGTGTACCATTATTATACCCTGTAAAAAAATGTTTATGAAATAGTATTTCGAGATATAATTGAAGCATAATTTATATATGAAAGAATAGTTAGTGAATCTATTTCCAAACTAACTCCAAAAATATAGCTTGTACGAATTTATAAACGATTAAACCTATTAATGGGATTCCACACTGCACGGAGTATCTTTAAGTCGGCTAGTTCCGCCTACAATGGCGTCCTATGCCCCCATTACTGTCGACTCATCTTGATATATGCTTTGGCAATATTCATAAAGTGGTTGCTGAGCAACTCAGAAACGTAAGCAAAACAAACGAGAATATATTTAAGTGCCCGTTTCGAGATATAAACTGTTTTTAAACTGGCAGATTTAAAACCTTTTTAATAGTGGTTCCTTTACAAGCTCGTAAAAAACTTCAGTTTATAGAAATTCAAACAGAATGTGTAACCAATTTTATACACATTGCAAAAATATTGCAAAACCAATATGCAACAGATGCAGTCGCTGAAAAGTGCCGACTGACCGATAGACCGAGCGACCACCAACAACAACAACAGCAACAGAACCTGTCACAACAATGCAGCATGCTGTCGTTTCTATACGTTTCTATATGCGAATAGATACAGCAACTGAAAAGTATCTCGCGGTATAGATTGCCGACTTAACCATACAAAAACCGACATACCTTCCTTTAGAGAACTAAACAGTGCAGCATTATTGGCTGTGTCTGCAGTGCTGCTTTTCTTGATTTCGGGTCTAACTTTACATAAAAAGAAACCGGCTCTTTGCGTTACGTCGAAGACTGAATACTCTTATAGACAAATAGGATCGTATAGTCAGTTATTCATCTGAGGAGCTGAATCGTCTTTCTGGGGGATCTAAAATATAGGAATCTTAAGCTTTTCGAAGAAACCGTATATTGTGCTTAGCTTTTATCACATGGGGAATAAATTATAGTTAACAATTCTTTAAGTACCACTTTAGCTTTATTCCAAAAATATATTCAATATAAGATTTGTAAAAGACATTTATTATTTAAATTACAAAAAATTATAAAAATGGCTTTACAACGTTTGTTCCTTCATTATGCATTTGAATGTGGTTAATTTCGTAATTGCATTTGATATTAAGAATAATACATTTTGATGTATTATTAAGTTTCTAAACACTACCAAAACCCAATAAAATTCCTCCGTTGGGTTGCTTATACATTTGATCATTTTGTTTTTCTAAAGTTTTACAAGTTTTATGTAATATCTGGAGCTGAAATACAGATCACAGTGAAACCTTTATTATTGGTCCTATCACACTTATTCTAAGAAACGTTAGGCATATAACTATAAATGAAACTACTATACACAAATTTAAATCGGTTCGGATCTAAAACAAAGGTTGAAATATTATCAGATACATAGGGACGCATGTACATACAGAAAGCTTTTTAACCCGAAATAAAAACAATAATATATTATATTAAGTTAGCGTGTAGTTTTAAGCTTCCAGCGCAGGAAGAGATATGCTGAAACCCGCAGCACTACAAAAATTGCAACAAGCGCTGCGATATCAAGTGTGAAATTCGCGTTGAGCATGTCCAGTTCCTCCAATGTAGTTGTGGGCGACTTGAAATGACAGTATGTTTGGAAGCATTTCAGTTTCTCACGGCCGTAGCCATAGGTGGCCAGTGCAGTACCCTCGAAGCCGTAGCGGATGTATGATAGATAAGTGATCCAGCGTAAGTAAACTGGAATCGCGTCGAAGGATACGAAGAACCCAGAGAAGAGCAGGAATGGAACCGACATAACAGGTGCGAGGAAAACGCCGTTTTGAACGTTCATAGCAGCGCCGACAACCAGGCCAACAGACTGAGCCACGAAAGAAATCAGAAGGCAAGCCGATAAGAACATAGTGAAACGGAAAAGCTCCCAGGGCTGTGACGTATAGAAGTATACTATAGATACGTAGATGACACAGAAAATAGCCTGAAATAAATTTGGATAAGATAAAGTTAATAGCAACATGAAGCATTAAATCAATTTTCAATGCTCGCACCTGGAATGGTAGATCCGCAACTGATATAGCCAAATAGTAAGACTTTAGGGAATACCAGCGATTAAAGTTCTCTTTTAGCAGCACCGGCATTTCAAGAGGGACTGTTGATATGAAACATTGTGATTAGTATTTTGAGCTGACCATATACAGAGATGATAGACTCACATGACAAGATGGTTATGGTCATCGATGTGTACATCAAAAACAGCATGTTGAAGAACAGAAAACCCAAATTGCTGAGCACCTTAGCGCCATCGTTACCTATATCGTAGTAGAGAGCTCCGATGAGAAAGCCAACAAGAAGATGAGCGAACAAACGCAAGTACATCAAAGTCTACGAGAACAAAACATATATAATTTTTGAATGGCTGATTTCAATTTTCAAGCTTACCCAATCGCGGTAACTGAAGAGAAGAGTTCTCTTAAGGACGACCCAAAATTGATGAAACTGTGAGGTTGGGTAGCGTTCCGGTGACATAATTTCCTCAGAGAGCAGAGCGGTGGTGCAATTGTCCGTCTTTTCTACATCAATCATGGCGTCGCCTTTCTCGTTGGTGGACACCACGGCCTGTGATCCCAAATTGTTCGTCTCCTTTACAATGTCGTTAACCATGCCATTTAGCAAGCCATTGTTCAAAGTCAGGTTCTCTTCGTATTTGCTACCATTGACGGTAGACACATCGTTTTTGTCCAAAATCGCTTTCAAATTTTGCACTTTCACCAGATCGTTGCGTGCCTTGAGTGTGGCATAGTCAGCCGCGGAGCGAATGTCCCGCTTGCCATTGTCGATAGCATCGACTAACTTGCGTGTGTGATCGCCATGCTCTCCACAGGATACCTCGATCACATAGCTAGCTGGGTTGTGATAGCTCGGGCACTCCAAGTTCAGCGTCGATAGAAAAGGTACTAGCTGCTTGGTGCTGCCTTGATACACGCACTGTCCATCGGCCAGGGTGTAAAGCTGATCAAACATCTCGAAGAGTCGGGCGGATGGCTGATGGATAGTACAGATAACAGTACGTCCACCAGCAGCCAACATTTTCAACAGATGTATGCATTGGAAGCATGTCGAGCTGTCCAATCCCGAAGTGGGCTCATCAAAAAACATGATTGGCGGATTGCTCACCAGCTCAAGTGCGATCGATAAACGCTTTTTTTGTCCTCCCGACAAGTTTCGCGTCATCGTATTGCGATGTTCACTCAAGCTGAGAGTCAAAAGAATGTCATCAATCTGTAAATAAACAAAGACTTTTATTTATAATATAATTTTGGATTGAGGCATTGTGAAACAATAGTTAGCAAAGAATGGCTTGAGTAATGACGTATGTATATCTTCACCTTATGCTGCACAACATATTTAAAAGTCATGAGTCAACTTATCGACTTTTGAGCTTTCACTGCTCTTCAATGCTAGGACAGACAGGTGCTTATATCATGATCATGCTCCTCTATACGTTTTCTGCGATGTAAGGCATAGCAAGAAACGTAAACAAAGTTGAAAATAGACTATTCAACGATTGGTAAACTCTATTCAATGGACCATGTCCAATTTTTTGTTGAACGTAAAGTAACCAATTGACAGATTGACATCCGTCTAGTCAAGCGACTTAAGCTAAGTCATTACCATTGAATTCTTTTCCAGTTTTGTGAATTTTTTGCTCAGCTTCAAATTTGTTGCCACTGTCATCGCTTCCTGAACAGTTAAGTTGCCGTGAAGTTGATTATCCTGCATTATGTATGCAGACAGCTTACGGAATGTGCTCAGATTGCGCTCTGAGCCATTCATGGTAACGCTGCCCTCGATATTTGTTGTTCTAGAAACAGAGAGAATACCAATTGTATCATCATTATATTAAATTGAGTATATATACGTATACATATATAATAGAGTGGGTATATATTTAAATATATACATTTATTATATTCATAATATATAGAACTTGTTTTCAAGATATTGTGCACATGCTTATTCTACTAGATTATAATCGCACGTTCCGAGAAAGTAAATGTGAGGCATTCACTCATGTATGTGCACACCCATATACATATGTAATTATATTGGCAAGGTTGCTCCAAAGTTCAGTTAAGTTGTAGAATTTATATAAGCACTTCCATCAATAACAGCATTTTGGTATGGGTGTATGTGCCTTTAAAATGATAATATAACAATTTGTCGATTACATGCCGGAAACTTAGTTTATCACAAACGAGCACGCCGGCTTTATCGTGTCGTAGCTATTCAAGAAAGTTATAGTACTCAACAAATAAACTTCAGCCCATATGAACATTACAGAGTTTTATCTATTCCAAAATAATTTTTGAAAAATGTCGTGTATTGTTATTAATCAATATGAGGCAGAAACTTGACCCTTGTATTTTGTGATTATATTAGTCGAATACTCCAACAGTTGTTTTAGAAAATTGCAATGTAAGAGCACTATAAAGTAGCACACTTACTTGTAGCCCGACAAAATGTTGAGTAATGTACTCTTGCCAGCACCAGATGGACCCATGATGGCTGTGAGCTCTCCTGACCGCAAGCGCCCGCTGACACCCTTCAAAATGGTTTTGGCAGCTGGAAAGACAGTTGGTTTCAAGGATTAAATGCATATGACTTGGTATTAATTAAAAATTGTTTGCAGTGGCCGATAGAATTATAGTTTAATTCAGTTTTCATATATGGTATGTCAAATATTGTTCAGTACTCTCAGCAGTTACCGAAGTCTCAAATTATTGAAATAAATAAATTGTTGGAGCTTCAATAAACAACAATTTTACGGTCATTGGCCTTTGTCTATTTTGATGCCCTCGATAAGTGAGACGTCTGTATATATAAATGCCGATGACAACGTGCCTGTCTGTATGTAGTTTTAAATGAAGGTGATTAATATACATACATATATAGAAAGATAGACATTACATTGAACTTAAGGCGACTAGTCAGTCATACGAATTGAAAGTCAACCTGCAAGTCTAAGGATCGATTTTCGTAATTGATAAGCTTAAATGCTTATAATTGGCGAAAGGCTAAAAGGTAGAAGTAGACGTGTGCAACCTTATAAAGTATATTACTCTTAAGAACGACGGGCTGAGTCACTATAACAACAAAACGGAAAAGCGATGTCTTAGCAATGTTACCAAACTTGTTTTTGGCTATAATATGTGAACATCTTTAGGTACTTGAAAAACCGAACTAGCAGCATCAGCATTCATTTGATTAGAGTTCAATGATTTGCCGATCGCTAGATATATCTAACACTGAAAGAGTAAAGCTTTTGGAATTTCTGAATTTTGGTTTGCCGTAGTAGTTTAATGCATAGTTAAGTATTGTGTTTAGGGTTTCTATTATTATGTTTAGTTCCCTAGTAATAGCTTAAAAATTATATTATTTCATTTCTCAACCATTACAAAACTAAAGTAACAAAAAGGTTTTTATAACTGCACTTAATTACCATGACCTGAACCTTTCTGTCATAATGCACATTAATTTTGCAGCTTACTTCATGTTGTTC
The DNA here is from genome assembly GCF_001654015.2 of Drosophila navojoa. Next base: position 116,531 of record NW_022045913.1, read on the forward strand.
AATGTTTGGTAATGTGGTTCAACACGGCAGTCTCCAGTGAACCTTGACAGTAAGTGTTTAGAAGACCACATAGCGACAACGATTACGCAATATTTTTGCATTTGACTACCCTAAATTACAGGTGAAAATGCCAGCCATATCTTTAAAAAAAAAAACCGGTACTACATATTTAAGTACATACATGCAAAGATACGCTTGACAAAATTAATGCCAAGCATTAAGGTTATTTAATTAATAAATAATTCGGACAGAAATGTTTCGGGTAGCAGGTCGGCAACGTAGAGCATATGATTGCTCGCCTCTACTTATCTATTTACGCACTACAAAAGAAATTTGAGCGTTTCATACAATATTGTATACAAATACTAGAATTAAATTTCTCTTAAGAAATATTCGGAAAATAATTTTTGTATGTTTATTTCAGAAGCATATATGTAATTTGTATGCCGCTCCTCATCTGTGTCTTGTTCGGAATTTTATTGTATTGTTTTGAATTGGGCAAGAATTGTGCAAATATATTTAACATATTGCCAAGTTGAATGAATACTTGCAAAGTGTATGTATATATCTATGAGGCCTGTTCGTGCGTTAAGAATTAAAAAATAGCAGTAATCGCAGCTTTATGTTCGAGTACAACCTTCAGAGAGTTGATTTCCCGACCTTTATATTAAGAGTGCAACAGTACTAACTGCTAAAACAAGTATTTTTTTAAAGCCTGTGCTGAGCTGTAATTAAGTGGGACAGTTGAATGGTCGCAAGTAAAATGCTGATTGACTAACTGGGTGTCAAGCTGAAACCAGAAAAGGCCACAGGCCATGGGCATAGCTGCGTAGCCGCCATAGCCTCATTCAATCAATTGAATTATCATCCTTAAAGTAGAACACGTTGCGCAATGAATCATGGAAGCAATGGTTTTTCCATTGGCAAATTCCATACGAGTAAAATAATAATGAGTTATTCCATTGCATATGGCACAGTTGATTTACGATTACCTGAGAACAAAAGCAGCTGCACCCAATACCCTGTAATACGCAACGTAGCTTGCTATATACGAACAAAATATTTCTGGGCTCGTAGCCCATTGTGGTGATTGATAATGCATATTTACGTTGTAAGAGATAGCACTATATCACTAGGGTCTAATTAGGGGGTTTGGCGTAAATAAAACTATTCTAGTCAGCCCGTCATGCATGTGTATATATTTACAGAAACACTAGTCATTAAGAACAGGCGTATGCCCCACGCTTCTCTTCCACCCTTCGCTCTAGCTTGGTCACACATGTTGCTCTGCCCATATGTATAGATGTATATACATACATATGTACATATGTATATGTACATACAAAATCAGACATACTTCTATCAAAACATTTACATATGTATGTATGTATCAGTCAAGGCACGCATGCAGGCACGATTAGCATTGGAAGCTACTTGTTGAGCAATTTTCTGGGCTCATATTTGGGCCCTATAATGGGGCAACGGGTACTTTATCTTAGGCAGCTATAATTACACCCATCTATACAATTAACTAAGTCCAAAGTTCCACTAAACTTTGACCAGCAGAAAGCGATGTGGCAACGCTGCCGGACAACTGCTGATATATGTAGACGAGAACAAAGAAACCAGAAAGAAGCACAAAGCAAAGCAACGCAAAAGCAAAACTGGATTGAAGTGCTGAGAGAGAGAGCGCACACAACGATAATAAAATCAAAAGCGAGCTGTAGACATCGAATTAACGTGGATTGCAATTCTAGAGAGCAACAGAGGCGAATAAGCGGAACAAGTGCAGCACGAGTGCTGCCCCTTGCTTATTATACTCTTTTGTTTAGTGACTGTGAATCTCACTGCACACTGTTCAGTGCTTGAGCTTCAATGGGCAAACTATTCAGGTACTTGGGATTGGGGGTACTTACTGCTTCGGCTGCCCTCCTTGACGCGATAGGTCAAATTATGGAATGCCAAATCCACAGCTGGTCGCTTGGGTAAATGCTGCAGAGTTTTTGGCTGAGCGGGCACAATTTGGGCTTTCGGCTGTCCAGTGCCTCCATTTCCGCTGACGCCCAATCTGTTATCATTCAATAGATTTTTATTTTCGTTCGAAACCATTTTGACAATGGGTTGTTAACCAAGAACTGTGTATTATGTGTGTATTTGAACTTGTATTCAAACTGCAATTCGCAGTCATACGCTGCACTTTAATCCGTCAAGCCGCAACTATATTATAGTGTATTGTAATATTTCAATGTGTTTAGCCTTTGGTAAAGTGCTTTTTGCTTATATTCTTGAACCACTATTGCAAAGGGCGTTATTAGCGGCCCCTTCAGCTCTTTTGCGTTTCAACCACCGTCAACATGGACAAATTTTCCACCCGTTTGTCGAAAACTGACTATTCCTCTTCTCGAGCTTCTAGTACTTAACGCGCTCGCGCCGCGATCGCAACTGAATGCCTAGCAGTCGCAGTGGCAGTCGCAAGGTGATGTATGGAACAAAGCCAAAACACGAGAGACCGAACACTGAGCAACCACCACCGCCACTCGCAGCCGCGACTCGTACGGTCGGACAGCTCCACTGCTTACGCCAATGCTTCAAATGGGGGTGGGAGCGCGACGGCAATAGTCAGCCTGCGTTCTACTCTCAGTTTGATGAGAGCCGAGACATAGAGCGTGTGGAAAATTCTCAGCGCTGAATCGATCGGTTCTCAGTGTATTTAAGTATATATATTGCTTTATTATTTTCTCGCCATAAAATAAAACTTTTTCGTATACGCATACATGTACTGCTACATGCATATACATATGTACAAATGTATGTACATAAGTGCTTACAAATACAGGTTAATGGACAGTTGGAATTGCTTTACCTGAATGACTAGTACACATCTGTTAACAAGACTAATCATAATCTTAAAGAACAGAGTATTTGCTTCACAGAGATATATACGGAAATGTCACTATGGAGCTTATACGAACGAATGATTGTATCTATTATAGGTATGTCCACTATAATTATATTGACATTCCATGCCTGTAGTGCACTGACTAAAGCTCAAATGTAATTCTCAGACACTTATGTTTAATTGATAAAATGCTGGACTTTTATATAATAAGTAAAATCGTAAGATTCCCCCATTTATTAGCTATCTCTCTCCCATTTTCCTTCTCTCTCTCTCTCTCTCTCTCTCTCTCTCTCTCTCTTTGAATTTGCTGTGACGGTTAGTTAATTGTAGATTATTCATGTCGCTTATCAATGAAACCTATCAAAATTTAGTACACGTTTCGAATGTATGTATAAAAAATGTCTATACTTATGCACATAGCATGATAATATACATATGTATATGTATATGTGATGTGTAGTTTGGACACCGATAACATTGAATTGAGTAGAAACACATTGTTTTTAAACCCTGTATTTTTCGCTCACACATTCACGATTCGCTCATGTTTCCTTTATTTGTTGCTTATCTCCAATGAACAAAGTCCGTTAATGAAATTTGTCTTAATTATTACTCATTATTTATTACGCTGACAAAATGTTTGCTCGTGCTATGTATGGGAGTGTGTAGAACGAAAAACTACTTTTTGATAAATGAAGTAATTTAAAAAATGTACATTTTCCAAGATTATAATATAGCTAAGAAATAGAAAATGTAGAAGTACATATATTAAGATATTGACTTTTTTGACTTCGTTCTGATCGTTATCTAATTTTGGATACACTAAAGACAGTCGGTCTCTCCTGATCTTATCGCTTACGCCTTTTGTGTGGACTTTGCATTTGCTTTATCATCTTTGCGGCGGTTACTAACGAATTTTATATACTTATGTGTCCAGCTTTGGTAATTGGATACTGTAGATAAGGAAAATACTCGCTATTTATGGGATCATTATATGACGGTTATTTGATAACAGCTGTTAACTATAAAATAACTGCCAGTTGCTACCAAGTCAGGTGTTTATTTAATTATATTTCAGATCCATTTACGTAAATTACTTTCAACAAAAAAAAAAAAAAATGTATATAAAAAAATAAAAATTACATATATAGGAAAATAAAAAATAACTATTAAGACCTAGCTTGGTGTTGACTCAATATTTTAATAAAGTAAATAAAATTTATATATAAGTCATATTTGTTCTTATTAAGTATGACGGACAGACCGCACAAATCCAATATACTCCTTTTCGATTCACATGAGTTCATTTGAATCCCAACGCGATTATTGCAACAAGTAAAACCGGTTGTAGTTTTTCGAATATGCTTACAATTTTCCAAGCTTAAAGGTTTATACGCGACTTACTATTTTAATCTATATTGTACGTAGATTTTATTATAAAGAATTAAGTGTATATATGGTTTTTTTAAGTTATGCAAAGCAACTAGTTTTTCATGACCCAACTTGCGTTGTTTCCCATTGACATTGCAGTCATTTCCCAAAACGACTTTGTATTAAATGTAAGCTACAAATAGGCTGGTTTACTTAACCAGTATTGTTTCGGTATTTGGGTTTTATTACTCAAGCGCTTTTAAAGATTAGTGTATTATTACTTACAGGTTATTATTTTCCAAAAACTGTTCCCAACTATAGCTATCCATAGCTATGTATATAGATGGCGGCTTTCTTTCTTTTTCTATACGATGCAGTGAAACGGTTCAAGGTGCATGACCAAGAGAAGCGCAGACCCTCTCGCGATAGCCTTGAAGCAACAAGTGGCAATATCCACTAAAATGCCAATCCGAATTCAGAGTATGTGTATGTGTGTATCATTTTTTAATGCTGCCAAGTACAAAAAGACGCAATTGTTATACAAATATATGCACTACTTGCTACTTGCGAAAGAAAATCTCAAACCGGCAGCCACTGGAAACGATGCCACACAACTGGAAACGCATTGTGCGAGCCAACTACAAACTGTGCAGCAATTGCAAACACTCACACTCTCTCGCACAGTATGGTGGAAAACCTAACTAATACATACACACAGAAAAGCGCCCGACGTCTATGTGTGCGTGTGTGTAATAGCAATTTAAAGCTTGGCCAAAATTACGTCAGTTGGGCGATGTAACGAATATACACTAAACTAAAATATGCTCTCGCATACATACATATATAGGCATGTATATATGTACGTAAAACCATATTCATGTGTATGTAATAGTCTCATATATATATAATTTGCCAGTTTCGGCTTTTGTTATAGTTCAGTTCACCTCAGCGAGCAAATTTCAAGGATTTTTTTATTGAAAACTAGCACAAAATGAATAAAACTGATTAAAATTATGGTACCTCGGAATAAGCATTAACTTAAATATCTTGTATTTTAATGCACGAGTTCGAAATTGATAATAAATTAAATGTTAGCCCAAGTGTAGCCTATCTTTAGGCTTTTATAAAATATGTTAAAGAAAATATTGGCAGACCGCACAGAAAATGTTAGTACATTGTTAACATTTCTTTCTTTTCTTCACGAAATTTTCATTAAATTCCGCAAGTCAGAAATTACTTGTGGGCGAACTTAATGAGTGTCGACTGTGGTACCCACTGTAAAAATAAAGCTGTCATCGTGCATGGCTCAAAGTTGTACATCACAAAAAGCTTGAAAAAAAAAAAAAAACAGAGCAGAAAGAGAGCAGATGCCGGCTTTTGTATATGTATACGTACATACATACATTGTATGTATGTGTTTATTCGTATACGCGCAGATGTACATATGTATGAATTTAAAATGTTTTATGTTAGCATACCACTAATTTTGTATGTCAGAGGAAAAAAACAGAAAGTGGACTTTGTACTAGTCGCACTCTCTCCAATTGTTAGTCCCTCTTTTTCTCTCGCTCTCTTTTTCTGTCTCTCTCTCACTCTGTCCCAATCTGGAACAGCGCATGTGCCAAAGCACATATCAGCAGGCAAATACTGCCCTGTTGCAGTTGTATGACCCGCGGCAATGTTTACAGCTTGGTAGAGGTCAAACCACAGATAGCGCGAAATTGCACTGATAAAAATGCAAAATGCGTTTACTACATGCTTGGCGAAGAGCGAGAGCCTGCGCAATGTGAATGCTAAGTACATACATACATATGTATTAAGGTGTGTATGTAGGCATGTATGCATATTTGCATATTTGCGCTCTCTTGTTGTTTACATTTTTGGTATTCCAGACTTGTTTCTACAGTGGGCCCGCACAATAAAAAAGAAAAAACAATAATAATATTGAGAAAGAACTAGAAACAGAAATTGAAAATATGCTAGTTTTATCTAAATATATCTATACCTATATTTATTTTTGTGTGTATATAGGAACTATACTAATGTCAATATTCTTATGACATTATTCAACAATGGCAACAACAACAAAATGTACGATATTATCGTATGCGTCCAAGAAACAGTAATCTGGGTAGCCTTCATGCTTTGTTTGTTTGTCACTCACTTGCTCTCAGAGGCAACGACTGCAGCTGTATATGTGGGCGCCCACTTGTGTGGCTCTCTCTCTTCTCTTTGATTCTCTCTGCTCTGGCGTGTGTGCAAATGGATTGAATATGTTTTGGACACGCTCTCGTTGGTATCACTGTAGGACGCGTCGCCATAGCCGATGCCGCTGCTGCTGCTGCTTCTGCTGCCTTCGTCTCTCCATCGGCTGAAAGTGCGATAAAGAAAAATCGAGACTGGCGAGCCAAACGAGAAAAGTGAATGTTGTGTCGCGAATTGCGTTCACAAACCTTCCCAACTTCGCATAGGTTGGGTGTCCCAAGCAGTCGCTCCGCAATTGATAAAACAGCGCACTAAGTTCGCGAGGTTTACCACCAAGAGAACAAAATTGAATTCAAAAAAAAAAAAATAAATAAATAAATAAAAAAAAAAATAAAAAAAAATAAAAAGACAAAACCGTATATAACCACATATACAAATATAACTGTACAGTGCAATCAGTGGAAAAGTAAGTTTAGCGAAACCAAATGTAATAAATGCAGCGTAATACGTGTGCATTTAAATGCACATATACACATACATACGCATATGTGCATAAGTAAGAGTGTATATGTGATTGCGTGAGTAACAAAATGTGAATATTAAAACTATTGTCAAGAGTGCAGAAATCAAAAGTAAATTGTTACATTGAAATATCTCTTGCGCAAGTACCTGAAATCCGTTATCCTTGAACTTTACGTATACACACACTATGTATACATGCACACTATGTATACATGCCCTTGTAGACTATTTCAATCAAGCCTAAACGTATCCTTTTCTTCACTTATATACAAGCATCACTATGGCGTTCCGTGTGGCTGGACTCTTTCTGAAAAGGGAGCTGGTAGCTCCTGCGGCACAGCAGCTGCGCCTGATGCGGACTTCTAGGGTAGCCAACGCTCAGTTCCTGGTGAACTCGCCAAATACAGTTTTAGATAAGAGCATCCTGCTGCGCTACCGTAATCTTGAGACTCCTGCTAATCGTGTTCAGGCCACATATCTTTGGATCGATGGCACTGGAGAGCACATCCGCCTTAAGGATCGTGTCCTAGACAAAGTGCCAACCTCGGTAGATGACTTGCCCGACTGGCAGTACGATGGAAGCTCCACGTATCAGGCGCATGGCGAGAATTCGGACACAACTCTGAAACCTAGAGCCGTCTACCGGGATCCCTTCAAGCCAGGAAAGAATGATATTATTGTCATGTGCGACACATACAATGCCGATGGCAAGCCAACTCCATCCAATAAGCGCGCCGCATTCCAGGATGCTGTTAACAAAATTACCGAGCAGGAGCCATGGTTTGGCATTGAGCAGGAGTACACATTGCTCGATGTTGATGGTCGTCCGTTTGGTTGGCCCGACAACGGCTTCCCAGCTCCACAGGGACCCTACTACTGTGGTGTGGGTGCCGATAGAGTATATGCCCGCGATCTCGTCGAAGCGCACGCTATTGCCTGCCTATATGCTGGCATTGACTTTGCCGGCACCAATGCAGAGGTGATGCCAGCACAGTGGGAGTACCAGGTAGGACCCAGCAATGGACTGAAGGCCAGTGACGATCTGTGGGTATCGCGCTACATCCTGCAGCGTATAGCTGAGGAATACGGTGTAGTTGTTACATTCGATCCCAAGCCAATGGAGGGCCAGTGGAACGGTGCGGGTGCCCACACGAATTTCTCCACAAAAGCGATGCGTGCCGATGGAGGCATGAAGGCCATTGAGGAGGCCATCGAAAAGCTAAGCAAGCATCATGAGCGCCACATCAAGGCCTACGACCCCAAGGAGGGCAAGGACAACGAACGTCGGCTGGTCGGGCGTCTGGAGACATCAAGCATCGACAAATTCTCATGGGGCGTGGCTAATCGTGCCGTCAGTGTTCGAGTTCCAAGAGGCGTGGCAACAGCCGGCAAAGGTTACCTTGAGGATCGTCGTCCCAGCTCTAACTGTGACCCCTATGCCGTATGTGGTGCGATAGTGCGTACGTGTCTACTGAATGAATAAATCAGCAGACGAAATTCTGCTATTTGAGGGCGTTCAATTTTCAATGATGTATATAAGAACATAGTTGAAGCAGCAGCAGGTGGACGTTCTATCTGTACAGTTTCGACTTTGATTAAGATGAAGAATTATTTTGTGTGTGTAAAAAGACAACAGGTTGAAGAACAGAAATATGAGGTTAGCATTTAAGTAAACGAAGTAAGTGATGATGGAAATGGAATAAAAGTGAGCCTAAAAACTGAAACTAAAATACAAATGAAATGTTATTCTGCCATAACTATTTTTAGAAAATATATATAAACAAAATTGCTTTGTCTAATTATAATTTATGAAATCTTGTATTTTAATTTGACTGCTGCAATTATCTTGATACATAATATACAAATTGTATTTGATTTTATTTTCATTTCTCTCAAGTAATGAAAACTGTGCTTGTTATCGCATTTAGAAATGAAAAAATATTCGTAATGTTTATTAGTGATTATGTGGAATGGGTAATTGGAATATTTTATATATGTTTTTAGAAAATTCTTACTAATCGCTGTTGAAGCGTCATTGAAATTAGATTTTTGTATTTGCACAGGCGTACTAGTGAATACTCTCTCAAATGTTATAGTCTACAATTTGTTAAGTAATCAAATTTATTATAATATTAATCGTTGTCAATTGTTGAATTTCCATATGAAACCAAAACATATTCATCTAAAATATCAATTGTAATACCAACTTTCTAAATTACCACGATTAAAAACTAGATTGTTCCAAGGAATCTACATTGTTTTACTGTGTGGCTATGTTTTACTTTTTGGCGGCGACTATTAGAAAAGAGAATAGAGAAAATATTAATAGAGAACATATGAGACTTTGCCCAAAGAGCCGCATACATATTCACATTTAAATGCTGTTCCATAAGCGAACGGAAATTTTGTTTCAATGGAAATTTCCCAGTAGCAAAAGTTCTCCGTATATGTATTTCTGTACAAAGAGATTTACTTGGCACTTTCATTTTTTTGTTCGTATACATAAATACACATGTAAATTAAATATAAATATATGTCATGATTAAATCAAGTTTTACATATTATATATATGTATCGCCTTAATGAACAGTATACCATTTTACTTTCTGATCGCAAGTGCTTAACGCCTTTCAGTAAAATATTGATTTATTGATTAATGGTCGTACGATACAAGTAGTGGCAGCAGAGCGACCTTAACTGCAATAAAAGGGTATTCGCTCTTATAGATAACCACTGGCAAACAAGTGTGCAAACAGCCATACAGCTGAACGATGCACTTCACCTTGAGCTGACGACATTTGTGACACTTGCATCGGCGTTTTATGCGTTAGCACTCACTATTGCAGTTGTTGTTGTGGTTTTTGTTGCTGTTGCTGTTGTTGCATCATTCCACAAATGGGTTGGCCTGCCGTTCTCAAAGCTTTACTGCACAAATATTTACACACATGTTGTTTGCGATTGGACAGTTGTGCTATACCCTGAACCCATTTCAAAAACAGGAATGAGGGTATAATGCTTTTATCAAGACGACTGCAACAGGCGGTAGAGAAGAAGGTCGATCTGATTCAAAATATGATATATAAAAACATAAGTTTAAATATTAAAACATACTAAATTTCATCGACATGTATTTTCCAGAATACAAATTATATACCAATAAAATATAGAATATTCGAAGTAGGAGTAGAGTATATCCTGGTCGGTCATTCCTGCCTACTAAAGGGCTACTTGTTTTTTATTGCAAACTTGCTTTTATATAAGTATATGTATTATATAGGCACCGATCTGTGAGCTTGTGTAAGTGGAATGGGGTCACTAGCCAGCAGCCGATAAAGCAATTTATTATTGTAATATAGGAATGGCTGAGCGATAATATTGCTATACGGGAATCAAGCTGTAGTGATTTACGATTGAGTTGTCACTGCTTCAATTGTTCTTGTTGTAATTCTACAAAATAGATATGACTTTGTATATATTGTTATTATTATTTTTTATTTCCGATATTTATTGCCTGCTTAGCAGTTCATTTGTGGTATATGAAATAATTACGTTACTAAGGCAACAAAAACCTGTCGGAGTTAAAAAGTCCATAAACAACCGTTTGTCAATTCCTAATTATGAACGCAATTCGCTTGAGTTCCGCACCGATTGCTATTTAAATGAATGAAGTATATTTTTATACGGAAAACTAGTTTCAGCATATGTATACATGTTTGTTGACATCTTACAATGCAGGTCTTTCGAGATTTGAACAGATCTGAAGCTGGTCCCATTAAGTTTTCTCTAGAAGATTTGCATACAAATCAAGCAAGCTAAAGTTATGTATGCTCACAACAAATACAGTCCACAGATTATACAATTCAGCTCATACTGCAACGTGTCTAATCGATTTCTACTGATAACAAAAACAAATAATTCATATTGAAAGTTTTGTTTTTATTTAGCAGAGGCTTTCGATTGAAATACCAACAAAACAGAAATGAAGGAAAAGAATTAATTTATCAGTAAGTCAAGTTTTTATAAGTATTTTCATTGGTCAGCTAGCAACAGGGCTATAAACTTTATTAAACACACCTTGTTTCAATAGTATAGGTGAGCAAATTAATAAAAATTCTATTTAATTCAGAGACTTAAAAATGAATAAAACAGCTTTGCAATCGTGCAGTGTCACTTCTCTCTACCTTCAAAAGCGCCAAAGAACAAGATCAATTCGAATTCCATTACCACAAAATTCGTAGACAGTGTGCGAATAAAGTTCGAAGCTGATTGATATGCCGTCAAATGCTTTGGTTTATGGGGATAGCGTGATCTATAAGAACGTTTTGCTAAGCTTTGGTCAATAGACAACAGACGTTATCAAGTTGCCATAAATCATTTTATAATTTCGTGTGCCGTTTGAAAAAAACGAATACTATTCAAACATTTTTTATCTAGTCCGCAACAAAATAAAATAAAAATAAAATAAAATAAAATGAAATGAAATTATATATATATATATATATATATCAATACTTATATGCAATTGTGTTACGATATAGCGCACGGTCAGAATGCGTGATAGATATGATACGAATTTGTGCTTGACCAAATGGAAATCGGAAAATGTGAGTCACAGTTGAAAAGTAAAGCTCCGCTGGCTTTCTACGCAATCCTACAAAGCGTTATCAGAATTCACTAATTGGACGAATGGTATTCAAGAGTGTGAAATTAAAATGTTATAGACGAGTTGGAAGCCAAGGCTACTTATGTTTATGTTCTTCTCTTTGCGGGTGGCCCATTTTTTATTGTGCCAATTAGTTTTATTGCCAGCCGAATCAGCTGATAATTACGACTGCGGTACTATACCAAAAATATGGCTATTAATAGTGTTCACTGTCAAGTGGCACTTCAAATATAATCTAACACGAAGACGAGATATTGAATTATAAATATTACGCCTGTATTGAAAATCAATATAGTGGTGTATATATATTGTTTTTTGTTTTATCTGCTGTTAAATTTACTAGAATAATTGGTTAAATATAAGTATATAGACACGGCACAAATGTTGCCAATATTATATTAACGTCAATATCGGCTAAGAAATACCTCGTACTGTTTGAATTTAAAAAGTAACAATTGAAATTATAATATGGAAATGAATAATATTTAAATATATTATCATTTTTCAGTTAGTGTATAAATTTTCTGTATTTATAAATAAAGTGTGCCTTAATTGAAGTGCAATGGTCCTCATCGAATGCATGCGTCCAACTTAAGTCACACGAAACTGACAATACATTTTATGAACATGTTAACAAAAGAAAAATCCATAGTAATATTAATACTAACAAAGAGGAACAGAAAAATAATATTAAAATAAAAATTGGTACTAAAGGCATTTCCTTGTTTTTACTTAATGTTTATTTTAAACTCATTTTGTTGTAGCCTTTTAAAGCTTAAAAAAAATTAATATGTGACAGCAAAAGGTTCCCATTAGACTTAAAATGTAGTAGCTACCTTTTGAAACGTAATAAGCAAATGAAATTATTTACTCCGCAATTATAGAAGAAAGGGCAATGCCGTCTCGTATCTGTATCAGCATCACAGAGTATACTGCCTTCTTCTTTGAATGCTGGCGTTGGCGTTGGCGTATTCCGTAGTCCACGCCGTACACGCGAGCCCGAATCTTTACGTCATATTCGCACGCGTCTCCTAAGTGATCTTTTTGTTCTTTGGCTGATTAGCACATTGAACCAAAACTCATAAAATAATAAAATCCACAAAAAGCTCAGAGCTTGTCGCAGTTCACAATCTGCTGTCTCTTCCAGTATCTATTCAACTTTTAATTGACAATTTATGTGGACTAATTATTTGTATTATGTTTAATTATAAATATTCATTATTAAATATATAAGTGGAACATAATTAGAATTGTTCTATAACATAAAGAAATCATAGTACATGCATACATATATGTAGTATATATGTGCATATATGAACAATATGCTTAGCAAGATGCTTAGTTGTTGACCACTCTTCTAGCAGATTAAATGTCAAAGTCTTGATTTTTCTTTAGTACTTTCAAGCTGATTATGAGTCCCTGATAAGCCTTTTGTTGGGCTTCGAAGTTAAGGAACGGCGATAATATACCCTTTGTTATATGCATGGTATATACTAAATGTATGAATATGATATATCTTTGCTTCTTAAAGTTGACTCAGCTTGCAGACTTTTCCGTCTTTGTATTTTCGAAAATATGATAATCCGAATATCTACGTACATGGTTCAGTACAACATTCGAAATGTTCTTTTGTGCGGACAATATGTATACGTATGAGAATATATATGAATATCCAAGTTCAATTAAGGAAAGTTCATTCACTGCTATGTCAATCATTTAAGTGCTGTGTCTCAGGGTTGGAAAGTTGTGCTTGGACATTGACACTGTGAACGGCGATTTATCGATTTCCATATCTTGTATGTACATATATATACATATAATTCTCATTTAGCTATGTGCGTGTGTATCTCATTATGCAGCCAAACATGAATAGAAAATAGGAAGACTTAGAAGTACGGCCGCAGCTGTACAACCCATGTAGACAAAAGTTCAAATTTACTGATAATGATATTTATTCCCCTGCTAAATTTTGTACCCTCCCATACAATAAATGAGTAAATTAGTTTACTACAATGTCTGCCCGATATTGTAAGTTTTATAGGGAATTACTCATGAATTTATGGAATATTCAAAATTAAGATATGTTAAGGGTTCAAATAAAAATATTTTCTTAAGATTTTAATTATTTAATTATGCAATATTTTCCTTTTTTTAACATTTCATATACCGATTTTATTTTAAGCTACAGCCCTTAGGTATGCTACATATTTTGTCCGCTTATGTAGGTGAGTTGAGGTTTGTTTCTGCACTAAATGCAAACTTAGATGAAAATAAATCTGCATTTCAATTAATTAGTTCCAGATTAAATATACATATCAAAATATGTTTTTATTTTTATGTTGCTTTGTTTTTATTTTATTCATTCAATTGTTAAAGTTTGTTCCTTTGCTTACTCAAGTCGACCACAAGTTTTTCTCAAGATTTTTCCTTCAATGTTATACGTGGACAATGGATGCATTTGAGTATTGGGCAATTCCTCAAGCAAAGCACCCATAACCGTGAATGTGCCTTTGGCCTGATATAGCAAGCTGAGAAGAGGATTTTTCGGATTGATGCGCATGTTGTTCATTACATAGACTCCTTTGTTCAGGGGACAGCTGAATGTATAGTTGCTCTGCTTCAGCATGTTATCCTTGACAGGCTTGAAGAGTGGAACGGCATCAATCATACCCTTTATGGCGCATAATTTGGTCGTCATATTGTAAACGATGCGCTTCCTTTCGTTGGGACTTTGTTGTACTATTAATAGTCTCGCCACAGGGGATACAACAGGATCATTTATGGTAGTTATAGAAGCGATGCCATTTTGGCTTGAAAACGTCATATTAACAACAAATCGCGGGCGATCATCTGTCCAGTTTGAGGAAAGCAAATTGATGTAGTAACATTTCTGAAGTACGGAAGCCATAAAACATAACAATAGAAGGTGGAATTGGATGTATGTATATATACCTCTTTGCAATCGACTTCCGAATGCAATACTATAATTACCCACACTGTTACAAACACCAAAAAGTCGGATATAACATTCATAGTCTTCTCGTCTGCTAACAGAAAACTCAATAAATAGAGTCTGCATTTATTTAGACATAAATTCAATAAGTCCATAAACATTGTCAATCATCATTAGCAATGATCAGTGACGATTATTATTTCCGTTGTAAACAAAATAATTATTCTAACAAAATTTGGAATTTGTGTGCTAGTCGTACAATTTCAATTAACTTGCTGTGCACTCGATTTGAACTTGTACCCTTAAGCACGTCAGACAGTTCGAGATCATTCGCAGTGGGATTGGCTTGATCCGCCAAAATAAATCGGGTCATGAATATAGCATGAGGCACTTGAATGTATGCGATACGTTTCAACTCAGCAGCAAACCTAGAAACAAAAATTAATATTAAGTAATGTTTTTATGCACATTTGTGGTGCGCTCAAAAAATAAAACTTGGGTTTTTAAAAAAATTACGCTTAAGATACACACAATGCATCATATGAGTAAAGTTTGTAGTTTTAGTTTTTGAACACTTAGTTCATAGGGAATTTTTCTTACGTCTCGTAGCTGTATGCATTGGTATTAACACCGACTTTAGTCAGAGTATCAATGAATGCATTGAAGTAAAGTTTCAGTAAATTGTGGTAATTATCCTCCAGAATACGCGTTGATACGCTTGTAAACAGAAATGCTATTAGGTCATGCACAACAGAGTCGTACTGTGCTGTTTGAAAGTCGATTATCTTCAATTGCGTGGGCTGTCCGGAAAGGTCTGTAAATGACAAATGAAAAAAAGATGATCTTTTATATAAGTTCAGATATATATGACTTGTCACTTACCATACTTGAACATTAAGTTCATTGTCCACAGATCGCAGTGAATGACAGTGTTAAACGGGTTATTTTCGATTGGCGGCGTTGCAAGAAATTCAAAAAATTCAGTCGACAATTTCTTTATCGCCCTCATCGTGGTCGCATCATTGTTTGTGGCTTCTTTGATATCTGCTAAAGTTTCCGCTATCATTGTGGCCTTCGCCTCGGGTGCTGCTGCATGCCAATCGAACTTGTCAAAGAATGGACGCACTTTTGTTTCAAAGACCTTTGGTTTCTTTAATCGTAGTGCAATTGTAAGTGCATGGAACTGTGCCATGTACTTTAAGACAACTTGAGTGTGGAGCAGGTCGAAGGGCCGTAGCCTCTGACCCGGCACATAGTTGGCGTCCCGCAGATCTTCCAAAACTAAAATGGCGTCTCTGTCAACAGTTTTGGCCTTTGGGCTTAGGGATATGCGTGAGCCAAAATACTTGGCGAAGCCATCAAATTGCATTTCCTTGGGAATGCCCGCTTCCTCTTGCAAAGCGATCAAAGCCGGGGCCAATATCTCATAAATTGCATTTTCCGCCAGACACGTGCGTTCTGGCTGTATAAACTTCCAATACTTGAGGTCTGTTGGCGGCACTTTAGCCACCAACCGCTTATCAAGCAATGTTCCATCAGCGCTCTGTAGTAGAGCACGTATAGATATTAAAACGCTGCCATAATTCTCACCCGGTTGAGTTAGACTATCCACTTCATAAGAATGGAGGCTGGCACCATTAAGTGCAGGCTCAATGACCTGACCTAACTGTTTAATTATTGGCAACTTGCTCATAATGGAAAGAAACCGTACTGCAGTGCAGCGTGCTGCTAACTTAGTGAACAATTCAAATCGACCAAAGCTTCTATATACAGAGAAATTAATGTTGATTTGCTGCTTATCACTGCGATAACGCGTGGATGTGGCTAAATACTGATAACTTTCAGCTCTCTTTTGATATATTTTGCTCTCCCAAATTATAATGTAAAAGCCGGAAAACTAAGACAATTAACTTTTAATAAATTTATGTTTACAAATGTAGTTGATAAATTATTCAAATATGTTAAACTTTCTTGCCAATCGTATGATGTCTCTGAGTTTATTCATAATTTTACTACTTCCTTTTTTAGTTATCATCGTTAAGTCAACGTCTTTGTAGTCGCTTGGTAGTGTATTGTTGTCGGCTAAGACTACCTTTGTCATAAAGAGAGCATGTGGAACCTGGAGAGGTGCGACACGTTGCACTTCCTGAAGATAACTGTAAGTAGATCAGTTTTATTATACATATGCGTTGGAATACATTGTATTTCTTAGTTTTTGTTCCTTGTGTGCCCTTTCGTTTCAATAAACTATTATTATCATATTATATTTCTTTGACAAACATGATTTTGTTTTTGGCGTTAATAAAGCTAGTTTATGACAACGCCACATGTTTGCATTATAAAGTTTTGCACATAGAGTTGAGCTTCGTCACATAGATATTCTTTTAAACTGTTTAGTTTGACCGCGTAGGCGTCGCCAATGATAAAGTAAAAACGCGTATTACGCAATCGATTCTGTTTAGGCGAAACGTTCTTATCAGACTTATTAATATGCAACTTTAGATTTGAAATGATTTGCAATTTTTCGCTGTTAAAACAAATATTAACTGAAATATGTATGTACATACAAAAATATATATGTATATGTAGCTGCTGTTAGCTTAGGAAACTTTTGAAAACTAAACATAGTTCTCTTGTTAGATTAAGACATAAACTTCTTGTATGTATATTTTTATGATATTTATTATACTCACTCCTCATAGTTGTATTCACTTGTATTCACATTTGCCTCTTTTAATGCTCGGATGAACGCTTCATAATACATGCGTAGAAAATTATAATAGTTTTCTTCTAATACAGATGTATCTATGATAAAGAATAGTTTCTTTATTCGATGAATAATTATTGCACACTATTGATATTTTTAGAACTCACCCACACTTGAGAGGAGTAAGAAGATCAAGTCGTGAATCACTGACTCATATTGAGCGATCTGAAAGTCCACAATTTTTAGCTTAACGGGAAGTCCAGTCTCATCTAAGTAATAGTTTAATACAGAATATCTGCTTATAGTTAATCATTATTCGTTCTTACCATATTTGACCATCAAGTTATTTATCCAAAGGTCCATATGAACTAACAAAATACATTTTTATGAAATGAAATGCATATATACCCTCAAAGATTCGAAGTACAAATGTTTACCTATAGAAGTCCAAGGACCATCTTTCACATCGTCACCTGTTTCAAATTCATCAAATAAATCCTGCAATTTCTTTACACCGTTAATAATAGTCTTGTCTCCATCGGCAATATCCTCAATGTCCCTTAAGGATTCGCTTTTTAACATTTTTTTAGTATCAGCTTCCATATTTTTATTCATATCGAATTTCTTGAAATAGGGTCGTATTTTGGAATCAAAAACTGCTGGTTTCTTGAGACGCAGGGCAATGGGCAACGCATGAAACTGGGCCATGTAATGAAGGATAAGTACAGTATGCTGCAAGTCATACGGTTTGTGTCTATTTCCAGGCTGATAGCCTCGAATAGTTAGGTTTTCCTGCACTAGAACTGCGTCTCGATCAACTTTAGTGGCTTCCGGGCAGAGCGAAATGCGAGAGCCGAAGTAGCGTGGAAAGCCATCGAACAGATTAACAGGCAGAATACCAGATTCAAGTTGAAGTTTCTCTATTTCGGGTGCTAAATACTTATAGACAGCATTTTCCGTTATGCAAGTCCGTTCCGGTTGAAATATTTGCCAATATAAATCGTTGGTAAGTGGCGGTAATTTTGCTATTAAATGCATATCCTTGAGCACATCATTCGATTGCCTAAGCTTTGCACTTATAGCTAACATAAGACTTCCATAATTGTCTCCGGGTTTGGTTAGGTATCGGCTCTCATAGGATTCAAGTTTGTCGCCTTGCAAAAAGACTTCAATCACTTTGTGAAAATCTTTTATTTGTGGCACTTCTCCCATTCTAAAAGTACGCTATATTTGTGTATGGCTATGCCGACTTGCGCTGACTGAATGAAATCGCAAAGCACCACCGTCCCGCTTTTCATAGCACTGCTAGTGATAAAGGAAAACGTAGATAATAAAAAATTAAAAAAAGATTCGTTCTAGTGATGCAGATAAAAATGAATTGTAAACGAATGGTTGTAGTTGTAAATATGCCATTTTATACCCTGTAACCCTGTACTAAAAACACGTGTAATTGTTTTGTCAATAGTTTCATAAACCGATGTTTACTATCATCAGTTAGCAGCCGAATCTATCTTTGCTAGCCTATCTTCTAGCTAATAAAGTCAATTTCAATTCGGCTACATCATGAGAATTTCATAAAACAGAGTTAAAATTTCGATTTTCAAATACGAGTTATATTGTATTATGAGGCGACATAAACTTGCAAAAGGATAATTAATAAATAAATAAAAAATACAGAATCTATAAGAAATATCTTAGCGTGGCTTTTTATTATTATAAGGTAACATTCAGTCAGGCACTGTCGCGTCGTGAGCTCTTCTATGTTCGCTACTACATGCGATTGTTGATTAAGCACTACTTTTGATTTAAGTCGTATAATGATGATATGACATATCAGTTGAATAACCCAATCAGCTACGACAGTTGCGGCAACGACAACAATTAGTACTATCAACAAGCGAATGTCAACAGGCTCCTTCCGTGCTATTCTAAGCAGCGGCAGACAAGTAGGCACATCATATAACAGCAAATCACGGCATGACAACTTTTGCTCATAATTGGCATACATACTTGGGAGAATATCAATTTGATTATCAAATGTATTTGTATCTTTTACCGGCCATTTAGTTTTTCAAAAGTACGGCAGCCTTTGTACTAGAGGTATACGGTCACACTTAGTATGTATATAGTGCTGCTTGCACTGCTATCGATATATCGAGCGCAATCGAAAAACTAAGGCTTAATTTTTTTGTACCAAATATAAGCAATTTGTATTTTTTGGAATCTGCTTTTAATGGATCACCAACTAGTGGCTGCCATTCAACAGGCGGCTCTGCAGCAACAAATTTGCAATGCAATGGGTATGCAGCTTCCATTCCCTCAAAGTATGCCAATGAATTTCGTTGGCGGTGGTTACGGCTATGGGTGTCCAGAAGGAATGCCATCTTATCCGCTGTTTGACAAAGAGGAGGTCGACGAAGACGATGAGGATGACGAGGAGCAGGTTCGCACTCTGTTTTGCAGCAACCTTGACGAGCGCGTCACGGAGGAAATACTGTATGAAGTGTTTCTGCAAGCGGGGCCCATAGAAAGCGCTCGAATACCACTGGACAACACAGGTCGGCAACGTAATTTCGGGTTTGTTACTTACCAGCATAAAATCGCTGTGCCTTATGCAATGGAGCTATATCAGGGCTTGGAACTATTTCAAAAGAAGTTGATTATTCGGCCGCAATGCCCAGAGAAGCCAAAGCCATCAGCGATGGGGCAAGGTGGAACTCACAACCTATTTTCTCAGGATTTCCAATCGCCCGCCCCGCCCATGAATGATCATACAGGACAACGGCATGTCCGGCATAGTATCCAGGATGGAATGCAGTATGCTGGCCCCCAAAAGAAGTATAATAGTGATGCCCGACGCCGCAGCGACAGTGCTGTCATTGACCGCAACCGACCCAGACATCAACACCAGCAGCACCAGCAGCGCAACAATAGTGGGGGTAACCGTAGGTCTGATCAGAGATATAATAATGGTAGAAGGTTGCTGTAAGCTCATTAGGCTAAGTTCATTGTAATATTTATTTGTATAAGTCTTTAATAAGCGTAGATCTATTACACTGTACAAAAAGAATTTTACCATAGAACAAAGTGAGTTGATTCTTATAGGATCATATCACTTGAAACTACGCCTCCACGAAAGGAATATTTAGTCGAACGAACAGTGGTATAACGGCAATTCAAAGCAATGACCATGTACATCAATGAATCAAGAGTATCAACATCGAAAAAAATTCAAAATAAGATAATTGCTATTTACAAAAAAAGCTGACTAAATGAGGTGACTAGCGTGTAATGCTTCTTAGAGTCTTCTCCACATTCCGATATACTCGCGGTGGTATGACCTCCAATAACAAGCGCTGGTAGCTGCCGTGCTCGGACAGAGCTCGGAACAGCGACTTGGCATAGCTTCGGGTCTCGAGACTGCCCTCAAGTAGAAGATTTGCACCGACAGTGAAAAACTTATCACGATTTTCACGGCCCATTGAGTAGATGCGATCGCAGCCCAAACGTTCGACCAGTCTAAACATCAGCTTCGCCGTCGTAGTTCGTACTACGGCATTCTGATGCTGAGCACCTTTGATTGCCAGTATGTTGAGAACTTTCGCAGGCTGGACGTGATCCACCATCGACTCTAGGGCGCGGGTGGCATCTGCACGCAGAAATCGGTTTGTGTCCGCCGTGCGGTGCAGCAAGGCGCAGACCAGGTCATCACATTCCAATTCCAATGATTTGAATTTTAAAGTATATAGTTCCGTGGCGACCTGGCAAGCTGCTCGAGCCACTTGTGAGCGCAGATTACGAACAGAACGAGTGAGCTGAATGCATGTCATATGCATATGACTGTCCAGGAAATCCGCATGGTAGCGGATCAGGCGCACCATGCTTTTCAGGCCTGTTATATTTACCTCCCAGTTATTCGAGTCCAGTTGATCAAATGTCTTGAGTAAAGCCTCCCGTGGTTTCTCAAATCGTGACATAGTGGGCGGAAAAAGCTCCGTCTGCGACATCTTGATTGCCTGTTTAACGGGGGAGACGCGTCGCTGACTACGCAATAGATATGACGTTTTCGACTTTTGTTTCAGTGGTGTGTGTTGTGGCTTCGAAGGCAGCCGATTGGCCTGCTCAAAGTGAGAGACGATTTGAGAGCTATTATCAGTGGTGCTGGTACTAGTGTCCAGAGAATCTTGCTTTGAGTTGGGTCGCCGCCCATAGAGCGAGTCGAGTGAGATACTGCGTGAGTGTATGCCCCTATCGTCTTCTAGGATTTCAGACTTTTTGCTAGATGAGCTTCGAGAGCCCGATGGGAGCTGTGTTTCGTTGTTCGGTGGCAGCTCTGGTGATTCGTGAAGGGACGCCGCCTCTACTGCTGTTGATTCAAGCTCGTTCTGCAGATCCTCAACAACGACAAAGCTATTGGCGCTCTCAATCTCCTCTTCAATAGCCAGCGATTTCATGGATTGAGCACGCGACATTTGTGGCGTTGCATCCTCGAGTTGTGTCTTAATGCTTTCCGTTTTGCTTTGCAGGCTGCTAACGCTTTCATTCCGTTTCAAAGCGGGCTCCTGGCAAGGTGACTCTGTTTCTTCCTCAATGTCGTCGACTACTAGCTCCCCGAATTGTGTTTCTAAATTTGTTGCATCCATTTCAACAGAGAGAGACTTGGTCTGTTTGCCCACATCGTATGATTTAGCCGAGGCGGTTGACTTCTGAGAATAGCTTGTTGATTTGATCGATAGGGGAGAGCCTTCTCCGTTATGATTGCTTGCCTGTGGCCCGATGGCTGTTGTAACTTGACTAGGTGTTTCGGCTTTTACTCTAAGGAAAATAAATAACAAAATTAGTTTGATCAAAGCATTTTTAGTTCACATTCACACTCGAAAAACAACTTACAGCTCTACCTGGGGGAAACCCTCATTCACGAAATTTTTGTCAACTACTTGAGGGGGGTCGAGCACTTGCCACGTCACTTTATCGGCCACATTTGTAGCCGTTTTATCAATTTGCATCGATTTTCTTCGTTTGGTGTGGCAAACACAACACTGACAGAGACACCGATCATAAGATATCATTGCCCTTTCCAATACATATTCCTTAACTGTGTGAAATGCGTCGCGAAGCACGACCAAAAGATTTGCGGGTTGACCGCCACAGCTAAAAACATTTGGCATTTTGCTAGCTATGCTAAATTCTTTTCGTTAGTCTAGAATAAAAAGCCTAGTTATAGAAGAAGTACATTCCGACGAGGAGCCTGATTAAAATGTATTAATTGTAGCACTAGTATCTGGCCTGGACTGCTTAACCACTTTAAGCAACAACGCCACTTCACAAACTGTTTGCAATGGCTCGTAGGACGTCGGGCTGACCACCTCTTGAATTCTCCCACTAAAAGGGCAGAAACGCCCAATCCACAGCGCTTTTTATTTCCATTTCAGGGAAATACAACCAAACACAACTAAAGTTGCAAATGTAAAACAGGACATTGCGTTTTCCACAGTAGCCAAAGCCCACACACAGTCACAGAAAGTCAGACCCTTCCAATACAGCGGGCACCCCTGAATATAGCTAACTATACATATTCCTATGTATGTATATTATATGTGTATATATGTATATAACTTGCGACGACGACTACGAGAAGCTAGCCATTGGCCTGCCACGGTGCCTTCACTGTTGGTATTTACAGTTGGACTTTCTGTTTTTAATCGAGCGCCTTCTTAGTCATGTTCGGATTTCTTCGTGCGTCTGGCACGAAGACCGTAAATGGAAAACAGTGTAGCTTCAGACTGTTCGACACTGGGTACCCTACATGCAGCCAAATCATTTAGTATATGATGTAAATAGGTAAAGCTCTATTCTTGGATTGACATTTGTTGGTAAATTGAAAATAGTATGGAAGTAAATAAAATAGTTAACTGAATCAAATAATAGGAGGCAATATATTTAAATAAATAAATAAATAAAAGAAATGGGGCTTCAATCTGGGTTTTGTATAAAACATATAGTAATATCAATATTATATTTTATTAGATATTTGGCCAATTAAATAATTTGCGTTGCAAGCGCAGATGTAATATTGATTAATTTTGCAAAGGATGGTTCAAAAGCACCCAGAAACGATGACTAAATAGAATAACACGCATTACACAATCAGGCTGTAGGTAACAGGTATTTGTAGTGGTCATTTGAAGGTTCGTTAGTGGTTATATTGGACATCCTGTCCCTGATGAATGTTTCAGCGCGCATTTAAATATTTAGGTTAAATAACGAATTTGTTTGCGCTTTGATATGGTGGCGATGTTGTATGACGTGCCCAACTTTTGGGGTCAACAACTACATTATTTTCGCTGTGATTTTCGATAAACGGATGGCGACAGTGCTCTAATATTAATATATAATCTATGTACAAATTATACCTAACACTTGATAATGTTAACTCAACTTAACTTGGATGAGTGCAGTGGATTAAGTTTTTTTTACCGGATATTTTGAGTTGAATAATTTACGTTTTAATAAACTTACTTGAATTTAGAACCATTCAGAACATCTCTGTTCGTTGTTTCCAGTTGGTGATCCAAATCTTGATTACTGACCTCCTTTAATTTTGATATTGCTTTTGTTTAGAAAAAAAAAATGTTATTGTTTGGGCATAAGTTTTAATTATTTATATTAACCTTGAGATTGACTGCTTCTCTCTAGCCAATTCTGTTCTACGTATATTTTTTGTCTTGCTGGCTCCTTCTGAACTTGCGGCTTCTGACATTTTTTCACGCTATGATTCGCATTTGAGTCATCTTTGGTGTCCTCGAAACTATATGTACATGGCTTTCGTTCTATGTTGCGCATGAAATTGGTAATAAAATCCGTTTGTCGCTTCATAATTGGAAATCTATGCAAAGATAAGTGTAGATGAGTTAGCATGACAATTGGGAATACTTTGCTGCATTACCTTGAATTTTGTCGAGCCAAGCGCCTATTAATGGCCAAATTACAAGGAGTCAACTGTATGAAACTTCCACTGCCACTGCCACTACTGCAGGACGTTGTCGTACTATCAGTGCTTCTGCCATCCATTGATGATTCAGAGTATGCCTTGGCTCCCAGGCGACGCTCCATGTAGTTAGCTGAAATGCCAATCAATTTATTAGGCACATTTATATTATGTTTGTCTTAAAGACCCAAATATACTTACAATTAGTACTATACATTTTTTTTTTGAAAAAGTCCTGGAAGAAAAAAAAGAAAATTGGTAGTGCAAACACTTCTATTTGGTCTGGGCTATATGAATATTCGAGTTGAACTCACATTAGAGGCTCGAGACATTTCTAGCGCTTCGGGCGGGGAGTGGAATGAGTGTCGGTGTAAGTTCTCGTCTATTGGAGTGCTATGAAATTCAAAATGTATTTGAATAATTCACATTGAACTCAAATAATAAGTATAAACCTTTGATTCGTCAATTCCTCTGCATGTTTGCTTTCCTGCATCAACCGCTTTTTATTGGCCAATTGCTGGCGACGTCTCTTAATGGCATTTGGAGACGCTGAGCCTTCGCCTTGCGTGATCCAGTCCACATCTGCTCCAAAGCGCATTCGCCCAGCTTGATCAGCCTTATGGAATGTATATAGGACGGATCCATCAGCTGTAATTATGGGCAGCTGGAGGCGGGACAAACGCGTTTTCACAGCTGACAGCAGCGCAGGTCCTAACTCTATGCTATCCACTGTCTCGGTAACAATTTGCATCACCTCATCCACCGAAGATATATCAGCAAGTACAGCAAATACTTCTAAAGCGGCTTGCCGTACGCGACGCTTGCGGTTAAGTGCAGCATAGGTCACTTGAGCTGCGAGGATGTTTATGTCGAAACATGTGCCGGGAAAGGACAACAGCGAGTAGATGGACATTTGTAGGGCGTGATCCCGAAACTAGTGATAGATTAGGTTAAGAAAATAAGCTCTAGGATATTATTAACTAACAATAAAAATTTACCTTTGAGCTCTTAGCATGAAGATACTCGGGCGCTGTCAATTTAGCGACTATAGTGCCTGCTGGCAAGCGCTGCATTAGTGCTTTGCACACGCGATTTGCTCCTGCGTTGCCCTGGCGACAGAGACCGGACAATATTTGTGGCGTCCGTTCCTCCAAGTTGTCCAGTGGTAGGCGTGAAATGAGATTAACTAGAACTTCGCGCTTCAGCTCAGCTACCTCGAAGTTGCGCTCCGAGGATAGTAAGGTGCGCAGCAGGCTATCTAGATGGGGCTGCACCTTCACTAAGTTGCTGGATGTGCTGAGAGCTATTTCTAGCTGTGCTATACCCTGCAAACGGTTGCGCCAATCCTGCGTGGCAAAAGAAGATTAAAGAAATGGTTTAATGTAGCTGCAAGTATATTTTATGGTCAAGTAGACTGGGTTCGAATTTCTGAGTCATTTCAATAATTGCAGCAGTGGAGGGGCTATTGTTTCTACTAAATACAATTGGAGCAAGCTGAGTTGGCAACGATAACGTCGCTTTAAATAATTTCCTGGCTGCCCTATGCTCTGTAGCTGTTTTTATTCGCGCCCTTTTGTATTCTGTACGCGCTATAATTTTTGTTAATGTTTTATTATTTTTGTGCCAGTGCTGACCCAGTTTTCGGCACGCTCCTTCGGCCCCCACTCAGTCCCATTCCAGCGTGGACTGCGTCTCCATCAGCAGTGCTTCTTGCCATTTTATCGTCCTCTATGCATGCTGCTACTGAGTTATTGTTGCTGTTTTTCTCGCTACTAAAAATATCGCGTGCATTTAAATGATTGGCCGGCAGGACTCCGTGGTACTCTGCAGCAGCTACCAATACTGCAAAAGCATAGTATGCACCATGACTAAGACGTTGTAAGTGCATGCATCACGTCCTCAGCTTGTGACTTTTGCATATGTGAGGTAAGCTCTTGATACTCTCAATGATGTTGGATTACATTGATCTAAAATAGTTAGAACTTCTCATCTTAAAGTGATTTTTCACTAATAAAATAAGTCTGGGGTGAGTGATTTGAAGATACTCTGAAATGTGTGTAGAGCATATATTCGAGGAAGCTCTGTCCTCTGTCCAAAATCAACGAGCATAGGGTATACACACGGCTGTCGGATTCGAATTACCAAAAGTCACTTAAAAAAGTTTGACGGGAAACGCACTCATAAATTCGACGTAAAAATGTAGGGCCTTTTGAATTGTTCACGTCAAAAAATTAATAGGTCATTGGTACAGGGGGTGCACACCCCCGTCTATCGATAAACAGAATTGTTCTGCCATTAATATGTGTGTGTGGCCGTTGAGTTTTGGTACCGGCTCGCCGGTATTTTAATAGCAATATAGATGTTGTAGTTGAGGTAATGCGTGTCGTGTGTGTACAAAATTTTGGTGGCTGCCATTATGAAGGCGCAAATTGCGAGCGCATATGAAACTGTATATATCCTAGTAACCCAGTTAGCGTACGAAACGACCGCCGGCCATAAGAATAGCGTGCGTTTAATATAATTATTTTTTTAATTGTTATGGGGCAACACACAATGGACTGCAGTAGATTTGAAAGATATACTCGAATATATTCCGAAATATTCATACAGATCACTCAAGTTGTACGTATTTACTTACTCCTGAACGCAAGTCCATGATAGTTTTATAGTTGACAATGTCCAGATCTTCCCAGGTAGTTGGTGTAGCTGGTCGGTCTGCTTGCAGCACGCTCGCGGTTGCAGGTGGAGTAATTAAGTCAGTGGTGATGCTTTCGCTTCGTCGCATGGACCGAGGCGAGGGATCGGTATCCCGCTGAAGATTGTGTAGTACTTCGATCTCTTTGTGGGGTACTTTGGGACTGGTTGTAATACTACCGGCCGGACTGATGCTACGACTACGATAAGCAGGAGAGACGTCTCGACTTGGGGAGGCATGTGTCGTCGTTGCATTTGTGCTTTGCGCAGCCTGTTCTTGGTCTTTTAAAAAGCTGTTGTTTCGCTGTGGCGATTGTGCACTTCTGGCTCGGGGCAGGGGCTTGGTATTATCACTGGGGATTTCCAATGTCAAGGCTGTCATTTTGAAGGCTTCATTCTTGTCTTTTTCTGATTGATGTTGGTCCTCTAACACAGAAGAAGAAGACTGTGGTGTATTTGTCTGCTGTCCGTCCGCGTCTCGAACAGGGTTTTCGATATTGTGCGTAGAGGAAGCTGCATCACTATCGGGTGTACGCATTTTAACAATCTCTCCACCAAATGTCACTCGTTTCAAGCCCCGAAAGGGTGCATCAATATTAGTTTCGTTCACTTCCTCCAGTTCTGAATCGCTAATTATCTGAAGTATCCCTGCATCCATTTCTCGTGGCGGCTGTGCGGGGAGTGGACGACACACAAGTTCTGCTGATTCTAAAATGGGACTATCTGCGTCTTCCGTCTCAGTTTCTGCCTCTAGAATTCGCATGGTAAGTGTGTCATCGTTGATTTTAATTTCCGTTTCCATAATCACTTTCCCTTTCTCTGGATGTGAGACTTCTTGCGGATCCTGCGAAGTACTCGGCGCTCGCCATGTGTGCTCCCGGGGTAGAGCTCTCCAAGCGCCTGCATTTGCACCTTCAGCTCGATGGGACTTATTAAATATTCCATACATGTTGCACAGTTGATTAAAGAGTGACAGGCCATCTCCACTTTGCACTTCGTCTAAGTAATGCTCAAACTCTTGCACACCCAACAGCTCTCTTATTTTGGTCAGCACCTTTAAAATAATCTCCTGTTGTGTCTGTTGACGTTGCAAGCGGTCTACTAGGCGCTCCATAACGTGCTTTACTATAAAATGACGTTGTGGCGTGAGCAAAATCGATTGCAATAAAGGCGGCAGGGAGAGCAGTACTCCGCAGCCGAGGCGTTCATCGTAGATGGAATGCTGGCTTAACCCAGTGTCCAATATCTGGAGCATGACCATCTCCGGAGCGCCAGTCTCTGAGAGGTAGACTCGCAGGCAGTCAAGTGCACCCTTTCGCACAGTCGGTGCCTGATGTCCGAGGTTTTTGATCAAATCAATTAAAAAATGCATATTATGCTTGTCAGCTTTAGATCGCATCACCATCAACACGTCGACAAGGACGCGTAATGCATGTTGGCGCACCTGCCACTCGGGATCCTGCAACCTTTCATGGAATTCGGTAAACATTGCGGCTGGGCAAATTGCTTCCGGCAATCGACGCGTACGTAAAACATGCTCCCACAATGAGGTTAGCTGCACAGCAGCTCCCACAGTTTGCTCATAGCGTCGTTGCATTTTGTTTGGATCTGTACTGTTATTTGACTGATTGCTGTTGTTGTCGGTAATGTTGCTGCTATTGCTGCTGTTGTTGTTATTGTTGTCCTTGTCCTCGCCAATGACATTGTTCGTTTCACTTAAGTGATAAGTGTCAGTCTGGTTGGCGTCGCTATTCCCATTACCTGGATGAGTTGTGTTATACGAAATGTCTTTTCGCTCCAAAATACGCTCAAAAAACATGACGAGCCACGGTTCCTCGTTTCTTGTATATTTGTTGTTGCCTGCTTCAATTATCTAACAACTTGTTCAAGCTTGCATAGAATACTTTTCTTCACTTAGTTTTTAATTTATAACTGTCACGCACGCTTGCATCCGGTGCAAAGCTTTCTATGAATCGCATTTACATTAAGTCCAATGTCGCATTGGCTTCGGAGCGTCCACCATTAGAGTTTTGGTCTTTTTCAGTTACTGGCAACGACTGCAGCTCGAAGCCGATGGATATGCTTTTTTGTAGTCAACTAGCTAACTGCACGAAGTGCCGAAAATGGTGAAATAACCCCAGTATAATTTTCGTTACTCACTGCGCAGGTCACAGGTCCCTCTCCGAAATGGCGAAAGCAACAATTATTCCGGTTGCACCTCACGCTAAGAATAGGACTCTTTCAATTGTTTTGTGTTGTTTTTACAAATGCAACTTTCTTATGTATTTATTGTAGTATACAAATGTATCAACTATATTTCAGCAAGTATTTTCAGTATATTTTATTAGTGCGAAACAAGTAAATGTGCTAACAGCAGTGGAAATAAAATTGGTTTACAATGTTCTTAAATGGCAATAAATAGAGTAGGGGGAACTATTTTAATATAGCACACATACATACATTTACACAAGTAATTGGATTATTAAACACTAAAAGTATATCTCAAGAAGTATTGCTTAATTAATAAAACTAAACTGCCCAACAAGATTGAGTTGGACTTGGCTTTACTGTTGGCAAAGGCATATCAGTCAGTACAATTTCGATGAAGACCTATATGAAAATGCGCTTAGGATCAGAAACCTTGATACAAGGTGTTAAATATTTTGTAAAGTACATTTCTATAAATATGTATCAATGCAGTAGTTATTTGAAACTTTACTATAACTATAACTGTACAGTTTCGTTGTACATTACAGAATGAAATGGCGACGCTTAACTCTAAAAGGCGCATTAACTTTTGCACTTAATACAGATACTCCTAAGTGAGTATTTCACACGTACTCCTCGGGTGCTTTTTGTACATTGGGTATACGTAAAGTTGAGACTGGCTGGGAGGGTTGTTGTTGCTGTGGATTGGTCGTATCAGGAAGCTCGGCGATATCCTTGAAGACGCCCATTAGATTTTCATAGCTTGGTCCCCAGTTGAGCAAGTATTCCCAACCCAAGGTGGTTGCTGATGGTGAGGCGGCTCCATTTGCTTTGCGATAGATTCCACTTAAATGGTTTGCTAGATCATCGTCGCTGGCTACAAGCGTACTGAGCGAACCTCTGAAGGATGATTCAAATCCATCGTAGGCATGTGGCGGGATGGGCGGGGTCTTTGCTACATTTTGGCTCCTGCTGGGCTCGCCACTGATTGCTCGAGCCACAGGACTGCGACTATCGAGGATACTCTTGCTTGTCGAGTACTTGCCATCGCCGCTTAGGCTATTATTATCGTACTCAATCTCAGAGCAGGTGAAGCTGTCGTTCCCACTCTCGTCGGTAGATGTGGAACTGTGCGCGTCCACATCGCCGCCCAGCGATAGATGGAGTGCACCCCCAGGAACTCGAGGCGTGGGTGCCTCACTGCTCGAGGACAAATCCAAAGTGGAAACTAAGCTGCAAGTCCGCGGTCGAGCGTTGAGCCTCTCAATTTCCTCGGCAGTGAGACCCATTGAGTTCTGCGGTGGTGCTTGAGGTGGTGCAACAGACTTCTGGCGACTGGCACTGGAACTCTGGCCGGACAGTTGGGACATCACTGGACTATTCAAGCTGCGCTCGCTGTTGCTGTGCAGCGCATCCTTGCCAACGCCTCCAGAGCTAGAAGTGGTAGCTAGAAGGGCGCTCTGCAACGGTTTACCCGAAATGTCGTGCAGAGTTAGAATTCGCGGCTGTTGTGAGCTTAACTCAGAGCTGGGCGACAGTCGTGCTAGTGGAGTTGTTTGGTGGGTGCGAGACGTGGATGTGGCTGACGGTGGTTGATTGCTTTGATTGGGCACGCGCGGCACGAATGGGGCGTTAACAGCATGTCGTGGCGAATGGCGATGCTGCTGCTGGGCTGCTGCGCTCTGATGCTTGTGGTGT
Organism: Drosophila navojoa; assembly: GCF_001654015.2. The sequence continues at coordinate 147,439 of NW_022045913.1, forward strand.
GTATAAGATGCCACAGGGGGCGTGGTGGCCTTATACTTGCGCATGCCACCCGCCTCGCGATAACCCTTGTAATGGTATACGATGTCAATGTCGGATGGCGCAATTGAGCTAGCGTTCTCCAAATCGTAGTGCTCTGGATATTCTGAGCCCAGATCTACGGAGCTGCCGTGATCGAGTGGGTGCAGTGGGTTCGGTGGCGGTATAGACAAGTGATGTTCCTCTCTGATTGGTGGGCTCTTTCCCACTACCTCACGTTCAATTATATCTGGACGTTGAGGACGCTGCTGTGGCTGTGGATGGTCTGCAGTTGGCGGTAGTTCGCTTCGTTCCTTGAATTTTTTCGTAATCAGCTCGGGACCAGTTAAATGATGGCCAGGTGGCCTCATGTGATCGCTGTTAGCCACAAGTGGTGCAGGCGAATCTGTTGCACCAGCATGAATACTACGCGGCAGCACATGATCAGCGGTTTGGCTTTGCGAGACTGGTGCGGGTGGGTGTTTAATTTTGAATCCTGGTACACCACAGCTAAGACTACCAATTTTCTCCTGTTTGCCTCGAAACCGATAGATAATGTATGATCCGAAAATAGCCACAACCAGTATAACGAAGAACACAATAACCAGTGTGATGCCAATGCTGAGTGGATCAGCCACTTGGGCTGCATCCGTACCAATATCTGATCCACTGCAGCCCATCTCAACATTTCCATGATGAACCACTTTGCGGAAAATGCTGCCAGAGCCGTTCAGCGGCTGCAACTCGTTATTGATGGTAAAGTTAGCAATGCAGCCACTAAATGGCTCGTCCTTCATTAAACCACTCGAGGCGCCACCTAAGCTGAGAGTGGAAAGATATGGGTCAAGGAAGTCATGCACGCCCGCAAGGTCCAGCTCATCACCCACTTGGTGGCCGTCAATGAGCAAGTAGAGAGTTCGACTTTGGCTGTGTAGACTAACGTTATGCCATTTGCCATCATTTAATGCTGCTGGCTCCGGCACAGTCATGTTGATTGAGAGATGCTGCTTGGAGTAGTAAACGAGCCTGCCATCCAGGAGGGACAATGACGTGTACATCTGGTTGGTGGCTGCATATAGGATCAGTCCATGACTCTTGTATGTGCGGAAGAGAAAACTGAGTAGCTTCGGAGGCTCATAGAAAGACGTGGTCAGCGCACTTGCATTGTGTGTTGAAAGGCGCTTGGCGCGCGTTCCTAGCGTGGACCATGCATTGTTTCCATTATAAAGGTTATCCAGGAGCTGCATGCGTCGATATTGCTCAGAAATTTTGAATTCAATAAATCCTCCACTGCTTATTCTGACTGGCTCCAGAGAGTTTCCGCAGTCAGGGGAGAGCAGTTGACCGCCGCATTGGCAAAGCGACGTTGACCAGCGATCAATGCACTGACCCGCATAGCTGCTACAGCGCTCTGCCGCTATAGCTGGCTGACAGGCATTTCTATTGCAGCCTGGTAGAACTCCATTCTGCTGTATTGGTGAGCTCAAATTTAATGCGCGTCCATTTATAGAGACGCTGTGAACGCAGCCGACAAGATCGTCGCTGTGTATCTGCCCAGGGCGCTCGAGCACAGGATCTGCTGACTGCAAGCCTCCAATCAACAATGGCTGCTTATTGAAGTTAAGAGTTCTGTAATAATAGCAATGCGAAAATTAGCAAAAAAGTTAATTACGGGCTTAGTCTATAATTTGCTTACCCCACGGGCACAACGTCGTCCGCATAACAGCTGGAATCGCCTGGAATGCACTCAGCGCATACTTCGCCGGATTCCGTACACTTTGCGATGCTCAACGACATGACGCGTCCATTGCGAGTGGCGGTGACTTTATGCCAGTTTCCATTGGCGAGATTGAAGCCGGCTGTAACAGTACTAATGGCAGTGCGTGAGCCGCCAGATGAGAAAACTGCCTGACCCTTGACCAACTCAATGGCTAAAAAGTCAGAACGTCCGCCGTTTTGCAAGCCGTAGTTATACACCAAGAGTGCTGTTGGTTTCGTTGTGGCAAATACAATAGAAATGTCGTTGGTAGTTGGGTCCAATGAGGGAAAACTCATGAAGGAAAGCGGCTCAAATCCGTAGCTGAAACGCTCGCAATGACGTCCAAAGCGGCCAGATGGACAACTGCATTTGTAGCTGGGCTTTAGACTGACGCACAAGCCACCATGTAAGCAGGGATTTGGCCGACACGAATCGGCGATATTCTCACACTGGCTACCCCGGTAGCCGGGTCGACATAGACAGAAGTATGAGGCGCCATCTGGGCTGCGCTGGCAGCTGCCGCCATTACGACAGGGCTTACCCCAGCAGACATCACTGCGCTCTTTTTGGCACTGCTTACCATCTCGATTAGCCGGGCACTCGCACTGATAGTCATTACCCATGCGGCGACACTGGGCCTGCCCCTGGCACGGATTGGGTAGACAGGGATCCTGGCGCCTGGCGCACTGCTCACCTGCATAGCCTTTGGCGCACTGGCAAGTGTAGTCGTGAATGATTCGTGGTCCACTAAGTACGAGCGCAGGGCTATCGATGCTCCTGAAGTGGCTTGCGTCTAACAGTCGAATAGAAGCAGTGCACACACCTCCGTTAGCGCACACATTGGGGGTGCTGCACGGCTCGTAGCCAATGATAATTTCTGTGTGCAGCAAGTCGGACAGCGCAGAGCGTTTCTCACGCACGCGTTCGATAATATGTGATGGCTGTTGGTATGTAGAATTGAATGAGCGCACGACCATGAGAGCTTCTAGGTCTGTATTGCTTGCATTGTTTGCCTCCACCTCAATGACGCTATAAATGAGAATCTCGTCATTAGCCGAGAAACGTGATTTTAGCAACTCAAGGACTTGCAGGTAGTGATTTGTGAGGAACTGGGTGGCTGACATATTCCGTATCAAGAGTGGTAGGGTGTTGGCCAACGTGGCATTATTAAAAGTTTGAAAATCCACGGTCACCTTCGAAGTGACATCTTCGTGCTTGCCGTCATTGCCAGTGACATCGTATGAGTATGACATCGGGGTAGTCAATGGGGTGGTGTACAAGTCGCAGCCGCTTTTGATAGTCAGCTGCCCATTGCCTTTCAGACGGCAGCGATAGTCGCCCACAATATCAACATCGTTGGGATGCACATCAGCTAGTTTCGTATTTGGGGGCAGGTCTCCGTTAAATATACTGACAGCCACACGCACAGAGCGCGCTGTTGATGGATTGTCGTTTTTGTCCAATACTTTGATGGTCACTTTATGTCGGGCCTGTTGCTTAGGGGTTCCACTGTCCTCCACCTCAACAATGGCTTCCAGTAGAGGTGTTGCCTCACGATCGAAGCTGGCAGTAGACTTTACCAAACCGGTGTACTTATCAACGGTTAACCAAGATTTGTGCCTGCCTCCCACGATCTTATAGCTAAAAGGGGGGCCGTTTTCTGGCAAATCCGGATCAGTTGCTGATAATGTCATTATTGATGTCCCCGCTGGCTCATTCTCTGGAATGTAGCCAATAAGACCCTCCGAGGTAAAGGTCGGTCCATTGTCGTTGATGTCATCCAGGCTAATGCGGACTGTAGCTGTGCCCGTCTGCGGTGGCAGCCCCGTGTCTATCGCACCTATAACTAGATTATAGTGCGCAATATCCTCTCGATCTAACAGTGCAGCAGTGGTAATTTCACCGTTTTCAGCGTCTATCTTGAAGCTTTGCTTTAAGTTCCCATTAATAATGGAGTACGTGAAGTGATTGTTCTGTGGGCGAACATCTTTATCTATTGCCTTCACAGTTGTTACTACAGAACCAACTGGAGCGGACTCCGATATCGTTGAAGTGTAGAAGCGGTCAACAAACTCTGGCGGATCATTTCCATCTTGAATAGATATTATGACCTGTGCCTCATCCGTATCGTTTCCTCGTATGCTTCCGTAATTTTTGGCCATTACATTAAGCACAACTCGATTCTGGGTCTCGCGATCCAAGCTTCGAGTTACATGCAGCAAACCGGTATTTGTGTTGATACCAAAGCCTCTATCATTACTCGAGCCAACCAACAAATAATAGATTCGACCATCTTCGCCAATGTCTTTATCGGTTGCCTGCACAGAACCCACTGCAGTGCCGACAGCTGAGGTTTCCGAGACATCGAAGTGGAAAACCGGTTGCACGAATTGCGGATAAAACTCATTAACTCCCAAAATGTGAACGTGCAGAATTGCGTAACTTTCCATTATCGAGTCTGGATTCTTGGCTTTAATATGCAACTTGTAACTTCGTCGCTCCTCATAGTCAAAGCTCGCGGCAGATAATATTGTACCATTGCTGACGTTGATCGTAAAAAAGTGATGGTCGGTGCCGGTAGACAGGAATGAGTAGTGGATGATGGCATTTTTTGCGGAGTCCTTATCGGTTGCATGGGCTTGAAATACAATAGTTCCTGCTGGCTTATTTTCTGCTATGTATCCATGATATTCCGATTGATTAAACAGCGGGGGATTGTCGTTGACATCAGTGAGTATAATTGTGACCATAGCTACGGCAGAGAGGGGCTTATAGCCCAAATCAGTGACCGATATGTTCAAGTGGTATTCCTGCATTTGGTCGTAGTCTAGCGGATGCATTATTGTGATGGCACCTGTATGCTTATTGACATTAAAATTTTCGCTTTCATTGCCATCCACAATGTTATAGTGCAGCATTCCGTTGGGTCCGTTGTCTTTGTCCGTCGCAGATACTGTTAGTATAGTGGAGCCGATAGGTTCATTCTCTGGCACAATCACTTGATAACTGAGTGGCTTGAATTCGGGAGCGTGTCGATTTTCATCCGTGACGACAACTATGACTCGAGCTTGGTCTGATTGTGGCGGAACTCCTCGATCTGTAGCCTTGACAATAAGCTCAAATCGAGAATTAGCCGGCATTTCGATAGGTTTCATCAAAGTTAGCCAACCATCGTGCTTGTTAAGTGAAAAGTACGCACTTAAATTTGAGCTAACGAGTGCGTAGTCGATTTCCGCGTTGACTCCTACATCGTAGTCATCATTAGCATGTACTTTGACAACGCGTTGACCTACTCTCGCATTTTCCGGTAACGGCGAGAGGTATTCTGCCTGTGCAAATTTCGGCGGATTGTTGTTCGCATCCACTATGTTGATATTGACTAGACATTCAGTATAGAGAGGCGGCTTTCCGTTGTCTGTGGCCAGGATGGTAAGTGAGAACATGTTCTCTGGAGAGCTGACGTACTGTGAGTGCTTATATTGGATTTGCGTTTTCGTGAAGATTTCGCCCGTGGCTGGATCGACACTAAATATGGGGGAAGGTGACTGTAACGAGTACGAGATGACAGAGTTGGGGCCCTGCTTATCACGATCAGTTGCTATGACTTGGCCAACAAAGGCAACGGCATGCTGAAGCTCTGGGAAATTGAAGCTGTAGAAACTGTGCTCGAACTCCGGTGCATTGTCGTTTTGGTCCTGTATGGTTATTGTGACAGGTGTCTCTGCTCTCCATGCTCCATCTGAGGCTATCACCTTCAAAATGTATTCATCCTGTTGCTCCCGATCGATTTCACCTGCGACTGTGATATTACCACTTTGGGAATCGAGCTTGAACTTATTACCAGGGTTCGCGCTGAATGTATACGTAGCGTTCGCGTTTTCACCCAAATCCAAATCGGAGGATGTCACACATATAACAAACGTGCCGATTTCAGCATTTTCTGTTACATTCAACGAGTATAGACGGGTGAACTTTGGTGGATTGTCGTTCTTATCTAGTAGATGGAGCAGCACACTTGCAGTTCCTGTTAGTTGCGGTACCCCCTGATCGACGGCTTCCACAACAAGCGCATAGTCGCTCATCTCTTCGCGGTCTAGTTGCATGGTCGTATATATTTCGCCAGAGCTGTTGATTTCGAAAATGCCATTGTAGTCATTTTTCAACAAATAGCTGACTTCGCCGTTGTCTCCAGAATCTTTATCTATTGCTTTGATAGCAACAATGAATTGCGGCGGAGATTCTTCTTCTAAGACTTCTGCGTTGTATATCAGCTTCTCCATGACCGGAGGATTATCATTAGCATCAGTAACGTTAATGTGCAGCAGCGTTACTGTGCGAAGACTGGGTCTATCAGAGTCAGCAGCTGCGACCCAGATTTCATATTGATGAGTCAGCTCATAATCCAATCCATCTGGTCCGACGCTCAAAACGCCACTGTTTGGGTCAACAACAGCCGCATTTCCCATATTACCACCGGCTATTTTGTACTTTATGTTGGCAATAGATCCCTTTTTGGGCGATGAGGCCGACAATTTGGCAATCATTTTGCCAGGTTGCACATCTTCTTGCAAAGTAAATTGGGTGATGGGCATGTATGAGAATACGGGAAACAACTCTACCGGTCGAAGTTGCACCGTGAGTTCTGCTGTTGACACTTGAGGCATAAGTCCGAGGTCCGTGGCGTGGATGTTTATATTGAAAATGACATCAGCATTTGGTTTGTTTTTCTGCATCAGTTCCGATTTCACACGTATTACTCCCGTGGATGCATGAATTTCAAAATAGTGCTGATCTTTTCCACTTATGTTGTAAAGAATCATTGCATTGATTCCCTCATCCAAGTCTGAAGCTCGTGCTCCAAATACAAACTCTCCAGCTCGGATGTTGTTTGGCACAACAATATTGAATGTGTTTGCCTCAAACTTGGGCACATTATCGTTGGTATCCCCTACTGTTATCGTTAAATTCACCGAAGTCGCTCGGGGCTCGGTTATAGAACTGTCCTGAGCCATAAGTGTTAGCTGATAGACGCCGATACTCTCTCGGTCCAATACGGCGGCCGTGGAAATTTCACCCGTATCCGTGTCAATGTGGAAATGATTCATGTGCTCTCCCAACAAATTAAATCGTATCTTAGCATTTAGACCGACATCCTTATCGGTGGCCACGGGCCTGAGCACCAAAGATCCAATCGGAAGATTTTCTTGAACTGTGGCATGGTAGTACTGAAGCTCAAAAACAGGTCCATTATCGTTGATGTCCTGTACTTCAACTCTCACAACTCCAGTATTAGACAGTGGGGGCGAACCAGTGTCCATTGCGACAAGTGTTAAAATGTACTCGCTCTGCTGCTCACGATCTAGAGGTGTTAGTAAGACAATCTCGCCCGTTGAAGCATTGATTCGAAACAGGTCTTTTGTTGCATTACCCTCCTTGAGGAAGTATCTTACTTGCGAGTTCAAAGGCGGAGTATCAGCATCGTAAGCTTTTACAGTGAGCAAGTAGCCATCATTTGGGGGCAGCGTATTTTCCATAACGCGCGTTATGTAAGGAGAGTCCAGAAAGGTGGGGCGGTTGTCATTAATGTCAATGATGCTAATGATCAGCTCGGCGGTATCGCTTGCACTTTCTCCTGGAGCACAGTCTTCGGCTCGTACTGTCAGCGTATATCGGGCCTTGCGTTCGTAATTTAAATTTTTGGCGACACGTACCATGCCTGTGTCTTCGCTAATGCTGAAATCCCGATTCTGGTCTCCAGATACAATCGAATACCGCACACGCCCGTTGTCACCCTCGTCCATATCTGTGGCAGACACTTGAAGAACCATCGCGCCAATACTAGCATTTTCTGCCACGGATGCTGAGTATTGCTTGGGATCGAATACCGGAACATTATCATTCTCATCGAGTATTTTAATAGTGAGCTGAGATTGTGTGGCAAGTGGTGGGTCTCCTCGATCCCGCGCTGTTATATTCAATACATAGTTCACCCGAAGTTCTCGATCGAGCGTATCGGCGACGCGTAAAATTCCATCGGTCGGGTTTAAAGTAAATGGCAGAGGTTCAACGACCTCATTGTCTTCACCAAATGTACGCGGGTCGTCTATATAGTAGTCTATGTAGCCATTGCGGCCCTCGTCATTGTCAATGGCCTTCACCGTGAAGACAACCGTATTGATAGCTACATTCTCCATTACCGACGTTTCGTTTGCGGAAACGAACATGGGCGATTCATCGTTGACGTCTTTGACGACTATCGTTACCTGTAAGATAAAAGAAAAGAAAAGTTCTTAACGACGCTCAAGTATTTGTGTCACTTGTTTTCGGCAGTGAAATGGTCGATGATCTATTTAAAACAGGTTTGACTAAAACGGGTTTTCGTTTAATTAGGGCTTGTTCAGGTACAAATTGTAATCAGACATGTCATAGATCAGACGCCATTAGTCAAACTCTACAACGTAAGCTAGTTTAATATCATACCTGCACAGTCGATGATAGCCGCTCTTGCTTTTGTTGAGATAAAAATTGATTTTGATGATGTGTCTTATAATAACGGCGCGGCGAGCGATACTTGAGTTTTAACTGCGACTCCTTCAGGTCACTAAATATCGCCATTTCATCAGCGCAGTCGCGGGCGGTAACTGTTAAAGTGTATCCACTACGCTGCTCGCGATCAAGCTGTCGACGAGTGGATATCGTTCCGTTGTTATGGATCTCAAAGTCATTGTTATCATCTCCAGCTGTAATGCTGAATTCGATAAGGCCGTTTTTACCTGAAATAAAACAAACGAGAATCATTTTTCGAATTCTAATAAATGAACTCACATCACTTACCCGAGTCAATATCTTTGGCGGACACGGTTACCACCTCCATTCCTATGGGCACATTTTCAAATATTTCACTTGAATAGCTCATGGGATCAAAGAGGGGCGTATTATCGTTAAGGTCGAGCACATTGCAATATACAGTTATAGTAGTTGATAGAGAGGGCTGTCCATTGTCTTGAGCTTGCACAATTAATATATAATGCTGCACCTGATTTGCAAAAAATATTATTAGAGCGTTAGATGGAAGAGACTACATAACAGGGATGTGATTGTCTAACCTCCTCGTAATCCAATTTAGCAGTGAGAGTAAGCGCTCCTGTTTGAGGATTTAGGCTGAATACGTCGTTGGCCCAATCAGAAACAACAGCATATGAAACTTGCGCATTCTGAGCCAAGTCTGCATCCTTGGCCACTATTTCGCCAACGTGATAGCCACGTGGTGCATTTTCTGGTATATCAAATGAGTAAACAGTTTCTTCGAAAATCGGTGGATTATCGTTTGTATCGTCCACCTAAAAACACAAAATAACCAATAATGAATTATAATCAATGGATACTGATGATCAATAGGGCCGAACTGAACTCCTTACCTGTACGATTACATCAGTTTCTGTGTACTGCACTCCATCACTCACTCGAATCCTCATGTTGTAAACGTCCTTTGTCTCACGATCTAGAGTATCCTTCAATTGCAGCTTGCCGGACGTTGGCTCCAGAATAAATTTTGAATCATGTCCGTTTAGCAGAGTAAAAACTATAGTGCTCATAATATCGGGGTCGGGGTCAGTCGCACGAATCGTAGCTATAGTGTGCCCGATCTCCAGATCTTCGCTTACGGTGTAAATCAATGGCGTATCGAGCACTTTTGGCGGACTATCATTTTTATCCAGCACAGTTACTTGCACCTGCAAACAGTGGCAATTAGCAAAGATTTTGATTAACAGATGAGACAATGAGAGTTCTATTGACAATATTCTGGTATAACTACGTAGAAGAGAATCATTTGTTGCATAGGTGTTTCGTTACATTCGACTAAAATCTTTTAGTTTAACAATCCCTACGCTTCTTCTCGTTGAATCTCAGCTTTGCTTCAGTACTCCAGATGCAGTAAATGTTTTTTTTTTAAATAAACGCACATCCCGAAAAAAACATGGCAATCGTTTTAAATCAAAGTATCAATAAAATTGATTGAAACACTTTTAGCACGCAAGTCTCAGTCGCTGCAGCAGAGTCATATATGCTCTGCTCTCCGCTTCGTTTGCTTAAACATACCCAAGTATATGTGTGTGTATATGTAGTGGTATACATATGCATGTATGTCTGCGCAGAAGAAGCTGGACAGAACTGGAACTACTCGTATTCGTATTCGCATACACATTTGCATGCGTACATTGCTGGCATACCTACGCATATAGCATAAAGCATACATATCTGCAAAGGCATGCAGAGGCAACGCTGGACAACACCAATGGCTGCTGCCGCCTGGTTAAGTGCCAAAAAGTTCGGCTGAAGGGCCGACGCCGCGGCATGCCAGTGTGCGCTGCTCAGCAGCCGCAAAGATGTTTACTGTTGTGAATTCGTGTATTTTTTGTTTGCCGTTCAAAAACAGGTCGAAAACTTTGTGTCTTGCTGAAAACCAGACTGCGGCATGCGCAGCCGACACAGCGAATGAAAAGTAGGGACTAGACTGATTCGAAACACCTTCATTGAATGGTGGATGGCGTGGACTACAATTGAAGGCAACTGCCAATGTCACAAGTTATGCATTATAATTTTAAGCCTGCGGCCTATTTATACACTTTTTCAAAGCCTTTCTGTTCTAGAAACAAGTATGACGAGCTCTAAAGTTTCTCGCTGGACCATCGCAAGGTCTTATAAATTTAATTTAAAGTCACTCTGTTGCATCTTCTGTCGATTTGCATTTTCAGTCATCCGCTTACGCTGCCTTACAACTCCCTGCTCTTCGTATAATCTACTTTTCATATCTGCAGTAGACATTAAAAGCGCATTAGTGCGGCCTTAACTCATGCTGATAAGCCCTTAAAACAGGCCCAGTAATGTCGGACCCAACAGACGACCAAAGTAGGGTTACTTGCGATATTATAAAGGCAGCGTCCCGCTATCTATCACATGATCGTGCTCAGTGTCTGGCTGCAGCATCATGCCAATGGCATGTCTTACCTTTGTGTGTGCTGTCCGTGGCTTTCCGCCCAGGGCGATGGCGTGGACCTCTATCTCGTAAGTGGGGGGGCCAGCTTCCCGGTCCAGTTCCACCGCTGTTGATAATATTCCCAGTTTTGCATCGATGTCAAACAGACGGTCAACTTGCACACTGCTGCTCGCGTGGCCGAATGCATTTGTTTTGGACGCCGTGACATTTGTCACAAAGTACTCAATCTCAGCGCCCTCAAGGTGAGCTCTTACCGTTAGTATGCTCGTTCCAATTGGCTCATTCTCGTAAACTGAACCAAAGAGCGAGTCAGAATTCTCGAAAACAGGCCGATCGCCCTCGTCCTCGCTTGTGCCTAGCGTAATAATTGTAATATAAGTCTCAGTGCTCTTCCTCTCTCCGCTGGCCTCGTCCGTTGCCCTCAGGGTCAATTGGTAGCGCACATTGGGCTTCTTTTGTAGTTGGCTAGCCTGACCAAGTGTGATTATGCCCGTATTTCGTTGCAAATGGAATAGCTCTTGCTGTCCACCAACAAACTCATATGTGACCAGGCCGTTACTTGATGAGTCAGCATCACGAGCCAGTACCTGCATCACATGACCGCCAATGCTTCCTGGCGGAATTAATCCATTTCCCAAAACTGGCAAAATTGCAGCATTCATCGAGACGAAGATGGGTGCATTGTCGTTGATGTCTTCCACAATGACCGTGACCAGCTTCTCTGTGGACAACTGGCGCTCCGACGGCTGAGCTTGATCCGTAGCCACGACAGTCAACCGGAAATTATCAATCGACTCTCGATCAATCTCACGCAGGGTGTATATGACACCTGTTTGGGTATTGATTCCAAAATGTCGACCTCCAGACATTTCCGGCTCTTGTTTAGTGATAACGTAAGTTACCTTTCCATTTAAGCCCGAATCAGGGTCATCTGCAGTCACAGTCACAATTGGTGTTTTCAGTGCTATGCCCTCTTTAATCTGTCTCACAATCGCAGTGCTCGGAAATATTGGAGGATTATCATTGTCATCTACAACTATAACGTTGTAGAAAACTGTGGTAGAAAGAGGTGGAGTGCCGCAGTCGGAAGCAGTTATGTTAAGGGTGTAACTGGTAATATCCTCATAGTCCAAAGATTTGTGTAAGTAAAGGCTGCCGCTAATACTGTCTATGTGGAACGTATCCCTTCGGTTGCCTGCCGTAATACTGAACACAACTTGGCTGTTCACACCCTGATCCGCATCGCTGGCTCGAAATCGCATCAGCTCAGTTCCACTGGGACTTGTCTCTAATACGGAAATTTCACTACTCGACTGTGTGAACTCAGGCGCATTGTCGTTGTCGTCCAAGACTGTGATAGTAATATTTGCTGTGGAACTTAATGGATTTTTTAATGCTGCATCCTTCGCAACAACGACTAGACGATGAATCTCCTGTGACTCTCGATCCAGTCTATGTGCAAGGGTCAAGAGACCTGTAGCGCTATCCAAGCTAAATAAGTTAGCCTCATTTCCTGCAGCTAATGAATAATACACATCCCCATTAAGGCCCTCATCGGCATCCTGTGTGAAAACGTGCATTATGTGCGTACCCTCCGGCGCTCCTTCAGAAATAGTCACTTGATAGGGTGCACGTAAGAACTCTGGAGCATTGTCGTTGACATCCGTGACAATCACCTTGACCTTAACCTTGTCGCTTAGTGGCGGATTTCCATTGTCTGTCACCACTGCCTCCAGCAATATATAGTTGTCTCCGCCGCTACTGATATTCCGATCATCGTCGTTTAGGCTCTCGCTATTATCAGGTCCTCGAGTGCTACGCACTAGGGCCTCTCTGTCGAACGGCCTCAGAGTCTTGATGAAACCATTGTGCATATCGATCTTAAAGTCCTGCGACTGTGAGAGCACACTAAAGCTTAGTTCTGCATTGCGGCCAATGTCCCGATCCACCGCAGTCAACTTGCCGACAAACGTATCTGGTGGTGCGTTCTCTGGTATATTAAATGTAAATGTACTATTCGTGAATTGCGGTGGATTGTCGTTTTCATCTATGACATGAATGACAATCGGCACCACCGACGAACGCGATGGCACACCTGCATCGCTACAGGAAACTGTAAGTGCATAATAATCTCGTTCCTCGCGATCGAGGGGAGCACGAACAAATAGGAAGCCATCGGGAAATACTCCAAATTTACGATCAGCATTGCCATCTATAATCTCATATGAAATACGCCCATTGGCTCCCAGATCGCTGTCCGAGGCAGCTAGTGCAAAGAAGCGCGTATTCACCTTGGTAGCCTCTAAGAGTGAGGTTTCGTAGGAAGTATGATCAAACACGGGAGTGTGATCGTTTACGTCGGCAATATGTACGGGCAAACTTAGCCGGCTGCTCAATGGTGGGTTGCCGCCATCAGTGGCCATTATCTCGACATAGAACACGGTCTCGGGCTCGGCGCGTATTGGCTTCTGCAAGTAGACTACACCCGTAGCAGAGTTTATTCGGAACTGTTGGTCTGTGTTGTATGTAAAGTTGTAGCGCAGACGACTATTAACTCCGGCATCACGGTCACGGGCACGAGACAAATAGATCTCTTGGCCCACAGCGGTGTCCTCTGGAAGCCAAATAGAAACCTCCGTGTCCTGGGCGAAACTGGGCGCATTATCGTTTAGATCAAGAATCGTAATGTGGACTTTGCACTGACCGTATGCGAATCGAGACATGGAACTGGAGCCATTTATGCTGCGTGCCAGCACGGTTAGCTGATATTGTGCTTGCGCCTCTCGATCAATATGGCGGGCTGTTGTAATGCGACCAGTGCGCTGATCGATTGCAAAGTTTTCAGCTCTATCGCCGTAGATAATGAAATACTCAATGGCTGCATCCGCAAACACAGGCTGCCTCTTCACCTGCACTCGTCCCACCTCACGATTTAATTTAGGCATCTTGTGATCAGGATCCTCAGTGACTTGGAATTCGTAGCCATTGGGTGCACCAAAGTCGAGTGCCTCCGACTTCGATTCTAATATGATCTCCACAATAGCATCCTGTGTGGTGCGCCGCTCACCAGAGTCCCGAGCAGAGATGCGCATGTTGTAGTAAGCCTTTTTCATTTCGCCACTCGCCGTAAACGTGATGGCGCCTGTGCGAGAGTCAACTTGGAATACATTCTCGCCGCCAGATTCCAAGTTGTATGTAATTAAGGCATTATCTCCGTCATCGCGATCAGTCGCCGTGACATTGAGTAGAACTCGCATGCTGTTCTTGTGTGCGACACCAGTGTCTTGGTCCTTTACTGTGGAGATGTAGTGCTTCGGATAGAACTCTGGATTATTATCGTTGATATCTAAAACGTTGAGGTAAACAGTAGCTGTGGCCGACTGAGGTGCCGGTGCGCCTTGATCGCGCGCGATCACAAAAATTTCATAATTCGCCATTGTCTCACGATCGAGGGCTCTGCGCGTCATTAATTGGCCTGTTATGGAGTCAATAGCAAATTGTTGCGGGTACAGCCGTTCAACACTGGGCGCTAGAGAAAATGTAACCGATCCGTTCGTGCCTTGGTCATTGTCCGTAGCAGATAGCAAAGCAACCAGCGTTGGCGGAGCAACGTCCTCACTGAGACTAACATTGAGCTGCTGTTGTCCGAAGTGTGGGGCCTCATCGTTTTCATCCAGGATGGTGACCTTAAGCTGGGTGTACGCGAATTTGGGATTGGGGCCGCCGTCACGTGCGGATATACTCAATTCCACGCTAGCTTGCACTTCCCGATCCAATGGACCGGCCGTCACCACAAGGCCGGTTGTCGTGTCGATGTTGAACCACTTAAGTTCATTGCCCGTAAGAATCTCATAGTACACTTGCGCATTGACGCCCGTATCTTCGTCTGTGGCAGCGATCGAGGCAACAAAGGTACCCGTTGGCGCGAGTTCACTCAGCACAGCGGAGTATTCGGACTTCTCGAATACAGGCTCATGATCGTTAACGTCGTTTACATTGATAATAAGGTGGGCTATGGATTTTCGTTCTGGCGTTCCTTTGTCTGTGGCCACAACAGTCAAATTGTATTTGCTGATCTCCTCGCGGTCGAGTATTCCATTTACGCGTACTATATGAAAGAGTGGAGTCTTTTCTAGTCGAAAATGATTTAGTTCATTGCCAGATACGATGCGAGTAGATGTCTCCCCATTTGGGCCGTCGTCCGAGTCGATCACCGATACGGCAGCGACAACCGTGCCGTTAACCGCATTTTCATCAACGGTGGCTGCGCTCCCAGTGGGTGGAAAGTACTGAAACCGTATGATGGGATCATGATCGTTGGTGTCCAACAGATTGACTGTAACGTAGGTGCGCCCATCCTGTCGCGGAGAGCCATGATCGCGCGCAAAGACGGTAAACACACAGCTCTTTTGTGCGTGGCCCTTACCAGCGGGCTCTCGAGTCTGTTCACTCGTTTGTTGTGGACAGTTCAGGCGCTCGGTGGTAGAAATTACTCCTGTTTCAGGATCAACAGTGAATTGAGTTTCCGTCTCGGATAGGTAATAAGTGAGCTTGCTATTGTCGCCCAAATCGTTGTCGGAAGCCATTACTTGGAGAACCGGCGAGCCGGGCAAAACAGTTTCGTTCAGCGTCACACTATAGTCACTGTGATCGAAAATCGGCGGATTGTCGTTCACATCCAATATCGTGACATTGACCTGAAGGAAACCCAGTCGGGGAGGTGTGCCACCATCGCTGGCTGATATATTTAGTTGGTAGCTACCGCGGGACTCTCTATCCAGGTTGCCCGTCGTTTCCAAATGCAAGTAGGATGTATCTCCGCTGGGATTCGTTGTGGTCACCAAGCGAAATTTATTATCCACGTTGCCAGCTACGATCTCGTAATGATCCGTTACGCCGTTATCACCAATGTCAGCATCTGTAGCCGCATCGAGCAGCAGGCGGGTTCCGCTCACTGCACTCTCCGAGAAGGAAACCGCGATACTTGGCTCTGGAAACTCTGGCGAATTATCGTTGATATCCAGAACTTTAATGCGAACTTCTATTGGGTAGGTGGGCTGCGAGGAAAGCACCACGAGGTCGTAATGGCTGCGCATTCCCTCGCGATCTAGCACAACATTTGTCTTCACCTCACCCGTTATCTGGTCCAGCGTAAACTCTCTCGGCGGCTCATTGAATCGATACGTGAACTTCGGCTTGGTTGGGATAAAACCAACCAGTGTGCCGCGCGGCTGACCCTCCAGCACTTCAAAATCAGCGCTGGTATCGACGGCACGGGATTGCATTTCACCAGCTGGCGAGGAGCTGCGCCGCCTGGGAAATGCGGCATACTGTTCATATGTTGTGGCATAGCTGCGTCCACGAGGCGACGCGGATTGCTGTGCGGTAGACCTAACCTCTAACACTTGGACTAATAGAAAAGTGGTTAGGACGATCAGCTGAAGTAGTTTCCCTCTTCGTTTGCCGTGGATTGTGAGAAGGGAACGCATCTTCTCTATAAGCCTTAGAAGGCTCTGTGGTATTCGCAGATTTTCATTCATTAAGATGTATATTCACTTTTTACTGTTTTCATTAGCGAGTTGCTTTTGTGTTTTTACTGGTTGGCTATTCACGCAAATCTCAAAGAACGTCATTTTCCAATTAGTTTTGGATTCTAATAATAACCTGAAAGAGAGAGAAGAATACAAGATTACAATCAGAAATCTGTTGGGCAACCTAAAAACTAGCTTAGATATTGACACCGCCATAATCAACAGAGCATTTCAATCTAGAATTCGCCATATATTATCCTCTTAATTTTGTCGTTATACGAATTTTAAATTATATTGGAAGGTGTTATGTCGACTAAATCGTTATTAATTATATAATATGCCTTACTACTTGCAGTTCGTTCCAAGATTTCGTGCCTGCACAAGCACTGAGCATATCAACACTTTCATACTTCGTCAAGCATGTAAAGCCTCTTTGCTTTTGCTAGTTGACGGAGAAAGGGGGGGAAATCATAGCATGACAGGGTACCATATGAGAAGGTAGCGTATTGCGAAGCATTCTTTATTCATTCATTATTTACAAATTTTTGTGGGAATATATGCGAATAATTAAATAATAATAATTAATTAATTAAATTAATATACGTATATATGACAGATTAACCAACTAGTATCATATGAGACAATTTGGAAATATAGATGACTGTCGAATTTATACTTTAATCTAAATCTCGACACTTAATCAAACTTAGTTAGCGCTAGTTAGCTAGCCTTTAAGCAGAGAGAGAGACACAATCGAAAGGTTGATTGATCTAAACAAGCATCCAACTCAGTTCTTAGTGTTCTTGTTTATTTATGCGGGATTAGACATATTACCAGCACGAAATGGTCATATTTGTTTCAAATTGTCTTCCTACATACATATATGCCCTGGAATTCGTAAATTCCTTTCCCTGATTTGTGGCAGTTGTCTGAAGCTTTCGAGTCGAACCCGATCATTAATCTTTAAAATCTACCCATTATAATAGTATTGTGTGTCTGTTTTTGTCGCTCTTACTGTCTTTTATTTTTATTTTTTTCCTTCTTCTCTATTCTTGGTGATTTAAATAATATACGAGCAGCCATATACAATGTATACATATGAATATATATACATATATACAAATACCAATATACGCCTTTTGTCTGTGAATACAGCTGACATTAGTTACGTGACTGTTGGCCGTAAGTTATTTAAATATTATCAAGTTTTATGCCAATTTTGTCACTTAAGGGGCAGAGAATTAAATTTAAAATCAGATTCACTAAATTTCAAAATAATTGCCAGATATTGGAAAGTTGAGCACAATTGAGTAAATATTTTAATATTGTGAATATATATTTGTATTAATTTATTCATGTTGTTAAGAAAGCAGTTCAATGCACTTTCTAGCTTATGTAAGAATGGGGAAAAGTACCCAAATATATTTTCATCCTTTTGATAGTTAACTATATCTTAACATATATAGTTATGCTGGCTGTTTTTAAGAGCTCATAAATACCATATCTGTACAAGTTTCAGCCAAACATTTGCAATGCAAATTTTAACAAAAGAGCCAAGCATAGACCCAGAACGTGGCTAACAGCCAGCCTCTGCCTGCCCGCGAGCCATATGGCCAAGCTTTGAAATTCGTAAAGAATAATAATCGATAGCCGACTGGAATCAATGAGCGTTGCTCTCAGGCGCCTACAAGATACAAGATACCCACACAAGCACACAGTCTCACAGATAGGCTCGCACACACACATACATACACACATTGAAGTATGATCTTTATTTTTATGACTTTTCTTTATTTGTGCTTTTCACTTTATTGCCATGCTTAGCCTGGCCTAGCCTCTTCTGAAAGAAAACTTGTTTTTCATATTTCCATATTCATTTACACTTCGGTCGTCGAGCAATGCTCGAGAGCCGCCGATACCTGCCATAAATAATTTCGTTTTTGTACAAAAAAGAAATGAAAAACCAAATACAACAGAAGAAAAAAATATTACTTATTTTTGTTATAGGAAAGGCATTTGTGTGTTTTCTGTTTTCTTCAACATTTTTCAGGCTATTACGTGACAGCTACGAGCGCTGGTGTTCAAGCTCCACACAAATCACTGTGCCAGCCTCCGACAACAAAAGACGTCAACCTTAACAATAACAACAACAATAAAAACTACCTACGTTACCGTTGATTTATAAAAATTCAACAATTAATCTTGTTTGAGTTTCTTTGCGTCGATTTCAAGTTCGCTTTGCCGTCTATTCACGATAGCTTTTTTCCCGGAGTTTGCTTTCTACCTCGCCGTATTTACCGCATTTACCTGCGGTATATATGTATTTTTTAGACGGCTATTCTCTCCTTGTAGACGATTATTGCCATTCAAAATTGAAATTCAGTGCTTGAAAGCTTATTAATATATCTGTTTATATACCCCTCGTATATAAGCTTAAGTGTGTACATGTTGAGTCTCGTTAGATTCGAAATACCTACCATTTTTTGTTCACATTTTTAGTTAGAGTTTTGTGATAGCCTTGCTGTTGGTGTTGGTTGATCTGGTATACATATAGTGTAAATACGACACGCGCACATAAAAAAACACAAATGCAACATCGTCAGGGGCCACAGACGCAGGCGCAGAAGCATTTTTTCTTTCAGCAAAACGTGTTTTGCCTCATTTCTGCTGTTGTATTTCTTGCTGCAGTGCGGGCTGCAACGTTGTTGGAATTTTTCACTTATAAGAAATACAACGATAACAAACACATACACGCACGCACACACACACACACTCACTCACTCGCACGGAGCAGCGCAAAGAGCGAGCTGCCCATACGCAGTGGTGTCCACACTTAATTCACCAACTGCTGGGGATCAGATTTATATTTTTATTGGACGCATATAGATCTATGGATCGAGAATAACTAATTGTAACGCATCGATTGAAATGTGTTGCACACACAGATACAGACGCGCGCACGCACGCACACAAATACGCGTGGCTTGAGTATGGGTAACTGTATTTATGTATGGGCCAACGAAACCTGAGCATCCGTCGCACCTTCACTTTTGTCAAGCGTTTCAATCGTTTAACGCGCACACGTTCCCGTTCCCAAACCGAACAGCCACTCGCTCTGTGGTCGCAACGTAACTAACTGACTGTAGACTGTCGAGAGCTGCTCGAGAAGAACTTGCAGCGCGCAGGCAGCACAAAAATTATGAACATAGCGGCAGCCAGGCTTCGAAAAGCCGCTTGGCAGGTTTAGCTCGAGAGCTGGAGATTGAGAAGGAGAAGGAGAAACCCAAATGCAGAGACTGCGAGAGACAGAAAAATGAGAGAGAGAATGAACATGGCTCTCCCACTGCCGTCATAAACGTACCAAATGTGGTAGCTTGTTTGTCTGTTGTTGTTGTTGTTGTCATTGTTGCTGTTGTACCGCCTGCACGTCGCTAGCTGAATCTTTTACCTGTTGCATGCGCATGCGCAGCCGCAGCAGCAGCAGCAGCAAAGACAGAGCAATCTAGCAGAGGCAGCCGCCGCCGTCGCCCGCAACATATTTTTCACTTGTTGCAGTTTCGTTTTTCATTTTCTTGTACTAAAACGTTGCCAGCTACAGCTCTCTTGGGCGCGCTGCTCGGCTTTTCTTCGCCTTCCTGCTGAAATGCTCATATATGGGTGAGCGTGCGCCTCTACCTCTTCTCTACGAAGCAGAATTTTTCGGACTTGCCCCCACTGCTCTGCCTGTGCTGGCCACTCTGTCAATCTGTGAGACTCGGGCCCGCATTGGTGTGCACCAGGCGAGCTAGCAAGCTGGCCAGCTAGCCAGCCCAACAAGATTCAATAGCCACCGGCGACTCATACACAATAAGATTAAAAATTACTCGGCTGCCCACTCCACTTGCCGCTGAATGTTGCTGAGGCCGTGATGTGACTCAGTGTCTCGCGACTCTCGCACCTTAAGAAACAAGAAATTGTTTTGCTTCGACAAAGCTCTAGTTCTCTCTCTGCGAGGAGTCAGTCTCTCTCTCTCTCTCTCTCTTTTATTGGTAATTTTTGTTTAGTTAACCACTTCTTCTGCTTACTTGGTTCTGTGCAGTTTCAAGACTCTGTTCGGCTGCGCTGCAGAATTTTTGTTTGGCATAGAAACTGGTTTCAAATTAAAATTATCGCTGGTCATTTTTCTTATGGTTAGTTGTCGTTTACTTTACCGCTGTTGCCTCTTTTTCTCATTTCTTTTTTGTTTTTTTTTTCTTTATTTTTATTTTTTTTTAGGAATTTTGACCTGCGTAGACTTCCCTTTTGTATTGGCGTGAACTAATGTATGCGTATACCTGCATGCATTCATGTGATGGACACGGGATACCAGGCACCAAATGTGTATGAGTGGGACGCTGCTTGAGCATGGAGACGTTTGAAGCCGAAGCGCTCTTATACACTACATAGATAAAATCAGGTTGCTTTAGGGTATAAAGCCATCGAGATCTTTGCCCTTTTTTTTCTTAGTAGGAATTCCAAATTGATTGTGTTATTATATTATACAGAAAACTTGAAGTTTGTCGCCTAAGTCTTTTGTCGTAGCTTTGGTTTCTTTTCCAGATCTTTTGTTTTATGTACGGAAATTCATGCCAACTAGGCATATATTGTAAAACTGTCACTTGGTAAGGAACACATTACAAGAGTTTCGGCCAAGCTTATTTGTTTATAAACTGAGCTGCTCAAATGCAGCGGGCGAGCAGGCGGCCAGCATGCAGTCCGGTCTGGTCGCATTCTTATCTTTGAGAAATATTACAATAACACGCAAAGTCCAGGCTAGCCAGTGAAGTAATGTGATGCTTTTTCTGTTTCTGTTTCTGTCTCTGTTGCTGCAATTGAGGCCCAAAAAGCGTGGCCAGCACAGAAGAAAAACGAAAAAAACAAACCAATAAAAATAGCTGTTGCCTGCTGGCCTCGGCCAGCTAGCCTGCGCGAGTTGTAGTTGTTGGGCTATTTCAGTGCGGAATTCGCGCTTTCTGTTAATGCTTTAATCGCAACTGCTAAGTATGTGGGCGCTGCGGCTACAGCAATGCCGATACTTGCTCCAGTCTAGGTGTGATATTACAATTTCTATTTCGAATGCAAGTAGCGGGCGAGTGTTGTTGTTGCTCTTAGGTCCTAACTTTGTTAGTTTATTTAGACTTTTAAAAAAAGTTTGAATACAAAAGAAACTGATGGAATATTTTAGGGCAAATAATAAATACTTTAAGGCTAGATCGAACGCTGGAACAAATGAGCTAATAGCTCGGCTTCGCTTAGGTCCATCTTATACTTTTGGACTATGTCCTGCACCTTTAGGCGACGTCGCACATGAGGCGGTTGATAGCTGCAGAGAAACGAATACATACATATAATTAGCTCTTGGAGAATAGAGCAGGCTAGGACACTTACTTATCATTATCTAACCGCCTACGCCGAGATATGTTTAGTGCCGTTTGACGAACCAAATTACCCACAACCCGCCGACTAAGCACCATTCCGTCGACTAAAGGCGTGGCGAAGCTCATGCGGCCAGGTGGTCCCAGTAATTTGACTCTCAGCAAACCAGATTGAAGAGAGTGCACGAAGATTACGTGACAGTCGGCTGCTCTCGGCAATTGCATCGAGTGCAGCTCCTCACCAGTGCGCGCATAGGCCAATAGATCCTCGACAGGGAAGTTTAAGTAATCCTCGAAGCTCTCTAGCCACACGAGGAATATCTTTGCTGGCGCCTGGACAAGAAGTGCAGGCTTCGACACATTACCTTTTCGACGCGTGGGTGGCACAGGCTCCTTGCCTCTGTTGCCTGTATCCAACTCCAGGCTGAGATTTCTTGGCTTCGACTTCATAGAGCCAGCGTCTTCTCCACGTATCCAGACATTACTCATTGTGCTGTGATCACTGCAATTACTGGACAGACTGCAGGCATCCATTTCGTTATTGTAGCGCAGATTCCAAGCATTGGGCACAACGAATGCTATCTCAGAGGAAACGTCCGCCCAGTAAAGCACGCGTTGCGCACCGTTGTAATTGGACTCGCTGGACACGTTGGAGCGCTCTGATGTGCCCTTCAGTGACCAAGAGTTGTGTGCAAAGCCCGTCCAACCCGAGTGCTCAGCTACCTGAACAGGCCAGCCCAGAGTTTGCAGCATGTTGGCAAAGTGCGGATCATATACTTGGTCCTCGGCCATGTTGCCAATGATTTGCTGTGCACTCGTTTGACCCGCCTGCACGCGAACGTCAAAAAAGTAACAACAAAAGCAAAATACTCATGAGAATGCTATGGACAGTACGCTTCTGGCGCAATCGACCTCACCTTTACGTAGAAACAATAAACAGTGTCGTGCGTGCGAGCGCTAAGCTTATCCAACTTGTCTAAATCCGCTGCGAACGCTGATGATTTTGTGTCCAGCACAATGAGGGGCCTTTGGGGTGGAGCCAGAGACTCCACGGGGTTGTTCGGGTTGCGGATCTCAAAGCTAAGAAATCCGAAGTGGGAGAGAAACAGACGAGCTGCATGAAACTCGTGGCAGACCGTAGGCGGCACACACTCCTGGGCGTGTGACAGACTGTCCACATTATTGTCCGACTCAGCCCAAGCTAGCTTTTCGTGTATGCTCTGGTTCTCAAGCATGGCCTCCAGATCGTTAATGATGCTGGCGCCGTACTGTTCCCGTATTTGATCGATTGTTGGTATTGAGTAATCAGCTACACAAGGCTGAACTTTGTCCACGCCCTCGGGAAAGTTCTTTTGTTCGCATTCAGGACGCTGGGTGATGTCATTCATTGCAATTGGCCTACCGGGATTTACGGCGTGGTACTTAATACCGGATTTGCTTCGCGGCAGATGGCGCAGCTGCATCGTCCACGCATGACGACCGAATGGACCGCGTATTAGAACTGTGGGAAGGCGACGATATGAGAATTTAAAGAATACAAATTTGCAGACGTTCTTTACTTACGGGTGACAGTTGGCTGCGGATCCTGATCATTGCCTAGAGGCTCCTCCAGCAGAGCCAATATTGTCGAATTTTCTGTAACAAAATACTTAAACTTTGAGATTGCTTGCTCTGCAGTGCAAACGCCCACAGAACCATCTCCGGTCGGTAACGAATTGCAGTGCTTCATGAGAGCCAGTTCGTCCAAGAGAGACGATATTGACTCGGGTCCACACTCGCTAGGGAAGTAGCCCACTTGCTCCAGGATGATCGTCAGTAAATTTTCAGCTGCATCGCGAACGCGCATCGAGGCTGGCTTTAATTCCTTTTCATCCTTAAACTTGGGCAGATCTCCAGATTTGCTCTGACTCTTGGTGCCCGATATGCCAAGTTCGACCACCTCGAGCACAGTCTGGAGGCAGTCCTTGTCCTGCAGCAAGTAGGGATGCTGCATAAGCCAGGCTGCCGTGCACTGGAACGCCGCAACAATTGTGCTGTGCAGGTCCTTGCTGTGCGCTGGCGGAGGTCGCGAGCACTGATAGCAAATATAGTCGCATATCCACTTCACTGCGCGCTTGCATTCTAGGGCGTCTGTGGAGATTATCGTTAGATTTTGACTAGGATCGACTATTTTCACTAAGGAATCTGGGATGTGTAAGTTCGGATGGGTTTGATTTAGTTATTTACATTGTGGCCCGGAAGAAATTAAAGCACAAACAAAAAAGGAGCGACAATTAGCACCGCATATTAGCAAGTGAGGGTTAAAGAGGTGCAAAAGGTGTTAGTGGTGTCAAAGAAACACATAAAAAGAAAAGAAAAAGAAAGATGAGTATGTGGTTAGTAGCATTTGATAAGATTACCATTCGTTAATTTCCTGGCTGCGATTTTGATTTTCACACAAAAATATAAACATACAAAATTCAGAATGGATGCGAATGGAGGTCAGATTTGTACAGGAGAGAAACCACAGAGGGAAAATAGAGAAATTTACACAGAGAGGACATTAAGAATAGCGAGGCACATGCGAGTCCTTAATACAATACCTGTTTCGCGTATGTGAAGTCGAGCCAGACCGGACAGTAGCTCCAGCGCCGCCAGTGAAACATTCAAGTCGGTCTTCCACGAGGATATCAGGCGATGACACACCAAGTACGTGGCTCGCACAAAGAGAGCATGTGCGTTGTCTGAAATATGTAAAGTTTAAATGAAGAATCGATTCATTGATAATCGGTTTATGTACTCTATGGAACAGCGAGGCAACAAAAGTAAGAAAATGATAAATAGATAAAACGTAAACTTTACCATATGATGCAACGCCCTCTAATTCGCCTGCAAACTCCACCG
The DNA here is from genome assembly GCF_001654015.2 of Drosophila navojoa. Next base: position 172,018 of record NW_022045913.1, read on the forward strand.
ATATATCATCGGAAATGGTCAGACTGGGATAATCGTGGGCCGAAGCCGTGTCACGCGAGCTCGTTGCCGCGGTTGGAGCGCCAAAGCTGACCGTGCCGCTGGCAAGCGAAGCGGAACGGTCCGAGCACGCTGTCGACACACCCACAGCGATATCAGAAATAAAATCAAAATGCAAACAAAATAAATTAAAATAATTAAGTAAAATAATCAACCAAATGCATTTAAAAGCCAAACGACGCCCTGCAGGGTGCCCTTACCAGAGCTTAGAATATTTTCTTCATGGTGCTGCACACCGGCTCCACCCAGATGATCTGTGGCTCCCAGCTCACTCTCCTCAAAGGTGACTGCGTCTTGGACACAGAGCAGCAGTCCGCCCAACAGCATATGCGTGTTTTGTGCATCGGTCTCCACCTGCAGCGCGTTCATAAGTATGTTCATCAGCCGGGACTTGAGTTGCAAGAACGTCATCACCCTGGGAAGCATTCATAGAGTAAATATTGATTCCAACAACAATAGAGATAGCTGGAATGCCAGCTGTGCTTACTTGTCGCCCGAGTCGGCTGTCAAGCTGCGAATGGGCAACGCGTGGTAATGGAGGGGAAGCACCATAATAGAAAGCAAAATATTTATCGCCGAGCGCCGCAGCTCGGTGCGGCTGAAAGCAACTGCTTGAGTCTTGAGCTTCAGGTCTTTGTCCGGCAGCACTATTTCGAGAGCTGCTATGAATCCGGGCAGTAGTACATTTATGCCATCCAGGTCCAAACGGAACAGGTCCGACGAGTGCAGCAGAATACTGGCCAGTGTCTCGTCACACTCCTTCGACTCTGTTATTTTGAGGCACTGTTGCAGCGCCATATAAAAGCGAGCCAAGTAGACGGGCAGGATTTCCTCTCCCGTTTTCTTCGCGCAGAAGATCTTGCATAGCGTGCCGATTGCCTCGGCTCGGCCGGATTCATATTTGTCTATGGTCAGTGTGGGCGGCAGGGATGAGGGGTCGTTCAGCGAATTGGGCTGGGACAACGATATCGATCCCTTTCGGTTCTCCATTATCATAGACGACGGTCGCTTGCTAGCCTCACATGCTTGCTCTGAAAACGCAATAAATATAGTCTCCAATAGCAACGGATCACCGCTCCATCGGGTACTCACTCTTACGGTTCTGCAGCCAGGTATCGCCGCCTATGTGCGCTGCCTCGAACAACCACTCGCCGAATAAGTGGAGAATGCTGTTGCACTTCGGGCGAGCCACAGAGAGAGGCGGACGCAGCTCGGCTCCGATGGATGGTAGCGCTGTAGTTGAAAGAGAGGGAGAGAACGTGGGTAAAAAAGATGTTGAGAGCGGAGCCGACAAGTGTTTTGCTTAGCTACAACACTCACAATTGATGCTGCTCGACGAGGGCGGGCCAGAAGTCGGAGTAGTGGGGGCGGCGTTCGCTGAGCTGCGTGTTAGGCTGATAAGCGCTGTTTTGCTTAAGCCTGCAAAGCGTGTGGGAAGGGAAAGCGTGTGAAATATTACTAAACAGAGTTAGACGGCGCGAGTGCATGCCATACACGCATGCAACACTGTGCTCAGTTATAATTGTGGGCGTACAATAGATATATAGAGCTACGTTCTATTAAATGGGAACGAATAATTACAGCTACAAACACATGTGTGCATCCATACGTGGAAGCGTGATGAAAAACAAAATCAGGCAGTCAAATGGACTTGGAAAAACTGAATGGTTGATCTAACAAAGGCCACAGCGCGTGAAATAATGAACGTAAAATGTAAATAAGTGCGGGCATACGAAATAAAGCGTCGACGATCTCCGTCAGTTCAGTCAATCAATCAGAAGCTTAGTTAGTCTCTAGCATGCTGTAACAGTAACACAAGCGAAACGGTACAACGTGGGCTCTATGAACAAAGATCGCACCCTTTTGTTGCGTGATGGATGGGGCCACGCTGAAACTTTTGGCCAGGCGACGCTGCAAGGGAGGCGTAGGTGTGACACTGCTGCCGCTGCTGCCATTGGAGCTGGTCAACGGCCCCGCCTCAGACGTGCTGAACGAGATGCAGCCCACAACGCCCGCCGAGTGACTGCCGCCAGCGCTGACGCTGCCAACGGGCCCCCCGGGAGCAATATGGCAAAGATTGGTTGGCGAAGCACTAAAATTTGCTACGTATTGCCCTGGAGCCTGTTGCTGGAGCTGTGCCTGTGTCTGCTGCGGCTGATGGTGATGATGGCCCATGATGGCATTTAGAGCAGAACTGGCCGAGCTGCTTACAAAGTTATCGCGGAGAAAACTCCCCGCGCCATGTAAATGCAAGTGCGGATAGTGGTGATGATGATGATGCTGCGGATGGGACAACTGAGCTGACCCCGATTGCTGCATGCTAATGTTCGAGGCGCTGCTCGAGTGGATGAACTGCTGGAGCGTGGATGAAGTTGCCTCGTTTAAAGAGTGGCGGATCTCAAGCAGATTCGTAACGACGTTCTCCTGTTGGCTAGGCGGTGGCTGATAAATGCCTATGTTTAGGTTCGAGGATGTTATAAAAGCGATATAGAAACTATTCTAGCTAGAGCAGTATCCCACATTTACAAGAGACCCGAACAATGTCTTTCGCAGCATATCTTACCAAGGAAGGCATCGACTTGGCTGGAAATCCCGCGGATCGCATTTAGAAAGATTTGCGGCAGAACCTGGAGGCACGGATGCTGATGAGTCTCGGCCCCCTTTTCGTGAGTGAGAGCCCATTGAACGAAGTGCGACGACTTGCTAATGATGTGCGGCGAGCAGAGAGCTGTAGGGTTGCCAATCATGCGCAAGAATCGATACCAGGTCTGCGCCACGCAGTCGTTGGACATTCCCGCAGGAATAAGCTGACTATCCTCATCAGCTGAACCAAGTATGAAAGGAAAGGAGACATTCGTTAATACTCTGAAATCTTACCGGTGCTGTCACTCACCATTCTTGAGCTGTGTGAAATCTGGACCATAGCTGAACTCTAATAACCGCGCGGTTAGTGCCAGATTTACTCGATTCCACTGATCCACAAGGGCAATGCGATGGCGCCACATGGCGCACGACTCCTGCAGGGTCTTCCAGAGCGACGGCGATGGAAAGCAGCGGACACAGGCCAGGAGCCAAACTTCGAAGAGCACGGAGAGCACACGCTCACATAGCTGGTCGCCTACATCGTCCTTGACGGTGGGCGGGGCCAGCAGAATCTCATTGATTGCCAGCAGAAAGAGCAGCAGCGTCTCCCAGGTCTCTCGGTCCATCTGCTGCGAAATCTGCGCCGTCTGCTGGAGAGTGCGCAGAACTCGGTGGCAGAGCACGGCCTGGCGCTTGATCGTGTCGGAGCCTATAAGAAACGATCGTGGACATTAGTGCGGCAGACAGATTTTTGGAGAGTAAACAAAGAGAGAGCACCTACCAAGCTTCGTTTGGTATAAAAATGGCAAGACTTGAAATTTAGAATGCAATAATTACAAATCGTCGTCGTGTGTGAATGTGGCTCAAAAAGCAGCTAAAAGGGGTGACATCACCTATGGGGCTTGCTAATGGTACTTACTTTCTCCCTGTCGCGGAACGAACAGATTGTGGAAGTGATTGATGATCTGCCTTGCGTAAAGATTTGCGTCCTCGCAAATGGGCTTGGGCACGCTGATGCGCGGCTGCGGGTGCAGAGCGGTCAGCCACTCGCAGTAGACGTTGACGCAATCCTTGATGGTCTCGTGCTCCTGCAAGGGCAACGAGAGGCCAAAGCAAATGACGTCCATGCACCACCTGACCTATTTGTGAGTAGACATAATGGTTAACATTGATTTCACGAATAGTAAAGAAATAATTAGCAACAAACAAACCTCCTCATCTTTGACAAGGTGGCTGGGCTCCGCATTCTGCGTGATGCCCAAATTGGTGCCCAGTTGCTTCACCACCGACATCACGACCTCCCGACCAGCGGACGCTGGAAACTTGTTCAGAACACTGAAGCATTGCGCCCCACAACTGTTGGCAGTGATCTGCGCCGACAGCGAAGCCCACTCAGAGTACATTTTTTCAGAGTTTGCTTTGCTTTGCTCACGCACACAGAATTTTCACCTTTGCTGCAGCTGCGGCTAGTCGAGCAGAGTGGAAGCTTGGCTCATTCCAGTCTGAGGTATCTCTTGCTCTGTGCTGATTAATTGTGCTATAATTTGATTGCAGTTGACCTATTGCTAGGGATTTAGTTTAACTCTACAAAAATTTATTTTTGTTGTACGCTTCTCTGTTTAGGTTTATTTTCCTCTCTGCAACAGAAAACAGTGCTAGATAGCGACAGGTTGACAGTGCTGTGAAATGCGCAAGCGATATCCGATGCTTAACAGCACTAGAGAGTGCGGCAAAATTTAAATATTTCGAAATTTATGTGGATAACTTAGACGCCAACTGAAGTTATGAATCATTTTGAAAATTAGATTAAATTAATTAATTTATACAAATAATAAAGGGAAATACTTAATTTCCAAGTTTTTTGCCTCCATTGACCCCGACCCCGAGCAACTGTTTTTCTTCTTAGCCATAAATGACCTAGTTAACTGTTACGTGTGTGGCTCAATCACGTGTTGCATCTCCAGATGGAGGGTGATTAGCAGCCCAGATAAGAAGCGATAAGACGGGTTAGTTCTCTCACACTGAATTTATTTCAGTAGCCAATGCTAAGGACCATGGCTGCTGGCCCAGAAAACAAAATACACATACATATATTAAATTACCGCTAGAATATGTTCGTAACTACGACGGTCGACTGACCGCTTTACTATATGTATACTGAAACTGAATTTTTGCTTATAATGGTGCGTGCATAGCGCACGCACACAGACAAATAATATGTGTGAATATAACTGCCGTTAAAATTGTTCTAATGCATATCTCTCGGGTTGGACGCACTGCCAGTGGCTATCTAGTCCTGCTTCTTTTGTGCGGCTGTCTTTTTGGTGGGCGTCGAATTCGCCGCTGCTTTGGTGGCTTCTGCGCCCGGGGATGCCTCTATGGCACCAGCTGGCCGATTGGCGCTTGCCTCTCCTTCCAGCCGCTTGTTGGCAGCCTGCTCCTCCATCTCGCCGGAGAATCCGAACTCGTTCACGCGCTTTAGATCCACACGATACTGCCAGCGCTGGTAGAGGAAAACGAAGAAGATGATGTCGTCCCGGAAGCAGCCGATGCGGTACATGGTGGGCATCTTGATGACAAAGGCGAAAATGTCATCTATAAAAGTGTTGAGGAATTTGTACGTCATCATGCGCCACGGCAAGTGGGCGACCGACTTCAGCTTGTAGTTGATGAACAGCTGGGGTGTCATCAGAATGAATCCAAAGGTCAGCAGATAGCTGTACAGCATGTTGAGCACGAACGAATACCAGCCCTTGTGCTCGTGGTACAGCAGGGAGTAGATGAAGTAGCCCACCAGCAGGGGGAAGCAGGCCCAGCCCAGGTACTTAAAGGCCAGTTTGTCGTACTCCTTGGTCGAGCTCTCCGAGTACGAGCCCTTGTCTTTAAAGCTGATGCGTGGGAAGATGCCCAGCACCTTTTGCTGGTTGTTGTAGTTGACATCGACGACCTTGTGTATCTTCCACACCTCAATGCCGAGACCTACGAAACACGAGATCCGAATCATGAAGTTGGTCTCGTTGTCCAGCACATACAGCAGAATGATCAGGGATTGGAATACGCCAAAAAACACCGATCGCACAGAGAGACCCTCCAGAGACTGCCGATTGTTCCAGAACTGGATGTCGTTCTTGAAAGCGAGCAGCTCGAACACCGAGTGCAGGATGGAGACTGCCACGGTGATGCCGAGTAGGTAGATGTTAGTGTCTAGCAGAGTTTCCTTCAGCGAGTCCTGATCCTCGTCTGTCTCCTCCGGAGCACTGGCTGCCATTATCTCTCCAAGCACGTTGCCGGCCCACTTGCTCTTCATCTGCTTAGCTGCATACAGCTGCCACTTGAACATTCCCAGCGGCTGGAAGGTTAAGTGCAGGTCTAGCTCTGGCGTGGACTCATTGATGGGAAAGTAGTCGCGCTGCAGGTTCCAGTAGTCGTTGACAAAGACAATCGGCAGATACGTCTTTCCCCCGTCCACAAATTTTACATATTCATCGAGCGGCGCGGGCACACTGCCTTGTGCCCAGTTCGTCTGATCCACGACCAAGTTGATGGTCAGGTTGGAGTGCCAGTGCGAAACGATCTGATCTTTGAGATTAGCATGCTTCAGCTCGTGCTCCAACTTCTCCTTTTCGCTGGCGAGCAAATTGTAGTTGCGATTCACCCGCAGCTTCTTGAACTTGTTCAACTGATGCTGTTGGTGGCCCATGTGGCCGTGCTTTGAGTATTTGGGGGACTGAGGATCTGGACTTTCACCTGCACGTGTAACAAAGGCGTGCAAGTAGACGCTGCCATTGTTTAGCAGATGCGGACTGGCCTTGATTTTGACATTGTGTGTGTAGATGCCGTTGCCTGTGGGACCCGAGACCCAGTCGCCGTAGGTGAGGTCCTCTTGCAGCCACAGAAGGTTGTTCTTCTGCTGGAAGTTCACCACATCCGGCTGCTCCGATAGCCAAATGTGCAAATCGAAATCTGTGCCGTTCTCAAAATAGTTCCAAGCTGTTATTTTGGGACCCGCATTGGCAACGGCTTGGTCTTGCGTCGCGTTCGGCTGGGGTCGCCGGAAGAAGGAACTAACGAAGTAAATAATTAACGCCCGCAGAATCAACGACTTTGTCATTGCGAAAAAAGACTCCATGCGCGTCGGCTGGTTCTGCTGCTGCTGCTGCTGCTGACCCTCATCACCAACGGCCTGCATTTAGAATTGAATCAGATCGAATCGCGAAAGAACATTAAAATAACGTTTGATTGACTTACCGGTGCTGCCGCAGCTGCCGGCAAAAGGCCATCGTTGTCTGACATGTTGTGTACGTGTACTTAATAGAAATAAATACACGTTTTTTACACAACTTTCCTGTGGTTGCTTAGATTTTGTTGAACTGAAAATGTTATTTAACAGAATAGCAGCGAGGGCCAGAATAAATGCCCAGCTGCTAATAACAGCGAGAAAATAATTAAAGTCTGAGCTATAAATGTTATTTCACATTACGATGACATTAACATTTTTAAAGTTATGTTAGATTGCTAAGGGATCCAGAACCGATATACAACAGCTGATCAAGTACCACGTCATGCAAACGCTTAATAACAACACCTAATAATGACAATTTTCATTAAAATAAATAATCATATGAAATACATTTAAATATTAATCAGCAAGAAATGCTTTTGAAGAGTAGGATTTTCGCGATTTTCTGAAATATAAAAACTAAATATCGATAGTCTTATCAGCACCACTCAAAAGCTGATTGATACAACAGTCTTGTCAGTGCTGTACTATTTCCTAATTTGAGTAACAAATAAGCTTGTTGTGTACACACTCTTTTCGTTTGTGAATAAGCATTTGGTTGCACGTTTCTCTTGGTAAGTTGCTGAATTTAATTTAAAATATATACTAAAACGTGAAAGCATTGCATTGCCTGTGTGTGCATTGTCTAAAACAAATAAATGTGCAACGGTATTCCACTTTCACTTCGCCGGATGGGCGAAATGAATGCCAAACTGTTCGCCACTTGTTACTACGACGAACCTAACCTAAAGTCTCAATGCCTGAGACAACGTCGCACCACAAATCGGCAAAATGGAAATGTGACGCTTTCGAGTTACTGTGAAGTATTTGAAGCTATTCTAATGTAAACATATCTTGCGTTTGCAGAAACAGTTACAAAATGCAAATCTTCGTGAAAACTCTCACCGGCAAGACCATTACCTTGGAGGTCGAGCCCTCTGACACCATCGAGAATGTCAAGGCCAAGATCCAGGACAAAGAAGGGATCCCACCAGATCAGCAGCGTCTGATCTTTGCCGGCAAGCAGCTGGAGGATGGACGCACTCTATCCGACTACAACATTCAGAAGGAGTCCACTTTGCACTTAGTGCTCCGTCTGCGTGGTGGCATCATTGAGCCCTCGCTTCGCATTCTCGCCCAGAAGTACAACTGCGACAAAATGATCTGCCGCAAGTGCTACGCACGTCTGCACCCACGTGCAACCAACTGCCGCAAGAAGAAGTGCGGACACACCAACAACTTGCGTCCCAAGAAGAAGTTGAAGTAGACGCTTCTCTTCCTCTGTTCGCATTTCGTTGACTGGAGCTGCTGTGCGCTTTCCACAAACAAAACAAAATTAACAACTATTTAGTAAATATAAATTTGTAATACAATATCAATATGATAAAGTGAGAAATGTATTTACTTGCTGTAAGGCGCACCGTACCTATCCCTGTTTGTGTTTTTCGTTGTGGTCATCAGCAACCCAATCTTGAGCAGCTCTTCCTGGGAATCTTTGAGGAATTAACGAACCTGACTGTGCGCAAATCTGATTTGGATGTCAGTGCCTTTAGTGGGGAATAGTTGAAACATTGGATTGGCTATTGATAAGAATTTCGCTCAAAATGTTCGTTTTTCTGGATCCAACAATATACGTAGGATTACAAGATCGAATAGCGTCGAGTGTTGGTAAACAAAGTTATATGCTATATGGAATAAGGGCTCTTAATGATACGGTAAGCTTCATCAGATTCCTATATATTGACAAATTGTGAAATACATGTAGATATTAGGCTGGAACAGTTAAGTTATAAGTTGCATATTCATTTGATGTCCGATAGCACTCTCGAGGCTGCTGTCTTACTAGATGGGGTTGTGAAAGGATTCAATACGAGGGTAAAGTAATAGTCAGTCCTTCAGTACTACTTGTTTCGGAACCTTCGAGAAATCAACTCTGTCACGTCCGCATGTGGGCTGGAGACTGTTTATATTGTCTTATTCGCTCGTCTCTGGGAATAGATTTGTTTCAGGTAATAATAGATCAAAGGGCATAAAATATCTCACGAACTGAGAACAAAGGTTTGTTAACTGTGGTTTAACTCGGAGTACTAATATAGTTAGTAAAGTTTTGTTGAACAACTTGTGCGTTTGGCCCACTGTGGCTGCCCTGTGAATTCGTATTTTGGGTGCGCTCGCATCTCATGTAAAATACATTAATAGGTGTTTTCCTTCGAGCTCGACACAAAAAAATTGCACTGAAATATTTTAAAAATTTACATGGTACATATTTGTTTTTGCTCTGAGTACGATTTTTGCTGCTGCTGCGGAGAACCCTTTAAAATAAAAGGAGAGCAGAAGCGTCGAGAGCTGGAAAAGGCATTTGGTAGCATCCAAATTTCGGGTGTCCATTTAACGCGATTTCGGAACTTTTTAATTCCTACAGCGCACGAGTAGGCCAACTGAGTTTGTCTTTGGGGTTTGTCTTTGCGCGTTTTTTTATGCTTTGAACGTAGTTTACATAACAGATGTGACCAGAATAATTAACAATGCTCGGCTGCCAAGTGACCCAAATATTATGACTCCCAGGACGCAGAACGCAGGACGCGACTACCACAAAGTTCCAGTTTTTGCTGACTGGACGAGCGGTTGGCACTCTGGATGCTTTTCTTGGCGTTAACTTTGTGGGCGGACGGCTCAAACTCAAGCGCATTAATATTGCAGAGCGTGACAGCCTCCCTGACCCACAATGTCCGTTCGAAGGACTTGGCCATATGTACATACATATACGTATATGTATGACTGTGTGCGTATATGTATGTATGTATGCATGTGTATGTATGCTTGTTTATGTAGAGCTACCTTCGCTGTTTATTCCATATTCATATCCAACTGTCGAAAAAGGAGAAAAATAAAAAGTGCGTTAGTTATGTCAGTCATTTCTTCGTAATATCCTGATTGCCGAAGGACTGCCATTGCTCATTTGCTGGGGGTAGAGTAGAGATAAGCCCAGAGTACTTAGTGCAAACTGGAGGCTGCACAGGAGTATAGATTGTGGAGGATAAAATAGATATTATGGACGGAGAGAGTAGAATATGTCGAAAAAGACCAAACAGCATACAAATGTTGAAAGTACCCTTTAAAGGAGAGAGTATAGTGTAAGGGCATAGCAAGTTTTTGCATTGAAAACCAATTGTTACGCTGCTTGGGCTCTGAAGGAGGCGGTTCGATAAAGCTGGGGGCCAGCCTTGAGTGCCAAAAGTCAATCCAGCCCCACGCGAGGCACCAGCTGCTAACGTCGAAGTTTATCGGATATACGGAAACACACGCACACATACACACGCCGACTAAATGGACACACAAATGGGGGCGTTAGCTCAGTTGCCATAATAAAAAAGAGCGAAAAGAAGAACCTGCCAAAGATAAGACGAAGAACCAAACGTTTATAAATTGGTCGCTAGTGTGGGATCATATGGATAATAACGGGGTGGTTGGACGGTTGGGCGGTTGGCGGCTTACTTTCTGGCGGCAATCAGCGTAGCCGCCAATTTAGATGTCGGGAATTTAGGCGGCGCGTATAAGAAAAGTGTATAAATATTTTCAAAGGAGCAGCACGCAGCACGCGGCAGGCATCACGCAGGAGGCAGCAAGCAGCAAGCAGCAGGCAGCAGGAGGCAGCGCAATGCTTCCCATTTGGATACAACTGCGTATTGTTGTGAGGCAGCTCGTGTAATTTAATATGCATAAATCGATACCGAGGCTCCCTTTACATGAATGTACATTCATGCCCCACCCCACCCACCTATTCACATTCACACACACACACACTCGTACAGCCGCAGCCACTGCCACACCACAGCCCTCTCTATAAAAGCCGCGCATTGGCGTGCTTCAGTCGTATTGTGTTGTTTGTATTCTATTTTCAGCGCAAAATTTGTTGTTTGTTTTTTATATATTTCGTATTGAAGTACGCATGTATGCGTGCCACACACACACACACACACACATACATACACACATAAGCACATACATGAATACATATGCGATTTGACTGCTGTGCCTTTGCATGCAAAGATATCTACATACATATAGCCTATAAATACGAGGGCACTTGGAAAAATCTGTGTATTAAAGGAAAATAGAAAACTTATAAAGTTATACAGAGATTAAAATCAAAATAGGTCTGAATAATAATCCATATATAAATAAAATATTGAAATGCCACAGAAATCATAAATATATACAAATAATTAAAATGATATACATGTATGTATGTGAATGCAATAGGAAAGATGACTGAAGAAAACTAAATTGTGAAGATATCGAGAACGTTTCTAACTGCCCTCGTAGATGTGCCTACAAATGACATACAATTGTACATGTGTGCGTGTCTCCTTTAGGTTTTTGCATATCTACAAGTTATGTTTTGTCATACAGTTAACATTTTCCGCAGATAAGCTTTTCTGCCACATGGCGCTTTGTTGTATCGCAAATAATTTGAAAAGCCATTTTATTCAATTTCAATCGTACTTTGCCGTATTGACTGGCTGTGGATGCGGCTATAGAGGATGCGTGTGTATGTGTGCGTGGGTGTGTGCGTCTTCGTATGTGTTTGTTTGTGGATGGCTTAAACTAGCGAGTAAATAAGAACATTTTACAATAAGTTCGGGCTGAGCGGAAGCATTAAAACTAGACCGTCAGGCAAACAGTTGGCAGACATATTGATATCCCTGATAAATACTTCATAAAAATCCACTTAAGCGCCGGGCTTACATCACAATTGTAGGCCAAATTGTATCCCATCCGAGATTCACAGATTGAGAACACAGTGAACTGGGAACAAGCCTGCCCTGTCTAAAGTTGATTAATTTTTATAACGAAGCCAATTAGGAAGCATTGTTCCTCACCGTTCTGCTCGAGCAGCAGCTTCTGGCTTGGATAGAATAGATAAGCACTGAGCGAGACCGTCCGAAGCAAATTGGTTGTCAAAATAGGTTAGCAAGCCACACCCGAGAGCCACTTTGCTTGACCAGATGCACATTTTGTAGTCGATTTCTGGGCACTTACCACAAATTTGAATCATTAACAATGCAAACGACTTATTGGGCGGACGCTGGTGCCGTGGCTGCAGCGGAAGCTATTGCTGGCGACTGCTCCTGGGCATTCGGAAGAGTTTTTGTGCTGTCGAGGCAAATCCAGTGGCCGTCTACACGGGGCTCTATGGGTGTGTGTGGCACACACACTTGCACACTCGCACACAGAAAACTTAGGCAAACTTGGGTGTTTTTGAAAAATATTGACACGCAAAGTTTGTGCAATCACCAAACAAATTACTTCATCAATTTTACAAAACAACAAAAACGTAAGATCTTTTAAAAAGTTTTCTACCAACCGGGCACCGGGCACGAAAATACGGAGCGCAGTGGAGCACAGGGCAAAGGGGGAGGCCAGAGAAAGCGAAGCGCAAGTGCGGGCGAGACGTGGGGCGACGAGTGAAAGTTAAACGAAGCGAGCTCTTGCCCACGCCCCGGACACAGGCCCAGATGTTGGCCCAAAAGGCGGCTAGGCCATTGTTGCTCGACACACGCACCAGGATCCAAAGTTCTGCGGGCAGGCTCGTCGCATTCCCTCCGCCTGCTTTCCGCTCCAGCTTCTCGGTCATCGCTCACACACTTTGCACTGGGCTAAAACACAACAAAGCCAGCTGTAGGAAAGTTTGCAACAAATTGCTTATGTTCTGACATAGACCCATAGAGAAGAAGACACCCCAACCGAATGCTCACATACAAAATGCGAAACAAGATTCGTAGGCACTCCCCGAGTCCACAGTCTCAGTCCTCAGTCCTCAGTCCTCAGTCCGGAGTCCGCAGAGTCCAGAGTCCAGACATGCGCTGGAACTTGTTAATTTTGACCAGCTGTCCCAGTTGTCCCAGCAGTAAACCAGCTATGCGTCGACGACGACGACGACGACAATGACTGTGGACGACGAGGGCAAGTGTAACGACGAAGTTGTCGGTCGAACGGTTGGCTGCTCGTTTGCCTGTCTTACAAATGTCCCCCACCTCGCTGCTCGGTCTGCTGCTGGAACTTTAAATTGGCGCTTGGCAGGCAAAAATGCTACTTTTGCATAAATAAAATGCTCACAGTTAGATAGATTGGCTGCCGGGCGCACTGCCCATGGCACTTGACTAAGGCGTTTCGCCTGCAGGACAACAAATTACGAATGACCCGCCTAGCACTTGATTTTTCGATTACAACTGCCCTGCAGCTGATCTTCTGCCTGACTGGTCAGGCTACGCTCTGTGGTGCAGATGCATCTACCGACTGACTGGTGACCCCATGTCCCGTATCCCATACCCCATGCCCCTCACGCCACACCCCACACCCCAACGAGGCGTGCTTAAGCATGTGCGGGGGATTGCCCACTGCTCCAGCTTTAAGTCCCCAGCGAGAGTTCCATTGTGTTGAAGACCTATCAAAAGTGCATACCGAATTTCCATTTCGGCTCGTTTACTCAGTTCTCGACGCTGGCAGTCTAAACAAATTTGGGGCTCTAAATAAAATAACACGAAAGTGAAACGGAAGCAGGCCCCAATTCAGCTTGGCCTTTCGGCGAATGAAAAGTTCATTTAATATTTTGTTTTGGGTTACCCGGCTGACACGGCTCGGCTCGGCTTGGCTCGGCCGGGCACTTTTGACAGTACATTTCGTAACCTGTAACATGCCTTGCATGTTCAATTGCGTTGCCAGCCAGACTGAAGGGTATAAGCATGCGATACACAGATCTGCACGTCTCTCTCTCTCTGTCTCTCTCTTCCTCTCTCTGTGTATGCAAAATTCGATTTTCACTAGTTGACAGCATTTATTTGCAAATTACTTGTGTTCCACCCGTACAACACGACGTATGCGTGACATTTTGCTCGCCTCCACATATAAACGAGTCTATTCTTAATGGTGTGCACGTCTTATCGTTTATTTCGTGATTTTGTACTTACCTCTTGCCAAAAAATAAATATCCATATTCCCCATCCCACTAGGGGACTACGACAAGCTGAGAGCTTGCATACAAATTTTTACAAAATTTTCGAAACGATATCTGGAGAGGAAATCTCCTCCTCCCACCTGCTCTCCTCTCCATTCTACATGTGTTGGCATTATAGCCAACAAATAAAAGATCTGAAACAGCCGTTTTCAACTCTAACGTTCGACCCAATCGAAAATACCCTGTCGAAGCTAATGTATTATTCATACAATTATAACCGAAGGTTGCAGCCCGAGATGGCAGGGCGATGTGTGAATTGCTCTGGCCAGAGGCTGCCACCTTGCAACGCTGCAAGATGCAGGCAGCAAGTCAGCGGCAAGGCAGCTACTCTTGCAGCTTGTGGCGCATCAATAAGCCAGATGCCAAGCATTGGAAATTACAAGTCACTCCCTTGGCTCTGGCTTATGCTTCAATGTCCAAGACACACACAAAAAACGCTCGATTAGAAGTTTAGTCGAACAATGTGAGTCGGAGGCAAAGTTGAGCAGATTCCATGCATTCCTGATTAATGTCCACAGCTGAAATGCAAACATTTGCGCAAAGTTTCTTTTTTCTCTCAACGCAAAATGTCAACTTTTGGCAGTCTCCCATGGCAATTGCATCCTTCGGCAGATCGTCGAGTGTGTGGACAGATTCTTCATGCTTATTTCCCGCTGCCCAGTTCTCCGCTGACGGGTAACGTGAGCCTCGCCAGAATACTCGAGTGAAGAGGCTTCGTTTTGGGTCGAATTGCAGTAGTAATTGCATTAGGCAAACCTATCATTGGACACTTTGTGGAACGCATAAGTTCATTATTTATTTATGCTTGGAAACTGAAGCTAAGCGAGCATGCGTCGCTCAGAGTCGAAGATTGAACTTTTGCTAATCGCGTTTGTGTCTAATTTTATGTTTAATTTAACAAACATTTACGCCGGCTCAACGGATAGAAAAAGCAAGACCTCTTCGTCTTCCAGTCTCCCAATCTCCCATGCTCCCACTCTCTGTCTCGCATCCTCTAATAGTTTCAATTAGCAAATTTAATGAGTGCGGCTATGCTGAGCGTAAAGGACAAAGTTTCTAGCTGCGCTTTTTTTTGTTTTTGATTAACGCGCCTGGGCGCATGAGGCGGGCGCTGGGACTAGGCGTGAATTTTTACACAATAAATATCGGTTGAAAGTTCTGGTGAGCGTGTGGCATGCAGTGAGCCAAATTTGCCTCAGTTTAACAGCTTGCTGGAGTGCCGAAAACGAAAACGTGGAAACTTACGGACGAAACGGCCATTAAAACTTTCTATGCAGGTCAAAGCGAGAGCTTGCCGAAAACAGGGCCTAAACAAATAACTTGGCTCCTCCGAGCGGCGGCAGTGGCGAACGAAACTTATTTAAGAATACATATATGAAATAATCATCTGCGTGGATTTGAAAAGTTTGCATCGAAAACAAGAAAATTCGCAATTTCAATGAAGCTGAGCTTGGAGTTGGCTATTCGGATGATCTATCTGTAGGCACATGCTAGAGGATATCACTCAGTCGTTCATTATCGCATTGTATTAGCTCATATGTGTGTGTGTGTGTGTGTGTGTGTGCGTGGCTTTTCGGTTTGCCCATTATGCCTGATTGACGCACTGGGACTTGTGAGTATTTGAGTGTACATCAAACCAAGCCAGGACGAGTCTGGCTCTGCCTTTGAGCCAATTTTTCAAATTAAAATGTCGCTGCCAAGGGCTGTGTGTGGATTGAACGTGTCCGCTTTACGTGCGCCGCGCCGCGCCGCCCAAGTCGAGGTCCAAAGCGAGCTCAGCTCGATGATGAAATATGTGCCAGCCTGCGAGGCATTTCATCTTTCTTTGCGGTCTCGTATGAGTTTAAATTGTTGCAAAAAAATAAAAAATAAAATAAAAAGTAAAATGAAATAAAAACTCTGTCAAATTTCCGCCAACTTTTCGCTTTAGTTATTGTGGCAAGCATTAGACAGAGAGAAATTATAAAACTAATTTAGAGCAATGTCACTTTGTTGCTAACACCAGCAGACACAACTTTAGCCAACGCCATGCTACAGCAAATTTCCGGATAAGGTCTGATCCAAGCCTCCATGTGGATTTGTGACAGCCTTGGCCGGTCCC
The DNA here is from genome assembly GCF_001654015.2 of Drosophila navojoa. The sequence continues at coordinate 188,056 of NW_022045913.1, forward strand.
GTTTTGGCTTTGCGTCGCATCTACCTAAAAGGTGGACAGCAGCTTCAACGAGCGCGCTCGTAAAAACACATTTAATGTGTTTTTGATGACATGTCAAGATGGCCAGCTAGTGAGTCCACAACCCGTATCTACCATTACCTACTCCATCTCCATCACCATCGCCATCGCCATCTCTATGGCTCGCATCCGCCGCAGTAACGAGGGGATGCTCCATGCTGCTAGTGGCAGGCTGATGGGACAACAGCCGGACATTAGACAGCTTAAAAGCGGCAATAGCGCCAAAATTTAAGCAACGGCGTCCTTGTTTTTACAGTGGAAACTTTTTTATTCACACTCGCCCATACAGTGAGAGGAGTATATTGGCATTGACTAGCAAGTCTTCTGTGGATCTATGGTGATAGATTTGATGGTGCATGTGGCTGGCGCGTATTATGCAGTTGGTTGCGGTCGACTGCATCCTCCGTACTAGCGTTCTCGCCCATTGTGTGCTGAGCAACTGGCAATGGCTTCCTTAGTGCTAACAATGCTTGTTTGTTTGCGCCCAACAATGGGCCCAAGGCCCGACACATCAACGCGGAAGTGCGTGCATAACATGTCATAGCACTTACGAGTCTAGTTTATGGTCCTCTGCTGCTGCTCGCAGGGAGTGGATGGCGCAGCTTCTGAGCGGTTTCTGTGTGGTCCCGGTGCGGCATTGGTTAGGGTTTTCTGAATCGGAAAATATAATCGTAGGCCGACTGACTGGCTGCAAAAATGTGAAAAATTCAAATCTCGAAAGGTCTTTTAAGTGCAGATTGGCTACGTGGTCTGAAATTTTAATGAGCGCCTCGCTCGCTCATCCGTTACGTTGCAAAGAGGCGTTACGCTGCCATTGCCCAAGCACTTAGGCCCATGCACGTATCCATATGTGTGCACGCCGAGGGCCGCCGTGAGCCACTGTGGGTCGCTGCGGGTCGCTGCGGGCCAAGGTGGGTGTCGGTGATAAAGTTCGTTAGAATGCTAAATAGGCACGGCTCCTTTTTTGACACTTTACGCAGACACGCACTTAAGCTAGGCGGCACATGTTGCGAGGCTTTAAAGACGTAAACTATAACCACAGATTCGCATCAGAGCAGCGGGCTGGCCACACGAGTGTGCGGGGCATGGCATGGGCGCTGCCGGGGCTCGATTTGGGGAAAGTTGAGCTTTGTCTTTGCGCTCACTGCTAATGCCCACCTGAAGTTGGGCGGCTGTGGGGGCGGATTGTCAAAAAACTAAGGCAAAGTTTCGTCATCCGGAAATTAATTGTCCTGACCGCAATTTCCAATGTCATTAAAGACAAGTCAGCAAACTTCAAAGCCGCAAAAACACGAGCAAACGCAGAGCTAGAGCCAGAGTCGGAGCCACAGCCAAAGCTCGGAGCAGAAGAAGACGCAAAAACCTTAACAAAAGAAATAACTAAAACAGAGCAGAGCACACAAGAAATGCCTTAAAGAAGCAGCCAAGGAACAAGGACAATCACAAGAGTTATAAGTTTTGCCTGCTTTTAAAGCAGCAGCAACAACAACAACAACAACAACAACAACAACAACAACAACAACAACGAGCAATAGTCAAGCGACCAAAATTTTGACAAGTAGATAAGCGCCTAAAGAACTTTCGCTGTGGATGTCGTCGTCAACGGCGACAACAAAATGTGCTGCTAAGTATATTAACTCAGAAATGCACAAGAGCTAAACATAAAGTAGCTGGCCAGCTGAGCAGACGAGGCAGGCGGAGCCTCGCAAGATGCTGAAGAAGAAGAAGACGTCGATGCCCCGCCAGAAGCAACAAGATAAAATAGAAGAGACTGAAACATGTAAATGACTGCACACAGCCAATGGACCCCGCACCCATACCCGCCCATCCCCGCCTCCCGCAAAGGCAGCCTAGGGACGGACGAACTGACGGCTCTAGAACAAAAGGTATTTGGAAGGACATTGTGGCAGAGGCGGCAGGACGGCTGCGACAACGACGATGAAAGCGAGACGGTCGAGCCAGAGCGCAGGCAACGCTGCAAACATGCCGTGCTGGCATTTACACAGCCGGGTAATAAAACCCAAAAGCTATGCAAACATTATTATGCTCGGCTCGGTCCCAGGGCTATCCAGAGTTGTCCAGCTGGGAGCCGGCTTGGGGCCGGTCCGGGTGCGCTGGTTATGAAGAGTTTATAAGACGGCCACGTGGCCACCTGGAGTCGTTGACCGCATCTGGACTTGGAGCCCGGAGCATGATGCATGGAATGACATCTAATGCCAATGGCTTTGCTGTGTCCATTTTAATGCGAACTGTTTATGCTCTGGCTCCAAGGACACTCCGTCGCCTAGGCAGAGGGGCGCCAATTCGAGCTAGACTGCGCGTTACAGCCTTGCTTGAGCTTACGAAAATCGATGGCTTTGCTGCACTTTAAAGCCTAACGTAGAGCGAACTACAGTTACTCGAGCTGGCACGCGAAGAGGTTAAATTTAATAGCTGCCAAAAATGAGCGCTTGCAGATGAGGTCGCTCGACTGTTTCTTGTTTTTCCGACTCGTTTGGCTGCAATCATGCAATTTTAGTGCCAAATCAGTTGAAACAATATTTTTTATTTCCGCTTTCCGTTTTCCGTTTCCGTTTGCGGCTTGCGATATTTTTACAGCTTGTTGGTTTCAATTGTGTAAGCAAACGCAAAGCGTATCTATTTTCGCTATCTGCTTGCGGTGCCGACAGGTAAAAGACGTTCGACGACACAGCACTGGGCTTAGATCGCGTATCTTGCCGTTCTCTCTGTCTCTCCATTCCACACCCACAGCCACACACACACTGAAACTTTACTTATTACCCAGCTTGGCAGAGGCACTTGAATGGATTACGATGTCCTTTGCCATTTTACCATTCGATAGCGGAAGCCACGCATACACAGACAAATGCACACATAAGTCAAACCTAAATGCACAAAATAAACAAAAAGAAGTCGCAGCACAGGACAGCAGAGCAGAACGTTTCTAGCATCGAAAGCAAAATTTTATTAAATGTGAAAGGAAAAGGAACTAAAGCGGGCTTACTACATCTCTTTCTACGGCTCGAGGCTGGCCTCCTCTCTCTCTTTCTCTCTCTCTTTCTCACTCTCAACTCGTTCAATGTGTAAATTTGAGTAGAGTAGAGTAGAGTAAAGTACATAGTACAGATTACCCTGAACATTTTGACCTAGTTTTACAAATTTTGGCATTCAATTGTCGCAATTCAGTGAAAACAAAGACCAGAAGGAGACCGCCGCCTGCCCGACTGGCATACATTTCCCAGCATGAGCACCCAGCTTGTGCACTTCCTAGATCAATCTTTTAATGAAGCCCTGCAGTTTATCAAGCCCTCGCTCTTAAAGCGTGCCTTTAATAAATGCGCCAATAATCGGGAACCTCCGCAACAAAGTGCGAACTGGAGACCATAAACTGAGCTGCGCACCTCAATACAAATGGGCAAATGGGCAAACAGGTGCAACAGACCGTGACTGCGCCGATAAAATAATGAGGGGAAAAGCGTTAGCGTCCTGGGGTCATTGCATAGAATAAATGAGTGAAGAGTGCGTTACCCCACTACCATTACCCATATATGCATGCAAAAATAGATTTGTGGAGGGTAAATGGCATATCTCGATGGGCATAATAATATTGATATCCAAATCATTTTTCAAACTTTACAAACTTTCGCTGCGGAGCAAACCTAGTCAGCGATTGTGTTGATTAGACTCGCTTCGCACAATCGCTCCATATATATATCACATATCTACATACATCTATATCCATATAACGCGGACGTCCGTCTGCGTGTGTCAGTTATGGCGTGCGTGCGTTAGCTTACAAAACAGCATTGGTGTGCTGGTGGTCGTCGTCGTCGTCGCTGTCGTCGCCGCCTCCTCCTGTCATAATGGAGAGATGAAAAAATTTCATTATTTGTATAAGTCATAATCCCCTGACCTCAGTCGTCATCAGGTATCCATCAATAAGCATATCACGTTTTTGTTATAAATTTACTTTATATATATATTTTCGCCGAGTGAAAGCCAACAACTTGAACTGCTCGCATCTCACGGCTGCTTTGGCTGTGTGTGCAGCACAGGTGAGCTGATGTGTGCTTAGTTGTGCTTAGATAGATACATACATACATATATGAGTGCGTATCTGAGGTGTCATTCATTTCGCAAAGTCTGATACGGAATGTGGAAAGAAAGAAGTTTCGCATAGCCTCGCCTTGCTTTCTTTTAGCAGGATTCTCATGTAGCGCATTCGCGCTGCTGCCCCTCAAACTGTCACGTTGTTGGGCCACGCGGGGGCGTGGGGGAAAATGAATATTGTAAAGTTGAGCAAGTCTGAAAGTCAAGTGAAAAGTTTAAAATGAATTAGCTTGATTGCTTTCATTCATCGAGCAACTAGTGGCCTGGGTGAGCGTGCGCGCATCTCGGCCTCCTCCCTGGCTGAGGAACGCCAAGACGCCAGACACTCGGAGAATTTTTGAGAAAATTGAGGCAAAAGAAGACGCTGAGCACACGATGTGATGTTTGTATTAGCTATCGTGTAAGCTGAATATATATGTGTACGTGCGTCACTCAAACTGCAATTACGGATTTTGAAGTAGACTCGCTTGAAGCCCGAGGCTGCTGTTGCCTCCGCAATGGGTTAAGCGCAAACCAAGGGCGCATCAAATGACGCTCGACCACCCCATAGAGACGCCCATCCACTCCGTCACACGCGTTCCACACTCAACAGTGAAGTGGAACTAGTAGACTAGTTACACGCTGTGATCGACTAGCAAGTAGCCCTAGGAAGAGTCCAAGGGAGAGTTAGACATGATGAATAATTCATACAATCAGTATCCTCTCAGTCAGGCCATGTACAAATCACTCCTAGGCCATATTTATTTGAATGACGTGTGCGATTATTCTGCATATACAGGGTATCTTGAGGCGAGTGCTGCATGCTCGGTTTTATGGAGTTGCATTTAGGCGCTGCACAAGCTGAGTCGCAGCTTTGCATTCGCACAAGTTGGGGGAAATGCAACTGTGCCAAAGGTGTAGCATACATTTCAGCGTTCGCACACACATACACACACATAGACACAGACACACACACACACAACTACTACTTGTGCACTCTCTATTCATATTTCTACCATAGACGATGTGTGTGGGTAATGACATTTTTGCTGCACGCTTTTTAAAGAGGGCACTAAAGTCGTGTAATGAGTGCTGCTGGGATATCAGCACTAAACTTTTTGTGAATGTCTGTGAGTGGGAATAGAAACAAAACATTTCCTGTTTACATTCTCAATATTACACTGTTGCAATTTATGGTGCGCCTTGCTTCTATTTATATACAATATTTACACATTTGACCAGCGCCAAGCAAACACAAGTGCATGGCAATAGCAGGAGTAAATCTGCCAGCAATGATATCCGCTCTCTCTCTCTCTCTCTCTCTCTCTCTCTCTCTCTCTCTCTCTCTCACACACTCTATATATGTATATATTTATATGGATATAGTTATATTTATAAGTATATATACAAGTGTGTTTGCATACATATTTTTCTATTTCATGCATTCCCTTGCTGCATTTGTGAATTTTTTGAAAAGTTTGGTGTGCTGAAAGCTGCCTGCAGGACATCACTCGCCATTGAGGGTGAGATGGGTTGTGGGCGGGAGAGGGGAACTCCCGTTTCGTGAAATGCCGGCCAGCTAGCCCATTGAGCGGAAGAATGCAATAACATTGAGCAACAATACGAAATACATTTTAAGAGAAGTGTCTATAGCTAGGTAAACAATGTACATGGAGAGTTGTATGTATTTACATACATATATTATGTATACGCAATGTTACACAATATACACAATGTGCGGAATATTCAACGCGCAGCTGGATTGTTTGCGCCCTCTAATGGACCGCTTAATTTCCTCCATTCACACTCCGTTCCCAGTTCTCAGTTCCCAGTTCGCAGTTCGCAGTTGCTTTGTTTTAATTTTTCTACACCATTCAAATATTTTTCATGCCCTTTTGTTCTGTTTGAATTCCACAATTTGCACGCTCTACAAATATGTAATGAATTTTTCCGCTCTCGCTGCACATAAAAGAAATGGACAGAGCGCACACTGCAGCACAATAAGAAAGAAGCTCGAAGCAGCGAGCAGCGAGCAGCGGGCAAGCAGCACTCTCCAAAGGGAGAAGCACAACAAACACAAAGCTCAGCTGCATTCTGCTGTTTTTGTTCAGCGCTCACAAAGAGCGGCTAATTAATGTCATTGTTGTTGGACAGCGCAGCGTTTGATGCATTATTAAAAATGCATTTGGGCGGGGCAGACAATGAGGAGTGGGCGCTCCGCCGGACCGGCGTCCACTTGTGAAATTGAACACATACCCTGAGTTCTATGCGGCGGCTACCTTGACTTGGAGGAGAGGACGTGAACCCCTTCGGGGGATGAGTGTGTGCGGCGTTTGTGTTTCTTTGCTTTTACTTTCTTAAGCAAATAGGCCCAGACCCGCATACAAAGGCTGTTTGCATACCAATTCCTATTGATTGTTTTTGTTTGTGTTGAATACGTGGAAACACCCTCGCTCGCATGGCTCGCCCCCGTGTAGTGGCTGCGTCTAACAATGCAGCAAAGTATGCTAGGAATTCCCATTAAATTTGCTTTCTCTGCCAAACAAAAGACAAAGTTTCAATAAGACTCGTCAAACGGCATGCGAACTGCTAATGCGTAAGACTCTCGCCTCGGTCGCTCTCACCAGTGGGCGGATGCGTCCGTATGTAAATAGACAAATGCTATGAAGTCTCCAATTTGCCGAATGCATTTCTGAACTGCTTGAATTTTTGGGCGGCCTTGGAGTACTTAGAGACTCGCACTTAATTGAATTAGTTAAGTTGCGAAAGGCTCTGCCGGCTTTTAATAACTTGCATAGCCGGCCAGGCCAATTATTAGCGCCCCCCTCTACCCCGTTCGCTGTCATTTTTCTCTCTACTCGGGGCACGCAACAATTTCATTTAGCGCTGGCGCCTTGTGTCCTCTTCTTCTGGCATTGTCTTCAACTCGTCGCTTGACTGCTGGTAATTATAATAAATAACAACTGTGTCCTGTTTACTTCATCATAATTAACATAATGGGACTTGAAGTACAAAGATGTTGACAGTAAACAAGAAAAATATGACAAGATTTTCATGTTGCCAACACCGTTTTACGACGCTCCAGAAGGCCAACGACGAGGACATCCACGACGATGCCGACGCCGCCGCCGACGACGACGACAACTTCGCTTTCAAGCTCTTTGGCTGGGGCAATTGCAGCTTTAGCCCCAGTTCCAGCTCTTACCCTTCCTTATTGCGCCATTTAGCCATTTTTCCCCGTTACTAACTGTTTGTATTGCCATTGTCTTTTGGCTGCGGCTACCATGTGTGTACATGTGAATCTGAATCTGTCGGCCTGAGCCCCAAGTGGGGTATATTGGTGATATACAAAAATAGGTAGATAACTGATAGATCAATAACTTTGCCTTAAAATCGCTCAAATCTGAATGGAAAAGAAACGAGAGAGACAGAAAGAGAGAGAGAGAGAATGAATTGACATCAGTTCAGTCAGTATGAAAGTTGTGCATATAGATGCATATAATATTCATATACACTTACACATACATATTTAAGTCTCTTCTCAGAGTAATGGCAATTCGGACATTGTGGAGTAAACCACTTTACTTGTTAGCCGGCGCGGCTCTTGCTGTTGTTGCTGTTGTTGTTGTCCTTAACACTCGTATTACAGCTGTGTGGCTGGTCTGCTATTGTAGTCTGTGTAATGCACTCAAATTAATGCGACTTCATTAGCACTGTTTACCCGTAAAATGTGCCGTCGCGAAAGAAAAACAGCGCGACGGCTTGCAAACATGCAAATGGGACCCGAAACAGCAGCAGGAGCAGCGGCAGCAGCAGGAGCAGCCGCAACAGCAGCAAAAATTATTCTACTTTAATATGTAAATACATGAAATTTTTGTATGTCGTGTATTTGAAATCTTCTCAAGTGTCAAGGCAAAAGAGCAGTAACGAACGCATCCAAATAACCGCAAAGCACTTTAAAATAATTTTACCTCCACTCCGACTCCCCTCAGCGCTCTTCTATTTTGCTCAGCTCGGTTCAGCTCTGCTCAGTTCTGATATCCCTTCAGAATTCGGGACGACGTTGACGTTGACGCCTCGACAAGGCGAGGCGACTTTAATATGCGACATTTCGCTTCCTGCTCCGCATCGCTGCGCCAGAACTGGAGACCCACCTCTATGCTCATCATACAGAAACCATCTGCTCTCCGTTCTGTGGCAATTTTGCCGGGAGAACTGCGAACTCCCTCGGGAGTCATTTTGCCTTTTGTACTTTGTGGTTTTTCGTTGTGCGATGTGCAAATGTCGCGCAGCCTCTTCGTGTTACGGCTTTAAGGCGTTCCCTTCTTTTTGTTGTCGTTGTTGGTGTTTTGTGTTGGGGCTGCTGCTCTTCTTCTATTAAAATGCGCGTTGCTCTCTCTTAATATTTTACAAGCTCGCTGATGTCCAAATGACTATGTACTCGTACATACATATGTAAATGAGTACATAATTGCTGTATGAGCCCTGGGATCTGAGTTCCGCGAATCGTATTATATTTATATTCGCCAAATCTTGCTGTCATCGACGGTTCCCGCTGTGCTAATCAAACTTAAACAATTTCTAGGCGAACTTGATGCATGTTTATGTCCTGGGCCTGCGCCTGAGCCGCATCAAGAAGAAGAACTCGCCCAAATTGTTTCTATGTAATCAAACACATGTGAGCACTTCGAATGCTTTATTGTGCATGCATGACACACAGAGCCGTCTATACCCACACACACACACACACAAACATACACATGTGTATGTATGGGTATACTTGCTTGTTTCAAGATGAGTTAGAAATATTCGTGCTTGGTTTGTTTTATGGCGCCATAAATGCCTGTTTCATTGCAAAGTCGCACATTTATTTCCTTTTCGGCGGTTGCGGTTACAGTTTGTAGCAGGCGCGACCGCAGTCTTGCGCGGCCAAAATTAAAGTTTAAGCATATTGCTTTAAAGCGCATATGCACGAAATCGAATAACTTGGCTTTATGTTCAATACGAATCGTACAAGCTTTATGGCTGCGAGTTTTCATCGCAGATGCGAGGACAGACAGCAGGAAGAGTAGTCAGCGCCTTGTGATAATAAACGCAAATGACTGCTACGGGAATATTTTGGGTAAGCAAGTAAACGTTTGCCCCTACCAGAGCCCTGCCCCTGCGCTTGCCCCGCCTGCAGGCGGTGCGTCGCTGCCAGCGCTGAGGGAGTAGCTGGAACTGGGACCGCAGCGTCCGACCCCAGGCCAAATATGTACGTTTATATGAAATCCCGCCCGTGCTCTGTATGTCTGTGTGAGTGTGTGTGTGTGTGTACACACATAGTGCTATTTGTGGAAACGTATTTACAGCGCGCAGCGAAATTATTTGAAAATTACACAACAAGAAAAAGTTAAAGCTCATTACGCATGCCAGCGTTTTGGGAATATGGAAATATGGACGGAATATGGCGGCTTCGTCATTTGCAATCGCAAAACAGAGCAACAGAGCCGTAGAAACTGGGAAACCGGGGAGCTGAGGAACTGAGAAGCCGAGAGCTGGCGGAAGCAGCCAGTAGGAAGCAGGAAAACAAGCAAAAAGGACAAGTAAAGCAAAATGGGCATTGCTCTAAGGCGTTGTCAGCTCCGTAGACAACGATGCGGTAGCCGGTTGTCAAAGGCGTTGCCTTATAATGAGCTAGAAACATGTGGCCTAGGTGGGGCCGAGACACTAGCGGGAATCAGGACTAAGGACCAGCACCATACCACTTCATGTAAGATGCTCGTTGATGTCTGTGCATGGTTTATGCATTAGCCTCTCGGCAAAGTAAACCTCAATCAAGCACGAAGTCAGAAGTGTGGCACAACCAGAAGAAGCCAAGGCCCAAGCCGGAGCCCAAGCCCAAGCCAAAGCGAAAGCTAAAGCCAAAGGAGACACAGCAGTCAGTGCCAACGGCTGTTTCATCCCTTTGGCCTGACGAGCGCCATTAACGTCTTCAACTTTCTGTTAGTGAATATTTCAATTATTAATGCCGCCCACGCAGTAGTAGCGTACCCCTTCCCTTCTCCATCCCCCATTCCCCGTTCTACGCTGCTGTCTGCTCCTCGTTTCATCACTCCGTTCGCCTTATCACCGCGCCCTCCAATTGCTTGTACAGCAACACATAAAAATGTAAAGCAGAATTGTCTACTTGCCCTGGGTAAGTCTACCTACCCACCATTACCCAGAATCTTTAAGCTGATGACACCTGCCCAGGGACAAGGGCGGGGCACGGGCAGGAAACTAGACGAACGCTTTGTTCCTCCGTGTGTTGAGAACACATTGTGCATTTTTCATAGTATGCCTGAAATTGTAAGTAGGGTATGGCGTATCCGTGTGTCTAAGTCACTCGGCGAATTTGTAGAAAAGTCTCTCTCAGCAGAAAGTTCAGACTAAGCAGATACGAAAATCTCTCTGAGCACAAAGCTTAGCCTTTCAGGCTTTTAGACTTCTCGTTATAAGGCATCATATATACCGTAATAGTTACTTTAAATTGTCGCTCCTCTGCGATGTTTCGTACGTGCTGCGCATTGATACGTCTCTTAGTCGGAGAACAAGTAGTCTATTAGATCCTTCCGAGACTCCCTGCTGCCCAGCAAGCGGCCGTGCAGTCGAAATACTTGATTAGGACGCTCAGCAAATTCATTTACATTGCTCCTCAGGTTAATTTTGACAAATGGCTTCGATCTCTCTAATGTATTACGGTAATTTAGCTGAATTAATGCCCTAATTAATCAGGGAACGTCCGCTTTGGCCCCGTTTAGACGAGCTCTGCCTTCGACTGGGCTTGCCTTAAAAGCAGTCCTCGCGGAGTCGTTTCATCTGCCTCCTCGTGAGCAAATGTGTCTTGTCGGCTGTCTTTATAAAAATCAGTTGAGCTGGCCGTCTATGTGTCGAATAGGCTGCCCTCTATTGAATCGGGGGTTTGCTTTGGATTCGTGTCTATATTGGATTGTGGGGTGCATTTGCTTTTACTTTTTCTCTCAGACGCGTAAGGATGCTGTGGCAATGCATTTAATGAATAACGTATTTTTTTTCACTGTAAATAAATGCGAGTTAATTCACAATTAGAATCCAATGGAAGGGAAAATGCGAGACTGTGCACATGGTTCAGGCTCAGTTGGCCTCATCATAAAATCGAAATTCATTCGGTCGATGGGCCGACGATACGAGCATAACCAGTTTATTGTTTAATTATGTCGTTAATAACAGAATCATAAGTGCCTCGGCGGGTCTAATGCCGGTCTTAAAAACTCAATTGGCAACACAAAAATATTTAGCAATTTCCGGGTGCTACGCAGCAACGTTTAGGCCATGCTGATAAATTCACTTGAAAATAATTTAATTTCGTTGTTACTCCATGCTAACGAACAACAACAATTCGAGCAGAGGCAAGGACATTTTCCGACGCTCCTACTGCTCCTGCTCATGCTGCTGCTGCTGCTGCTGGTGTTGGTGTTGGTGCTGCCTTCCGAGCCACATTATTTTCCACTTTGCCTATCAAGTTTTCACGAGGCACTCTGCGCCGAAATGAAAATGGGCATAAATGTTCTTTAGCATTGACAAAATGCCTTGGCATGAACATGGAGCCGTATCGATATCCTTGATCTAAATTGTGCACAACCGCAAGCGATCAATAAAAACAAATATATACTTGAACAAGTTTATTTCGCTGGCACTCACGCGCTGGCCTAGACGAGGCTCGACGCTCGACGCTCGACGCTCGACTCGACAGACAGCCGGTCGGGCCTGAGTCGAGAAAGTTTCGTGTAAATATGTGTTTATTAACGAATTGAAACTCTATTGCGAAATTAACAAGTTTTAAAAGTAATTTTAATAAACAATTGTGTAAATAATTAACGTAGTTCCTCTCTCGCTCTCCCTTTCTCTCTGTCTATCTCTTTCCATTTTCGACTACAGTGCAAGTTTTTTAGCTGGAAATGCACATTTGGTGGGATTTTCTCTGTGGCAAGCCATGTCAGAGCATTTTGTGCACAGTTTGCATATTCTTTTAATTTCGCTATTAAATATTTAATGAGCTGCGCCAGTGCGAGGGGACAAAGTCGACAGAATTCGGGCGCTTCTTTTTCTTCTTGTTGGCGGCTTCACTGCGACACACTCATTACGCAAAAGTTCGTGAATAATTATGGTGAGTGTGAGTGCGAAAGTTGCAGTTGCAGCAGTTGCAGCGGGACGGGTGGACAGTGGGACGACGGAACGATGGAATCACGGAGCCGCGGGACAAAGAGTGGGCAGTGGGTGAGAGTGAGAGAGAGAGAGAGAGAGCGAGAGCGACTGCACGTCTAATTGGGTGCTTGCTTGAAGCAAGCTACCATGACCTGTTCCATGCCATGCCTTGTTGCTTCTTCCTAGTTACTGCTTAGGCCAAGCGCATTTGGCTGCTCGGTGCATCTGACAACGAATCTTGATTGCCTTGTTGCCTGTGCAAAGACCTGGCCTTAGCAACGTAGCCAGCAATGACGAAGCGTAGAAGACACTACTGTTCCATTGAAATTTTATACTTGTGTCTTCCTTGTGTCCTTGTCATCATCATATCCACACAATGGATGGCCCCCCGCTGGCCAGGTCCCCACACGAAATTGCGTGCTGGATGATGCCAATGTGGTCCTCGTTGCCCTTTATTCGCATGCACATGCGGGACGAGAATAGGCCAAGTGCAGGGCAGCAGCAACAATGGCACAACTTGAACTTTCGAAACACGTTAAGTCATATGCACGATTCAGCTTCACACTTGCCTCACCTGTCGCACTAACTGTCTTTTAAAAGCGCTCAGTCAACTGTATACTGATTACAGTTTTACCTGTGCGCCGAGCAATACAGCAATACAGCAAAACCTTTAAGTTTGTTCGCTACTAAATTTACATTTTATATATGGAATATCCACAATCTTTGATATACATATGTATATAGTCTGTGCTTATGGTCGTGAATCGTTGTTCGTATTGGATATCTTTAAAGGTTGTATGGCATTCCTCCTCTTCAAGCACTTGGTGCAATGCCGTAAATCCAGTGCTGACTGAACTCCGCTGGAGCACCGTGTCGCACCTTTATTTTCGGCACTCCATTGCAGTGCGGTTGGCGCTCGGCGCTTGGCAATGTGCAATGGTCTCGAAAATTGAATGTCAATTTTCGACTCATTTCACGGAACACTTGAATTAGTTTGCTGAAAATCGCGTGGCCAGAAGGCTGAACCTGCGACTGGCGGTTTGTTTGTACACTTTTCCGCGTTGCTTATTCGTAAAACTTGTGCTTAATGGCGCCGACGACAATCTGCAGGACAAAGCTGGCTCGCAGCGCCGACGACAACCCTCACAAAACTGACCCCACTTAATATCCTGGCAGACGATAGATCGAATGTGAGGCAGAGAAACATGTTGTAGGTATAAGTATATAAATATCACATAGAACAGACTGTTCATGTATATATATGTACATATATAGTTGATTGACTGCAAGATTTGGTAATAATAGACGGGCATAGGCTTACCTCACTTTCGTCACCTTTCCCACTTTCTGCTATCCTCGTTTACGCCTCCTGATAAATGACGCGTATTTAGTGAGTGTTTATGAGTCCAGGCAATGCAAATGTTCGATCGGCAATCAGAGAGTCGATTTAGCACTGCTCAACTACTCGATGAACCTCCGAGTTGTGTGAATTGTGTTATCCTCCTCGTGGCGTGCGGCAGGACACTACAAGCATGTCAATTGCTGCACACTGTTAGGGTCTTCGTTTCAGTCCTTCGAGTGGTCGTCGAATGTTGCAATTCCTGAATCGTTCAAGTTGTTACTGTTTCTGTGGTCGATTTTCCATTAAGTCGAGTCACTCCGGGCTCTTGAATTGGCTCTGCGGTCATGTCATGGACGGCCATGCAGCAGGCACTTCACATGCAGCAGAGAGCTTGTAATGGCCTTGCTCTTGTGGTGTTCGACCAAATAAACTTTTGGATTGTAAGTTGCATTTGCACTCGAGTGTGTATTTTAATTATAGCCGAGAACATGTCGGCGATAAAATGCAATGTTGTTTTTGAACCCATAAAGGGGATCGAAGTGCTTCCATAAAAATGCCTGCAGACACAAACATCCTGAGGAATACTCGGATAGCTCACAAAGTGCATAGAGGCGACGCCAATTACCACTATTCAACTGCTGTTGTCTGTTCGAAGAGGGCAACTGCCTAAAAGTAGGCCACTGAAACAAAGCGCATCCAAAGTTCCCACGTGTAATCTGGATAGATTGCTCTTGATTATTCACATACATTTCCATTATTTCTTCATAATATCCCAACAATTTGTTAGCCTTCGCTCACTCCCTGCCAGAAGGACACCTGAGCAGAACACATTTCGCCTGTAAACATTGTTGTATAGGAATGAAATGAGATTTTAATGTCTCGTTATACTTTCATTATAGCTACTGTCTGTTGACATTGTTGTTGTTATTGCTGTTGTTGCTGTTGCTGTTGCTGTTGCTGTTGCCATCTCTCGACATTAGCATCGCCAACAGCAACAGCAAGAACATCATTCTGGGCGCCATACGATCTGAAAGCAATTGGAGAGCGCTTTCGACTAACATGTAAAATCCATTATAAAAAGAGAACAAATCTATTTTTGGTTCTTTCCATTCCTCCTCACGCAGCCTTTTCCTTCACTTTTTTTGTTGCTCTGTTATATTTAGAAGGCAGTTTGATAAGGATACATACATACACCAATACTCAATATACATATAGTACAGAATGAACCATGTAAAATTAATTAGATTTATTTATTAGTGCAAGAGCCAAAGACTTTCCCTCCCACCATTTATTCACATCTCTTATCAATTTCACACATTCCATATTTTCTTATCTCATCTTTGTATCGATTTGAAATGCAAGCAATGCCAGCGCCAAGTTGATATATATCTGAGAAGTCTTGTTACTTGGTTTGCAACATTTGCTTATGCCATTCATCTTGTGGGACTGCTACAATAGTATTTACTCTCTCGGAATAGTGATGATCCATGCTCTGACTTTGCTTGTGGCGGGTGTATCGCTGTTACATCGTGCTGTTTCTGCTTGGCTTGTATTTTGATAATTAATTATATTGCTTTTGTTCTATTTGTGCAGCTTCCATTGCAGCGCACATCTCGTGCAGATGTGCGTGAGTGGACGCAGCCATACATATCTGTGTATGTGTATGTGAATGTCTCCCTCTCTCTCTCTTTCTGTGAGTGCTCTCGTATTTCATCGTGCATCGCCCAGCAACGATTACTTACAGTTGTACATACTTACATCAACTAGAAGTAATTGCAATTGCTATTGTTCGTTTGCAATGCAATAATGCGGTCCCACAGGCATATGCGAATATAACACAGCAACAACAGCAGCAACAGCAACAACAATAACGATAACAATAACGAAAGCACATGAGCACTTTGATGTGTCTGCGTGGAGGCTGTTCGCTTGTGTTGGTGTCATTTGCAATAACATGCAGAGCAAGCGTTTATTGTATTTGACATTGTTTCAAAAGTTAAGTTGCCTGTGGCCAGCCGCAGCAACCTGCAACTTGTTGTGTCTGCCCACTTACATGTGCGTGCGTGTGTGTATGTGTGTGTATTTATTTTTATCTGAGTACAAGTTAAATAATTACAACAATCTACCATCTTCCCATCCGAAACTGCTCTGCATCGATTCCTTCTGCCTGGAACAAAGAGTTTTGTATGTGTGAGGAGGCTTTGTCTTTGCTTTTGGAGTTAATCTAGTGAAGCTTTCATTCAATTTTGATTCAGTCTAAAATTCCAATTAAAACAAACAAAAACAAAAAACAAAAAATTCAACAAAAAAATATATAAATATTTTGGAATAGGCAAAATTGGAAGTCTTTAAGTTGTTTTATTTTGAGTATGTCTCTTACAAAAGCCATTGGAAACCAAAGGAAACAAAGGCCAATGTCTGGAAACGTAAATTTTGCGCCCAAGCCCAACAATGCCAAAATGCAGCGCCAGCAGCAGCGCATCTTGAAGCAGAGCTACAGGAACTCTGGCAATGGCCAATTGCAACGCATTGAGCATCGCGTCTGGCGTAAGACAATCGTCGTGACCAAGCCCAAGCCAAAGGACAGAGTGCCTCGGTTGTTCCGCGTAGATCGATCAACTGGCCTGCCCCTTGATTACGAGCGCACCGTGTCGCGGATCATGTCATACGTTAATCCGCAGCACTCGCGGACGCCCAGTCCGGAGAAGGCATTGGAGAATCTATTCTCTCAGCAACTGGCTGGGATCTTTGAACTGTGTAGCAGGAACAACCAATGTCCTCGAGCCATGAAGAACAACATCCGGCTGATGCTGAAATCCTATGGAACGAAGACCCCGCAGAGCAGTGCAGAGGCGGACAATAGGAATCTTTGCGAGTTTCACAGTGCCTGGTTAGTGTCTTAAGTTTAAGACTTTAGTTGGAGAAGTTAAATACCGACTCTCTTACAGCACACGTGGCCCGACACCAAGGCCTGAACTTCAAGCACCACCCACATATAAAAGCAAATTCAATTACAACACCCTGAGGATTCACACCACGTAGCAACTGGGTGAAGGACGGACACTGACTATGTTTACGAACACAACTATACTATATACCATACCACGGCCTCTAGATTGTCTTGTTATAAATGTCCGAACATATGCAATGTATATGCCCATATATTCATATGTATATATATGCCTATATACATATATATGTATTCATATATTCAAGTGCAAGTGCATGTGGCAATGGACAACAAATGCGAAAAATGCATAGATGGTAAATGCTTAGCTTGACGTTATGCATAAATCTTCAATCTTCAAAAGTACCCATCGGCATTAAAAAAAAAAAAAAACAACAATCAAACAAACAAAAACAAATTTTAACTGTTTTCGATTTTACGGAGAAACGACAAGCACGCGAATAGGGGAGCTGTCCATTATGTCCATAATAATGTATAATCTGGAGCAGTCGACATACCCAGGGTTGAAACTGGCTCTTAAACAGGAACACAAACGATGGACGAAAAGAGAAATGGATATGGATAGGATAGTTCGAGGTGGCTGATTACCCGGCTGATTACTACCGCTATGACTATCATATGCATTTCGAAATAAAGCAAACTACCCTATTTAGTGAGAATTGAGAATGATTTGCTATTATATTTGCTGCCTAGCCCACGTTGGCCAGCTTTAATGGGCTTCATATTATGCCAAAACATTTAGGCTACGTCGCCCTTTCCCCTCGCTCTCGCTGGGGCTGTGACCCCAACCGTGCGCCAGCTAAAAAGCCAGCTGCGACGAATTGATGTCAATGATTGTGACAAGTGCACTTGCTCTGCTTTGGTATAGTCAGAGAGGAAGAGCGCGAGGAGAGGGAGAGAGAGAGGCCTTGGTGGATGACAGAGGTGGGACAGAGGTCGGAGTGGGCGGGACAGGGCCACTTGAGCTGAGTTGACAGGCAGAGCCAAAGAGCGCGCATTTAACATTGTCTGAACGAGTGCCATTGTAGAGCGCACTTGAGCGATTCCGCAATGCCAATATATCTGCCACTAACTACAGTGCACAGATCGGCTCTCGATCTGGATTGGGTGTGTTGGCTCTGCGTGTGCCAACTCGGTTAAGCATCAGACAAATATGCCAAGTGCCGCTCACTAATTTGAATATCAGCCCAGCCGGGCTTCGGGCTGAGGCTCATCCCTTGTCGAATGACTTCCTAGATACACATTTGATGCGAATTTCACGCTGTCCCAGGCACTGCAGCCGCACCGCCCGCAAATTAATCGCTCGAATCAGGAGTGCCTGCAATTACCATCAGCAAGGATGGCTAGGTAAATATTAAAGTGGCTAATCATAAGAGTGCTTAGCGCTGGCTCTAGCCATTCGTAAGCTGTTGGATGCCAGACTGGCCCTCGCCAGAGCGCGGCTTAATATTTATAGCTTATTTCTGCGAGCCCACTTACCTTTCCATTCTGTTCTTTTCGCTTTCCACTTATAAATATTTACAAGAACGTTGATGTACTTGAAAACAGCAAGTCTCTGAGGGATCTAATCAGGAGTGCACGACCTCGTGTAAATCATAATCCTCATGACGATTAAAAGGGTGTGATATCCTAATGATAGCTAAAACAAAGATTAGTAACATAGTCGGCATTCTAAAATTGTCGCTCAACTGGCATAAAATCATCTTTTATAGACATTAGCGTAACAGAAATGAGTTATATACATATAAACAGATTTGCAATTGTTTAGACCTTTGGGTAATCGGAGCTCGTAACTATTGACTTGAGCCGGTTCGGCTCGACTTCCTTGCCTGTTGATTATTATCTATAAGGGAAATACTTATGCTTGACACTTCAGATGATTTCAGATTTTTGTAGCTGTCATTTGACTTGTTTACTGTGGACTTTTGTTTACACGCACGGGGAGGCAATCGTTTGACTGCCACTTGAAACGATGTCAGTTTTTTGGCTGACACCACGGGCATTGCTCCTCCGTTGTTTTCGGTACCAGTTAAATAAACAAAACAATACTGAGACATCGCAGCGGCAGAGGTGGTAATCGCATCAGTTCTATCATCGCATTCAGCTCCAGCTTGGCTCATCATGGTCAGCATTGTCCTACTGATCCGTGGCCGTACCCTTGCCCCGGGACAGTCGCTGTGGTTTGTCGGCTGCCATCGATGCTGTTTTTGACGTGCGACAATATTGAGATATCGTCTCAAGTGTAAATTGTTATCGACACTTTGCGAAGCGTGCGTTTTAGACATTCCCCTGCAGCAGTATCATCAACGTCAATGGCACGCAAGTCTCCGGACCCCCAGCATCCGTGGCCATCGCTACTCCCGCTCTACTTCTCTGTTTGGGATGTTGATTGTTTGCTTGAACATTTGTTTAGTTTGTGCATTTGATCGGAAGCTGCCTCGGCACTCCTCAGCCGTCATTTTTCGCTCTCACGTTGTTTGCCTTTTAAAACAACTTGTAGTGAAAGATTAAAGCTCCCAGTCGACGTTTAGGTTTGTATTTATTGACTACTGCAATTTTATATATAAGTGTATCGAATCGAGGAAATACGGAGCCGCACAATAAGTTAGCCGGAGCTAAGGAAAAGTTTGATTGTGCCATTGTTACAATAATCGAAGTTATTCACATTGTTGGCCCTGCCAAAAGACCTACATACACACACACATATATTCAATTGTTTATAAACTGTGAAGGTCGTTAGTTAGTCAAAGCGTGGTCAAAGCCGCGTAAACCTTACCGAGCCACTGAACTGTGCAGTTTAACTTTGGTTTTTGGGGCCCTCATGGACGACACGGGACGGAACGGGGCGGGACAGAACAGGACAGGATAAGTCGGCAAGGCATCAAGACTGTGGCGTTCATTTGGTTCGTTGTGCCTTATTCATTAGCTGGTTTCCGTTTCCGCTTCATTCAATTCTCTTGATGCCTTCACTGCGACTGACTTAATGCCATTGACGTGGCCCTTGCGTTGCCGAATGCTATGTTACGTTGTCTCTACTGCCTCCCTCCACACCTTGCTTGCGTATTTCGACCGAGCACCGTTTTTGCTGGAACTCCATGAAATGGCCCGCTACTCCACTACTCCTCTGCTCCTATGCTCCTCTGCTCCTCTTCTTCCGGCAAACCCGACTCACTCTATTTGGCAATTCATTTTCAATTTATCTTGCCTAATATCGACATGCTTTTAGGTTTCGTCCTTTCCTTTGCCTACTGGCTCCTGACTGACTTAACTGGCTGACGGAACGAACGGACTGTAACTGGATTTCCAAGGAGTGTTCTACGTTCAGGCTTTATTTCAGATTGGCCACGACTATGGTCGGGTTTATCTCGGCCATTGACTTACGCATACACACTTTTGTTTTCCGTGTAGCTGAAAGCTGATACTTTGCCAGCTGGCTTATCGACTTCTCGCGTATTAGCTAACCATTAATAAATAAAATTTTAAATTGAAGAAAGCACATATTGCTGAGGTGCACCACCAAATGTGAAAGTCCTTTATTGGCTGTAAAATCTATGTATGTGTGCGCGTGTGCCTTGCCTCTTCGTTTTAATAACAGTCGCAGCTCAGCTCCGCTACAGCGCTGCAGACAAGCTTAGCTCGTTTTCATTTATTTTAATAAAGTTAAAAGCCACCCGAAACATCAACGGCCCCGGCAACCCGTACCCGTACCTGTACCTATACCGGGGCAATACCAAATGCTTGACACTGTGCCAAGCGCGCTCCGTCGTCGTTGCTGTTGCTGTAGGTAGTAAAATTTAAAATTTAAACGAGTTGTTTGTAATATTTATTGTGAAAGCTCACCCTTTTTTCGTCCTCCGCTGCCGGTGCTGGCAAATATACAGACATATATGGAAACAAAAGCGGGGCTAATGGGAGAACAGGTCAGGACGCATTCATTAACAAGGAAAGCGCTTTCCCGTCGACTCGTCTGCCCGTCTGTCCGTCTGTCCGTCTGTCCGTCTGTCCGTCCGACTGTCGGTCAGAAAGTCAGACAGCTCGTTTTTCAGTTGCCCCCGAATCACACAATTGACGAACCAGCAGCACACTCTGGCAAGCACAAAGTGCTTATATTTTTCTGGCAACGGAAATTCGTATGGCTTCCGGCATTTTTGTTGCAGCTCCCTTTTACTTCAGCTGTGGTCGCTGCTCGCGATTGCAAATTCTCGTATGCTGCAGCCATGCCAAAAATGCCCTGCCAATACTTTCACTGCCACAAGAATGCCTGCATGCAGCACATGCTTATGGTCCGTAGTCTGCCTGGTGTCAGGAGCACGTAGGACTTGTGACTGTTATTGCCAGTCAAGGCGAGCCACGGCAGCGTTGCCAAAAACAAGGGATTATAATCCCACTGATGACCTACGTTCAGTCACTGCCACACGATGCCAAAAGTTTGCACACGAAGCAAAAGTTAATGTTTGTGATTTTCTGTCAATAATTATGCCTTGAACTCACTGAAGACGGGCAGACAGAGGTATATCGAATTTATGTGGTGTGCCGTATATTTATGTGTCCGTCCCTGACTCTATGCCTTAAGTGAATGAGGTGAACTGGCCGTAACTATTTAAAAACTAATTTAACTTTTATTTAAGCTCTCAACCCAAAGTTATTTGAGCTTATGGAGCCTTTGCCGAAATAGTTGCAAAGCGAATAAAATATAGAAATAAATATCCTCTCAGTGCTGCACTGTTTTGTAGTATATGTAAGCATTAGCAGAGTGTTTCAAAGTGCTTGAAAAGTAAATCAAAGTATTTGCTGAGCAGCTGCAGCTCACGCCCACCTTCCGAAAGCCCCTCCGGGCTAAGTACTTTCAAATTGAGTTAATAGGCAGGTGCAGTAGCAATATCTGTGAGCAGAATATCTCAGGGTTTTGCTCTGCTTATTTTGTTCTTTTTTAGTAAATTCTTGGCCATGATATTTAAACCGGCATCTACAATTCCCCTTTAATATTAAGGTTTACTGATTTGCTGTTGTGTTTGTTGTTGTTGTTGTTGTTGTTGTTGTTAGTGGGACTTTGTTAAGCTCAGCTCAGGCCAGCTGACCGCATGCAACTTTGTTGATATCATTGTTGGCGAGTGTCCCTTTGCTTTTATTATACTTTTTGGCTGTAGACTGTATACTGTATACTATTTCAATTCTATTAAGTTTTCGCCCCTTTTCGCCTTTGTGTGTGGGCGCTGTTGCCTGCTGCCGTCTGGTATCTAAGCGTGGACACTTGACTGGTCCCTTGCTGCTTGGCCCATAATGGAATTATTTGTATTAAATTGTGGCAACCAATAAATGAAATTGGAGCAGATCATCATTATCACGACATGAGTCTGCACCAGCACTAGCAGCAGCAGCAGCCGCAGCCGCAGCCACAGCCATAGCCACAGCAGCAATTCTAACACAATTGAAAACTTGCGAAATGATGAAGCTTTTATTCGGCTAGAAAGCGCTTCAAATTAAATTAAAAGTTAAGGTTTCTTCCTTTTCAGTTCTCTTTGATTTGCGCCTTTAATGTAGCTATTTTCGAGTTCCTTGAAATTCGCCCTTTCCCTCGCAGCTCGGATCTCTCGAATGTCTTTGATGTTGTTGTTGATGCTGCTGTTGTTCGGTTAAGCGCGCTTATCTGGACCGCAAACATTTTTATTCCATTCCAAGGCATTTTGCCGGGAATTGAAAACAAGGTCGAGCCTGGCGGCTATTTCCAATTTAATGCTATTGCCTGGTGATGAATATGTATTTAAGTGCAGGTGCTCTGCAATTTGTCAGCAGCTCTCTATACGCGCCAGCGCGGCAATCTCGAGGCAAGCTCTGTTGACACTTGACGCCTGACGCACGGCACGAAATCATTTTTAAGCAGCCACCGCAGCAGCTGAAAGCAAAAATATCATTGGGGACTCTGTCGCCGCTTTGCTCACACTGCAGACCCCTCGACAGAGATTGATGGACGGGCGTCGTGCAATCGGAAAGTGCATTATAAACAAGTTATATTCCTCGTGCTGTGCCTTTCAGTCGAAACAGTGTACAAAACCCAGAGTACATACACAGAATTAGCTTGCTACACTTTATGGAGTCTTCACTTAGCTCTTTGTTTGTCCTTTTACTGTTTAAAATGTGCTCGTTTTATTCATTTTATTTTATTTATGAGTGCAAAGTCGAGAAAATCTGACAAGCCTAAGAACAGGATTCTTTTTAAATAATTTTATTCAATTCAGTTTTATTTTTCCCACAATAGCAATTTAGTTTGGGCCAAAAATAACTTTTGCACCAAGCATTTTATTCTTTAAAATACAAGCCTTATGTACGACTGCAAAACAAGCTTAGCATACTTTTGTGGGCAACTTGGCTGTCTCTTCTCTCGCCTGCTTTGTATTCAGAGATTTCTTTTTCTTTATTATTATTTTTTTTTTTTTTTAAATTTTTACCCAATTTATTTGGAATTTCTTCCAGGTAAAACGACTTTACCTTCGCCAATGCCAACTCATTATCGTAAACAGTCATTTTATATCAAATAAACATCAAAGTGCTGTGACTCATGTATGTAGATGTTACAGACATCAACCACTTAGTCTATGCCACAAAGTCTGAGCTTTGCAAATTCTTTATTTTGCCCTCAGGTATACTCTCCACCAAAAAACTGTTGGCTATTATTAGTGCTATTATTAATGCTGAAAGCGTAGCCTTTTGTGTGGTTAATTCATTTTGTAATTGGACATCAAAATCGTCGAGATTTAAGCCTCTTTAAAAGCCTCTTGAATCATCTTGAATAAAATTGAGAGGCTGTCTGATTCGGTTGGACATGTTTATTAAACGGATAACAAGCGCAAAGCCTAACCTAATTTTAAGAACCAATCATGCCAACCAATCATCATACATAATATTTCGGGAAGAAAATAAAAAGTAAGACAGTCAACCTGGCCCAGAAATCAACGTTTAAAAAAACGGTCGTTTGATGTATAAACGACCACAATAAAGCATGTTAGTAGATTAAATCCAATCACCCATTAAATTTCGAGTACACCAGAGCGAGAGGTGGACCGGGTGACCACAGAAACCGCAAAAGTAAACTCTTTGAGTAGGGTCAGAAAGTGGGGAGGGCTGGGCCGTATTGCTGTATTGATGTGCCCTAATCAAATAAATTGTCATACACACTTGTCAGACCGTCGACAGGAGATGGAGTGGATTTGAATAAATAGAAAAATCATATTAATATGCCTCAATTGCACTCTGATCGCCTCCCAGCCGAAGCCAGAGACAACAAACATCATTACTTATTAAATGGGCCCAAACGCTCTTGTTGTGCATACAGTGCATACAGTTAACAAGCCAACGCTAAAAAGAGGTAAACAAAGACCGAGTATTGGGCTGAGACGGCTTTAAACTTGCTTCGCTATGGCTGGCCATTTGGAATATTGATTTTTTGCATAGTTCTTTATTCTCTATTCAGCTCTTGCTCTCTGCTCACTCCTCCACGATTTCAGATTGTGAGTTTGCTTTGGTCTGTTTGACAGCGTCATTTAAAATACTTGGGTTTTTATAGAGGCATACTCTCCCCTCACACAACCCACAAGCCCAATGAACACTAGAGTCTGCTGCCTCGATTTCCCTTGTATTCAATGGGCTTCAGTGGTTAGCCTTTACTTCATCCTCAAATGTCTATATACTCCCTGACTAGCAGACACTCAAGCTGATGTAATACTTCAGTAGGATGCAGCCACGAGTCGTAATGATTTTGATAAGCGTAAAATTAATTAGTTTTCAACACTTCAAATAATTGAGAAGAGGAATTAAATGTGCAGGTGTGCTACACACACGCGCCGAGTGCCAAACCTAAATCAGCAAAACGCATAAGTATGCAGATTGTAAAACACAAAATGACTTCAGCCGGTCACAGATACGGAAATTGAACAGCACAAAGGCACAGCAAAGGAAGCAATTTTCCCTATGACTGCATTTTCACAAAATGGCTAGAGATATAAACAAGTCAGCTAAGGTGGGGAAATAGACAGAGAGAGAGAGAGAGATATAGCAAGAAAGCGAACACTAGTGAGACTTTCTACAGGCAGCATTGTGGCACGTCATTTGAAACAAGAGTGCTCAAGTGCCGACTGCCCGACTTAAATATACCCTGTATTCTAAACAGGTCGAGCAATAGGAGTCTCGTTATATTAGTTATCCTCGAAAAATTCTGTAATGATTTGACGAAAATTAATTTTGTGTCAGCAATAGAACTATTCTAATGGTAAACTGACCTTTGATAGACTTGGATCTCCTTGATACGTCCCTGCCTCCTTCAGGATGTAATATACTTTTTGAGCTCTTTGGTGACACAGTTACACACCTGCAAATGTCCATTCAGAAATGTAAGAAGGATACTGACGCCAATCAATTATTGCTTACTTAGGTGGCCCTGAAGAGGTTTGCTTGGGCATGTGCGAATGGCTTTACCTAGTTTCCTAGAGTTGAAGCTAATGCATGAGAAGAATTTGACGATGCGGGGGCATAAAAAAAAAAAACAATGAAAAAAGTCTGTCGCGAAATATTTAAAATGCAATTCTAAAGCGATTTGTTTTATGGCCATTGCTCCTCGAGCTGCAGCAGCCGAAGTAGAAGAAGAAGAAGAAGAAGAAGAGAAAAGAGAAATGAGCATCCATCGTCCCACTCGCAATTGTTTCGTTGGCACCAGCATTTTGCGGATCTCTTTATATCCGTTTCCGGCATACGGTCGAGTGCACCCGACAGAGACTGCGGTGCGGAAAACTTAACTCGCATTTGATGTTTGCCAAGCAGCTGTTAATGCTGCATGATTTATATCGAGTCTGCCAACTGCAGAGCCCAGCGGTCAGCTGCCAGGCTAGGCGGCTCATTATACGGCACTTCATTTACGTAGCCGACTGTATATATATGCGGATTTATGTAGATGGCTGTGTAAGCCCACTCCTAACCTTATGGGTGTGGCTCCATCAACCGTTTATGACGCTTCGGATGGTCATTTGTATATGTATGTATATATAAAGTGTGTTGGCGCTGTCAAAGACCAAAAGTCATGGCTGTCGTTCTTCTAAGGATTAGTGGGCATCTCCGTCTACTGCTGTAAGTGGTGCATTTATTTCCGATCCTGATATTTTAAAATTTATTTCTGGAGGCATTTGCATCGCGGTATATTTCATATGCGGCTTGATAAATGCGTTCGATGTCCTTACGGCCCCATTGCTGCTTCGTTTAGGATGTCATCTTGTGGCTTTCGCTGCGAAATGATTTGTGTGGCCGCATTCAGTTATTTTTTGCGCAAAGTCTGACACACTGGAGCACATAAATCAATACTCAAATACTTGCTTAACTCGTAAAATAGCCGCACACATGCGCGGGCTCACACACATTTGCACATTCAAATGTACAAAGCAAATGTGCACCGAGCAAAGTTTTCAGACGCAACTGCTGACCAAACCCATACAAATTTATTGGTAACCAACAATATAGATAGACCCCACTAAAGTTGCACGTTTTTACCGACAATTAAAGTTATTATATTTATGGAGTCATTAGTCTGGGTCACATTAAATATAAGTGCCAACACATTGCATTGAGTCGCTTTATGTGACACTTGATATGTCCAAGCCAAGCTGTTCAAGGTCGTGCAATAAGAAAAGACACGCCTAGCAATGCACTTTGATTATATTGAATATTTACGATATTAAGCCTTAATGAACTTAAATATCGTGCGATGTAAATCACTTAAAATCGGATAATCTCAGCAAAGCGCGGCAAGTGAGACCCGAAAAGGAACACCTGATAGAGCGAAACACTTTAGGAAATTGTTTTTCGAGTAAAATAATTGGAACATAAATTCGCTTGACCTCATTCTATTTTTATGCAGGCAGAGACGCCCCATGGAGCAGCCCTTCATTACCTGAAAAGATTTGCGGCAGTTGCACTAAATCTGTTAAAGCAGAATAAAAACTGTGTCAACAGCAAGCAGAGCACCCCGAGTGAAACATCTCTCAATTTGTAAGTGGAGTAGCAGGGATCAAGAACACTGAGGAGGAAGACATTGCCCCATTGCACGAAACAGTAAAATAAAATACTAAAACACTTGGGGCATTTATAGCTATAGCTATGGCCATAGCTATTCCACTTTTATGCCAGTTGACTGGCAGCTTTTATGTCATGTTTTCGTTGTTCCATTTCAATGCAAACATTAAACTATGTTTAACACTCTGCGCCAGTCTGCAGCGATGTTCCAGGCGACCACGATGCATATGAGAGAGCGACGACAACAGCCACAGTTAAATTTGAACTAACCATTCATACGTCTTCCCGCGCCCACATGCCCACGCCCACAGCCACATAGAGCAAACAATTAGAAAATATCACACACAAAGGCGACAGGACCCGCAGCCACAGCTGTTATTGCTGTCGTCTGCCAGGACGCGCTCTTCGCCGCGGGACTTAAAAATACTCAAAAGTATTTATCACACACTGCGCTGTGGCGTGCTCACTTTTTGTGCTCGCTCTCAAAGCGAAGAGACTGTTTTGGTTTTGTGTACCCTGCTCCCTGCTCTCCCTGCTCTGCCCTGGAGAAAAACTAATTAGGATATTTGATTGTCAAAATAGAATGGGAGTTCTAAATATGTACCTGCAGATATACCCACAAGTGGATGAGTTATCTGAGCCAGGAGCAAGTATTGTGCAGTCTATAAAGCCCCATTTGTATGGAATAGATATATACCACAGTGCTTAAAGCGAAAATAATAAATTAGAGGGAAAAGAGTTATAAGCATTCGTTTATTGCTTTAGTTTATGCATTTGGCTGGTCAGCATAAATAAATAAATGTAACTGAAGCATAAAATGTGTTTTAAAATAATCACGTAAAATATGGGCGAGCGATAAAAGCCAAGCATCATATTGAGCGATACTATTAAATGGGAGCTTTATAATGTAGAATATATATAGCACATTCTTTTATGTACATATATACGAGCTCAATTTGCAATTCAAGATATTTATTGTCAATATTGCATTGGTACTTGAAATGGTACACAAATATTGGGAAAGATTCACATAAAAATAATTAAATTATTATGTGTTTAATAATTAAAACTTGCCGCATCCAAGAATTTCTCCTGACACAAAAACCCTGCAAAGGAGAAACAATAATGAGATCGTCAAGAATTTCTCCTGAAAGTTTTGTTTGATTTGATTGAGATTACTCTCAGTGTGTTAAATTTCCTTGGCAGAATGAACACTAAAGAAAAAGAAATATAAGTACATGACAGTATTGAGTTATTTAGCATTGATTGAGCTGATTCTTCAATAGACAAAACACTTCAGTTGAGCAATTTTACGATTGGCAACCTGGTTTTCGGCTCAGTGCATGCGAAATTGTTGCTGCAGCCGGGAATACAAATTATGTGTACTGGCAAAATATCACGTACATATAACTGTGTGCTCACACGCACACACAGGCACACACGCAGGCCCTCTCGCTGCAGTGAATGCAACAATTTTCATGTCGCCCATGGCACTCAGAGTTTCGAAACATACTTTAAAAGACATTCGTTTACTATGATCAGGTGTAGAAAAAAGTTTTCCCAACATTCAATTGAACGAGCTTTAAGTTGAATTTTGTAAATGTATATATTATATATATATTATATATATATGTTATATATTTAATGTATTCAGAATCAAATCAATTCGCACTCTGAGCGACCTTCGTATTTAATAATCATGAATGGGCTATAGCTCAAAAGTAAATTCCTACGATTTGTACCACGCAGAGGGAAGACGAGGAGAGGGATGAGCGCGATGCCTGCGACGCAACGTTTAGTTATTATGTTTAGCTGTAAGCCGAACTGAATGAAATATCACATCCTGGAAAGAAATAAAAATCAGCGTCAGTAAAAATACACATAAGAAATAAGCAGGAAGCAGCCAGAGATGAAACAGGAAGTAAAACACACACACCTACGCTCACACACAAAAACCGAGACGAAACGCTCGCAGCGTCAAAAGACAATGACGATGCAGGTTCCCAAAGCTGGTCGACAAGGTGTGGGTGGGGGATGAGCTGCCAGCATCTGTACACAGGAGCTGAGCAAATAAAAAACCAACAAAAAATATATATACATATATGTGTGTATATATACTTACGTATTATATACATAACGATGCTGGCTGGCCGGCATCAAACGTGACGAAAAATGTAAAAATAAAATATAATGGCTATGCAGTAGTCCCTGCGCCACGCCGTGTCCTGGACTTGAGCGATAATTTTTTATTTGTATGCCTATCCGTAAGCTAAAAGTTAGCGGGGCCAAAGTGCCCAAAAACAAAGCGGGCCAGTGCTGGCAGTTTATCCTTTTTCACGATAGATTTAGCTTTTTTTTCCCATTTCTCTCATATTTACACATTAATTATTTTACTGTTATTATTATTATTTTCGTTTTCGTTTTTCACATTATGATTCTTATTTCTGTTTCTATTTTCTGTTCTAGTTTTATTTTTGTTTTTGCAGAAAATCAGGTTTGGTTTTATATATTTATTTTTGAGGCTTTATGTTGTCTTCTTGTCGGTCTCGATGGGTGAGAGGCAGCACTAGTAGGTCAACTCCAAATGGTAATGGCTAAGGGATAAGGCGTGAGGGACACGGCGTGCGGGGTTAGAAGTGAGAACAACACATACACTTGGCCCCGAAAAAAAACGAGCAAAAAAGGAAGAAAAAAAAAAACATTTTGTAGCCACGGTCGCCGCCGTCAAGCTGCGCGTTATCCTTTGTGTAATTTTTGGTTTAATGAGGCAGCATTGGCAGCAAGAACTTGCCTCTTTCTGCTGCTCCGGCACCTCCTGTTCCTTTGGCCTGCTCCGCCTCCTACGCCCCCTCTGGGCCTGCTATACACCTCCTTTGTAATAGCCAGCTTGCTTTTAACGATGCCGCACAGTAGGCAGCCATATTTTTTTCACTCATACATTTTTATGGCCGGAGCATTAAGTTAAAATTTGTGTTAAATATTTTATTGTTTTTATGGTCACATGAACACCTTAATTTTTATGTCTGTGTGCAGCGACATAGGTCCTGCAAATTATGAATATTATTTAATGCTGCGACTGTCTAGCCCTAGACTTGGCTTACAAAACTGTTGGCCAATGCCTCACACTCACGCTGCGTATGTGTGCGTGTGTGTCTGGGCTCATTATTAGCAACGAACCTTTTTAGGATCGAACACCAGGGGCTGATGGGATACACAATTGCTTCGCCACCTGTCCGCTTGCCAATGTGCCGTTCGATGACAGCTTTAACTTTTATCTGTCTGCCAGGAGCGGAGATGAGTCGGCGGGAATGGAATAGAGTGGGTGTTTGGTTTCCTATTAATTACTCATTGCCATTGCCAGTTGTAAGCTTCGTTGCCGTGTCCAATTAAAAGGACAAGTAGAAGCGTGGTGGACGGTTCCACCCGACTGCACAATGCTCGTGAACGGTTTAGATGAACAGAGAAAATCAATCATTGTATCTATGTCTATCTGCAGGTTGGCGCTTACGCAAATCCAATACACTCTAATGCAGCTGGCGAGCGAGCATAACAAGGTAATTACTAACTATGCCAACAGCTCTCGAGTATCGGAGCATGGAAGACGAAATCACTTTAATTTTCGTTTAAGTGATTCCACAGACAAATCAGCTTCATGCAAGTGGAATTTATGAGTGTTACTTGGCATTGATGCATGCTGCCGTATCTCGAGTCGATTTGATTAGTCTCTGAATAGCTCATAAATAGCTAACGAAGAGCCAATGAAGTACGGGGCAATTAATCTGCGGATATTGACCAGGCACAGGCACAGGTAGAGGTACAGGTAGGGGCACAGGTACACAAGGCAGGCGTGTACTTGGGGCAAAGTAAATTATTTTTAGCATGCATAGGTTTATGGCACGTAACGTCGCCGAAATTTGCAGATTTATTGCAGCTAAAATCAACGCTAATATAATGCATAAATCAGGCCGCTCTGGCCAACCTACGATATATATTCGCCTGAATCTAGCATAAATAAGTTCGTCTCGGCTCTACCTCTGGTGAGCGGGCCAAGTCTCCGGCTACATGTGAGCCAAATGAAATTCAGCGAAAACGAATCATTTTGGCCAACGGCTGATGGCGGATGCCTGATGGCAGATGGCTGGGCTTGGGGTTGGGGTTGGGGTTGGGGCTGGGGTTCGGGTTGGATGGCTGGCTAGGTTACCCTAAATTGCTCGACGGCTATATTAGGTGCACGATTTTTTAGCAGAGCGTAGCAAACAGACAGCAAGAAAGAGAGAGAGAGAGTGACAGAGAGAGACCATTAGAGAGCGCAGACGTCAAGTCTCTCGCCTTCCAGCGGTCCTGCGAAGCTCTCACACAGAACTGCAAGGGAAATAACAGACAGCGAAATAAAACTGGGTTTTTCGCAGCTCTAGCAGCTGGCCAGTGAGTTAGCGCCTCGCAGGCCAGGCTAATTGAAATATTACATCGTAGGTCAGTTTGAGGCAGCCACCGTGAGAACTCGATGACAAGTTACAATTTCGCTGAGGCCAACGCTTGGCAATGGCACTGCCAACCTTCGGAGCACTTCTAATGCCGTATGAAGACGCAGGATGCCTTTCGGACAGCAGGTAGCAGACGCGCCAGCCGGCCAAGTATCATCTCAGAGGCAAACGAAGCTGGACTCAGCAAACCTGTCCGGCACTAATTAAAAAACCATTTACCAAACGCGAGCGTTGCCAATGGGAGAGATGTGCTGAACGGTGTAATAGTGCGACAATGTAGAGGCGGCTGGCAAACAAGTTGAGTGTTTACAGTACTTCGTCTTGGTCGTTGCGGTTGTTGTCTTGTTGTTGTTCTTGTTGGTTTGATCGAGTTTGGTGTTTTCACACATTTCCAGATCAGTGGCCAACTGTCGACTTTTGTGCGGGCCTACGCAGCGGCTCGAAGTTGAAAACAAAACTTCAATTGGTGGCGGTGAGTGGGAAACGAGTTGGCTGGTGCAGAACGAAACATAAAACTGGTTTTTGGGTCAAAGCAAAGGGCTAGCAGCCCGCTACTGAGGCCAAACAACGGCGAACTGGCAAACTTGAGATAATTATTCAATGGAGCCGAGATCTCGAGACCTGAGTCGCACTCGCAGTCGACAGCTGTCGCAGCAGAAGGGCTATGCTAAAGGGTTATCGAGTGGCTGACACACATACGCACGCATACATGCGCACGTGCACACACACCCAACGACTCGACCCGACTGGACAGGTTAGCCAACGAGCGTAGCAAAGGTGAGCTCGCTCGCTCGCTCGCTCGCCGAACCAAGCATCGGCATCGCAGTGCGGGTATAAGAGTCAGAGCGAGTGTGAGTGCGAGTCGTCTGCTAGGCATTTTCGCGCAGGTTCTCTCTCCCTCTCTCAGTCTCTCTTGCTCTCTCGGTTCGCGCTCTCAGCAGAGGTTGCTCTCCGGAAGTTGTGGTGGCTGCAATCATCGGGCAGCGCTACTGCTTTATTCCTGACGCTGAGCTCGGCGCAGATTTAGTACTCAATTGTTGTGCTGCTACGGCGTACGTGAACGCGGACTGTGAAAGAAACACAACGTTCAGTTCTGAGTGAAGTTGTAAGTGCTGTTTGTGTCTGGTTTCTGTGCCTGTGACTGTGTTAGTGCCAGTGCCAGTGTCAGTGTGTGTGTGTGGGGTGTATGCCTGTGTATGTGCCTGCCTGCCTCGCTTGTGTGCGCACATCTGTGTATGTATATGCGTATATGTGTGTGTAAAGATGAAAAGTAGATGAAAAATTAACAACAACAAAATAAATTAAAACAAAATAAGTTGTAAATGCGAGCAGATGGGCCAAACACCCCAAATCATTCTAAGGGGTGGTGCGACAATTATGTGCGGACTGTGCTGAAGAAATAATATTGTGTATGGAGCCACATCAATATTGAAAACACGAAATACTCGCAAGCGTGGAGGAAAAGCAGGGAGTGATTCTCAGTTTTGTAACAGCCACGAAGTTCATGATTTTCACGCTCACTGCCAGAGGACCACACCCGCGCGGATGCACAGGTTACAAAAAGAAAAACCAGCGGCTGTCGTGCTAGAGAAAATCACCAGAGTCAGAGTCAGAAAAGAGCTCAGAGTCAGAGTCGGAGCAAAAGCAAGAGCAAGAGCCAGCACAGAGCCAGAGCGGAGGTGCAAGAAAAATTCCAGTTTTCGACTGCAACCCAAAGGATCACGCGGAGAGCAGAAGAGCGAGAGAAAGAGTAGGTCGGCGTCGTCAATAGCTCGCTCGAACGCTGGCTGGAACGCAGCTGTGTGCTAAGTTATGGCTGCGATGGGCGCGATGAGGCGGGGGAAATAGCAAATGCAGGGTAGTTGTCGTGCAGGATGTTTGCTAAAGTTGCGCAAGTGAATATTTCCCGCTATTTTAAGCGGACGCTATGCGCTAACAAGACCATTTCAAGTCAATGTCAGCTGTTTAGGAACTCATCTTAGAGAATTTGTCTTATGCTTTGCCATAGAAAGTGGCTTATTCTTACTCTTACTAGGCAAGCACAGTGCCTAATAGTTCACTTGGAAGAAGCAGAGCGGTAATCCGAGCTTAAGCTTCATCAACTTATACTGAGCTCAACTACCAAAAATAATGCCCAAACACTTGGTTGGTTTTATGGTCTGTTACGAAAACGCTGTTGGGAGCAGAGTTCTTGTGCCTGGAAAGCTGGTGCTCAGCCAAATTGTGCAGTCGACAGAGCAAATTTCCAATAGAGCGAGAGACAGAGAGAGAGAGAGGCGCGTCGCAGCGTCAAACTGAAACCGAAACAGAAACATGGAGCTGGCTGGTCGACGTGCCAGGCATTGCCTTTAAACTGGCAACGGAGTGCTCGCATCTTACAGCTGTGGCTCGCTTCTGGCTACGGGCTTCTGGCTAGTGGCTCTGCAACATTTTGGGAAAAAAGGTTAGGCGAAAAACTAAAGTAAAACACAGCAGCAGGCGAACGGCGGTTGGCGAATGGCGAATGGCGAACGGCAGGCAGGTGGACAAATTGTAAAAGTTGCGGAAGCGGTTCGTGAGGGCCCCAACAATACATTACACTGTGTGATAATTATATAATGCGTTTCAGGACAAATTCTCGGACAGCGTGTCCTGATGCCAAATGAGTCACGTGCTTGGCAAACCAAATTCTATGCTGTATATGTATGTGAGTGTGTGTGCGTGCGTGTCTGTGTGTGTGTGTGTGTGTGAATCTAGTGCTAGCAAAAAGGGCGTGAAAAAGTCGAAAAGTGGCCATCCAATCGGGATTTTACAGCAAACAACTTCCTTTGACCATATGCGATTACAACATCAAAATCGAACATAATTTTTTTATTTTTACGCCGTATTGATTTAAGTTGTTGTGCATAAAAGTCGACGTCCCGCTAGTGTATCGGTGGGATGTGAATGTTTATGCTTGGCCCTCGCGTTTATTTTACGTCTTATGTATTCTTTTTTGTTCTCAACCCTTGAAATGTTGCCCGTAGCCCAGCTCCACGTAAAAGTCAACGGAAACGTTTCCGTCGGCAGCAGCAGCAGCCACAGCAGCGCGGCCATTGCTGAGGTCCTTCATCAAAATGCGCACACATACAAAAGTAAATGTATATGAAAAGAAAGTGTCATAAATCAAGCGATTATCCTGTAAACAAAGTGTAAAACGCGCTCCCCAGCAAACAACAAAAACAACAAAAACAACAACAACAGCAATAACAACAACAACAACCTTTAATAAAAACAGAACCAGAAACCCAACAAGGAGTTTTTCTTAATAAAACCCGATTTGTATTACGTTAAAAGCCAACGTGGATAACAAAAACAACAACAACAACAACAACGATAACCACAGCTACAACAACAACAACACCATAGAAGTGCTTTTTATTACTTGAGCATTTAATTTTGCTGAGTTGCTGTTGGACATTTCGTCTGAAGCCCAACAAGGTTTTGGGTACAGCCACTTTGTTTGGCATTTTTGGAGAGTCCCAGCGAAAACCAAGGCACTACATTGGATTGGGCTTGAACACATTATATAATGCTTGCGACAGTGAGGTGAGTAAATGGCCGTCTGCTCCTTTGATAGTCCATAATAAACATAAATATAAGTGGTTTTCATTGGGAATATTCAGCCATGCTCTGAGTTCGTCTGTTACTTAGTTTTATATCGATTAAAATCGATATAAATAGTGCTATCGATTACTTAAAAGAAACTTCAATTGCCTTAGCAAACTATTGATTCTATTCAAGCATACATCGACTCCATGGAGTTGGCCGGCCGAGGAAATATAGTCTGTTTACCAGCTCTCAAAGATGTTTCCTCTTACAGTGCCTGAAGTGTTTGTGCACACACGAATCTAATTGAATCACACCTTCTCTCTGTGGAAATTGAAGGCTGTTATCGGCGCACAGAATAGGCGAAAATGTAATTACAATTTATGCATTTTTCAATTACAATTGCAAAGTGTATGTAAATGTCACAATTCAATTACAAAGCTGGCTATGGCAGAAAAAGACAGACAATGCACAACAGGGCATAAAAACAGAGCCACAAAACAATCGGAAAATGTGTGTAAAACTATTTCTGGCCGGGGTTGAGTAGTTCAAGTTTGATTGCTTCTATGGTTTTGGTCTGGGCCGGGCTTTCGCTGTCTCTTTCTCTTTCTCTCTCTGTATCTGCCTCTGTCTGTCGATGGCAAGAGGCCGACGGGTAATGTAATTGAAGACTGTAAAGCCCACAAGCATGTATATCACTTTTGAGCTTGTAGCTGCTGGCAGCTGCAATTGATAGGCAAGGAGGAAATTACAATTTCCATAAACAGAATTGCGTTTTGCTTGACTTAACCCCAATGCCAAACATTTGTTTAGACTTTCGCTCTGTCTTAATTTAACATTGATTACACACACACACAAACACAAACACAAATAAACACAGGCATTTGCTATTATTGGCCATTCTTTGAAGCTGTCTTCTCCGAGTGTCTCCGAGTGCTTCGACGTCTCGCAGACCGAGGCTAATGGCAATGGTTACAAATTGTGAATAATGATAAATGAATGCGTTTATCTTAATTTCAACACTGTCTGCGCATTGACCAAGGCACAGCGGATTACTTCTGCCCCGATATGGCCAGAATTGTTTCATACATTTTTACGAATTGCCTAATTGATTAATCGCCTTAATCTTCACATCTCTCTAAATAAATGAAAAGCAATTGTGAGAGTCGATGCAAGAGACTCGCAGACGCATGACGTTGCTGAATAATTATTTCTCAGGCGGGAAGCCAAACTCGCACAGACGGAAAAATGTGTAAACAAAATAGACTCCAAACAAAAAGTGGCTATCGAGCGACAGCGAAATGAAAATATCATCACAAAACAAAAAACGAGAGCCTCTGCAAATAACTCGCGGGCTGAGAGACATAAGAGGAGAACCAGTGAGTGACCAGCTAGCCAGAGGTAGAGGCAGAGGTAGAAGTAGAGGCTGGGGTAGAGGCAGCGACTGGTCAGCCGTTCCGCAGTTCATTGGAATTTCTGTTTGAATGTGATACCAAATGGGAGCGAAATGGAGGAAGTTGGCAGTGGGGCATGGGGATGGAGCAGAACAGAGCAGCACAGAGCGAGAACTGAGCAACTGGAGAGCACTTGGAGCATAGTAGACATCGAGTTAGGCGTGCTGTTATGCGATTATGTGAATAGAAGACCAAATCCGAAATGCTGTACACAATACGAAAAGCGTATAATGAAAAATGAAAAATCGAAAAGCTGAGCAACTGAGGAACTAAGAAACCGAAAAAGTCGTTGCTTCAGGTAATAATGAGGCACATTTATGTATTGCCTAAATTTTCTCTCGATGTTCGATGAAGCTCACTCAGTTTGAATGCTGGAGATGTTTGTTTACACACACATTCCCACACACTCACACACACACTGGTGCAG
This sequence comes from Drosophila navojoa, assembly GCF_001654015.2. The sequence continues at coordinate 224,702 of NW_022045913.1, forward strand.
CTTAAAAGCAGTTATATGGCTCTGGATGGCGCCCAAAAACTGGCGCGCATAATGATGCGAATGCTGAGCACAAAACATAAGCCCCGAGAAGCTCTACAGCATAGCGATACTCACCACGGCAGCGATCGGGTAGGCTTGACTTGAAGAAGTCACAGTGGAGGGGGATCGGCCGCACTCGTATAAGAGCGCCGCCTGGTATAAGAGATAACTTGTTTTCCCAGCTCCAGCTCGAGTGCGACAGATACACAGAATTTCCTGTACTACTAATATGGCAATTCTATGACGTCAGGAAAGACTGAAAATGCAGAATGCGATTTTCGCATCAAGCTCCGAACTGCAGCAAGTCGCATAAGTCTGGGGCAGCCATAGATCTGCGCACTTTCCACACAGAGGTGAGGTGAGGGCATACAAAGTAGGTGTTATTGAATTTCCCGGGCTCACATTCACACACACCCACACTCACACACACCTACCTCTAACTGTCAGGCATTGTTTTCTTTCTTTTTTGCAGTCCATTGGCAGTGAAGCATAAAAATTGACCTAGTTCGACTGTTTTTACAGCAAGACAAAAGTCCGCTGTGGCAGTAAAAGGGTTCTAGCAGGACTTGTGCTATTTTTGGATAAAAGTGCAATGCAATGGGAACTTGAAAATATATCTACAAAATTTTGAATTACATTTAACTATTTGGCTTAACCTTATAGAGTGAAATGCCAAAGTAAAGATAAACCAAGTAAGAGGGCTCCACTGTGAAATGTTGTGCTTAAGAGAATATAGATATATGTATGTATGTTCTTCAAGGGTCGCCACTTACATTTTAATAAAACTTTATACCTTGGTTTCCATATCTCCGGGCAGATAAAAATTAGAAATTGTTTGCATTATGTTGGCCTTCTCAACAGTGTCTGCACGGCTCACCTTCGAGGCACTGCAAAGAAAGAACTGTGTACACACATACATATACATATACATAAAGAGGGAAATACTTGCAGGTCGGCACTTCAATTTCATAACTTTGTATACTTTTTGCAGCAATGTTGCTATGTGGGCTCCCTTTGTTTTGCTACTGCAAAAGTTTGGAGCCGAAATGGGATAAAAAGCTTTTGCAGTCCTTTTTGTGTGTAGGGAAACCACTGAAACGAACTGAAAGTAGAATGCAGCAGAATACTTTGTGCCACAACAATTAAAAATAAAACAATTAGACGGGGAAGGAGCAGAACAAGGGTGAGCAAGGAAATTCAAGAAAACAAATGTTCATTATCATATTCAAGAGCGGCTTGCACATTAAAGGCGGCAGCACTTCGTGGCCATTAAATATACACCCTTTTAGCCACAATGGCATTCCAATTTCGCAAAACTCACCATAATTTGCACTTGATATTCCCTGCATTAGACCCTTCGAGCTGCCCCCTTCGAGCGTCTCGTGGTGAGTGCCGAAAGCTATTTTAGGTCCAGCCCTTCGGTCCGGACAGCGGAGGCTTGCGCTCGGCCAGCTCTGCTTGGGAGCTGCTGCTGTAAAGTGTGCTCGGGGTTCATTATTTCGTAGTACCTATTAAAGTAATTTGCCACATTTGTCGCCGGCCATTAGGCGCTATTAAAGCGCAATCAGAACGATTTCTCCAGGCTGTGGGCCAATACTTGAGAATCAATTTGGACAACGAAAAAGTTGTCACAACTTCTTCCAGCACGAACCCTTTTTATTAGTTCTGGCTATCGGCAGGACGCCGCAGCATAAGGCTCCGCGTTAAAAGGACATTCAGACCACAGTAACGGCACAATGTCGTGACGCTTAGCGAAGTAACACTGTACAGACAGTTCAATGTACTCATCGACAGCTCGCATATATATGTATATATATATATATATTTACGTGTCTGTGGATGGAAAATCAATATTTTCCGGCGCTATTTTTAGACTCTGGCAATATTTCCAGGGAATTTATAGATTTGTACTTTTGTACAGCTCACCTTTTTATTAGCATTTAAATTTCATGTTCTGTAAACTAATTCGACGCGAAGCAAAATTGTTTTTGTATAGAATTTAATCTGCATTCCAGCCCCGGGCTTCCACTTTAAGGCATGGAAATTCATTTTTGCATAATGGGAAAAGTTTTACACTTCAGTCATGATTTGCTTTTCTTCTGCTCGCAGCATTTCATTTAATGCAGCGGCCAAAAGACGTGCCTGTCAAAAGGGACGCCGTCGGGGCCAATGGGCAGGACGACGACATCGCTTCGAGTCGAGGCGAGTCGAGTGCCAAAACTTTTTGCCTGTGTCTCGTTCCGGAATTCTCTGCACTTCAGTGGAGAGCTTAACTATCAGCGTTCTCTTAACTACAAAAACAGCGCAGCTGATTGTCGTAAATGTTTGCTGAGGAAGGTGCGCGGATGGTCGTTAAGCCCCTGTGTGTGCGTATTTATATTATTACAGCTCGAAGTGGAAAATGGGTAATTAGGGTATTCGGAGTTTGAGGCACTGGCTGCGAAGATACTGAAGAAGGGGCTGCGTAATAATAGATGATTTTTCTCTCCATCTGTTGACAGAATTTTGATAGTACATTAGCGCATATTCCCTTCTCTATTTAGAATGGAATTTAGTTGACTTTATAAAGACCAATATGGAGATGATTATGATGGTAATGTTAGAGCAGAAAAAGATTATTATGAATAATTATATATGATAATATAGCAATAAATATATATATTACGGAGTTGCTCGAAAGAGGGCGGGTAGTGTGGGTCAGCCCTTTTAGTATTCTCGGCATTAAACTCATAAAGTTTTGAGAAATTGACTTTATGCTTGTAAGGAGAACTCGCAATGGCAAAGGTTGCCATCGTCGACGTTTACGTCGGCATCGACGTCCTTTTGCCATTGCTTTTATACAATTCTGGCTTGTCCGCTTGCTTGTCGCTCATCTTTGCAGAGCAAATAATAACAAAAGTTTCATTATTAATTTTTCTTAATCGAAATGCCGCAATTAAGAGTGAAACATAAAACTTTTCTCTTCGCCTTCGAGGGCGATGGTCGTCCTTTTGCTTTGCGTCTTCTGTTTCGCATCCTTCATCCTGCCTGCCCCCTGTCCGATTCCTGAAATAATTTTGCACTTTATTATAATCTGGGGAAAATGGCTAAGTATAAAATAATTATTAACGAAACTTTGTCCAGCTTGCGAAATCCTATAAAAACTAATTGCTGCAGAGAAAAAACTGTAAATTCTATAAGTGAAAATCATGTGAAATAAGAAATTGAGAAATGCTTTGTGCACTGTCATTGATGATGCGTTCGGTCATCGCGGGCAGGCAGAGTTACATAATGACAGTAGAGAAACGATATACTAACGAAATTAAACAATTCATTATGGAATCTCTGGTCGCACATCGCAGCGGCACCCACAGACGGACAAAGAGCCAATTCTCCTCAATGAAAACCTGCTTCGTAATAGCCTTTGAATGGCTGCGATAAAAGTGAAAACTAAATGAGAAGCACAAATTTATTGTAAATAATATAAATGAGCAGCAACTAAGCTGTTGGACTTGATGAGGATACACATATTCCCATTGTGCGAGTGTCTAAAACTTGTGCCTTCTGACAGACGGACAGACGGACAGGCAGCCATACCGACTGACATAGATCCTTCACAAAGCCCATACAATTTCCTGCGCCGCCCAACTACGGCTATTTATGCACACGCCAAAAGGCAGGCGAGGCTAGCCAGGGCAATGAGTTCCACTGGCTCTGACTGTGGCTCTGACTGTGGCTCTGACTCTGTCTCCATTTCGACCAAATTAAATTTCAAAGCCAGTCATTAGACCATTACGCCCTGCTCCTGCGCCACTCTGCCTCCGCTCGCTCCGCACAGGAACCCGCAAAACATCCTGTTGATGTCAGCAAATTTTATTTATTTGTGGTTCGTGTTGTATTACAACATTTTAGAGCAATTAAAATTGTACAATGGCCTATGTTCGTCCCATTCTCGTGCTCGCTGCTGTTATCGTTCACTCTCCCGATGGCCGATTCCTGCGAGGCCAGCAACATGGCTGCTGTGTGTGCCCGACCTAGCCGGGTCGTCAGCTTATTTGGCCGCATTTCTTTTTAGATCATTTAGTGTAAGTGCCTTTATAATGATATATTGACTTTGCTTGTCCACAGAACTTGTGCGCTCGCTCACAATGTGAAATGAGTGTATAGGGACTGTCTGACCCTCTTATATCATTTGAATATGCGAGCTTCATCTCCCTACCCACCCATACCTCTCCCATACCTCCCCCTCATATAGATCTATTAATTACATATTTCGTGTGAACGAGTATTGGGTAGTCGACGGCGCCCGATTGCAACGTTCTCGCTGTTACCGGCTACGGCTCGCCTAATGGCCGTGAGTAGCCCTAATTGCCGCTGTGGTAACGATACGTTTTCTAAAATTAAACGACGGTATATATTTTAATGGCCGTTACCATCGCCCACGGCAACTTTGGACTCGGCTTGGGTAACATAATCTGCCTTTATCCGGCAAGTAACTGCAGCCGCAGTGAATCAGATCTAATTAATTTAATGGCAGAGTGTATACGACTCGAAGTCCGAGTAGCGTATTTATTGAAATAAAGCTGCGCCAGATTCTAGATTTGAAAAAGGACGCACTGCGGCAGCCGTGGCAGTTGACAAGATAATTTAATGTTTGCCGTGGCAAGATGACAATGTGCCGCAGTGTGGATGCCTCCCTAGTCTCTTTTCACACGCGACCCAAATAATATACATGGTGACTGTTCTTATTGTTATCCCTCTTGTTTGCTGCTGCTGCTGTCCTTATGCGCTAACAAGCTAACACGCTTGAGTCTCCGCGCTCCTCGCCCCACCTAGGGGCAGCAGCCGCCAGAAGTGCACGACCTATTTCATTAAAGTTTTAACTCCGACCAATGCGGCGTATGTGCCATACTAAAAGCGAAAACAATCAAGAGACTCGGCTGAATTGGGGTCGCTGCAATAGTAAATACCCTACAAAAATGTACATCTGTGTAAATATACTCTTGCTCAGACTTGATATTTAGTGTTAAACACAGTCAGGAAAAGTATTCAAAATTTTAAATTTCAGTCTAGGTAGGCATATGCTCTGTTCGTCTTAAGCAGTGCTCGGGCGCTCCCAACGTTCACAGGGTATACATACAGCGCCTGGGACTGGGACTTGTGTTAGTGGTGGTGGTGCCTTGTGTTAGTGGTGGTGGTGCCGGAGTCGATGCGGTTTTCCTCTGGCTTTTTTGTTGTATTTTTGGGGCATGTTTAAGTACGTACATATATGGCTCGCATCACTTAGTTTGGAGTCGCCTGCAGCAGCTGCAACACAATAAGCTAAAATTTGTTCAAATTTTGTTTTGTACTTAAGTGCACACTATCGCGCCCTTAGACACACATACAAGCACACCCACGAAATGCCCCAAGGAGTCGCAGCAGAAGTGGGAGCATTGCGAGCTGAACAGCCATTCGCAGCTATTAGACTGAGAGGGCGGGGCTGTAATTCTTTGTGGGTTGGACCCCTTGTCGTGTTGATTTGAAGATGTTGTCCGTGCTGCAAGGGTTTGTGTTTAAGTAAATTGTGTAGAGCACGTTTAATTAGATTTCAAAGGAGACAGAGCGGAGTGAGCGCGCTCCTATATAAATACAGAAAAGGTTCTCTTCAAGTGGCTCGACCCATCGGGGTTTTTAATTAAATTTTTTTAGATGGGACGAGATGTGTGGCGTGCAGCTATCAGTCAAAGATCATGTGTGCAGCCGCGTAATTCTCCGGCCGCCCAATTGACCGCTGCCCACTTTTGCTTCAGTGTGCAGTCAACCAAAAGCTTTTACTCATCACCGCATCCGCATCCGCACTGTGCTCTTTGGAAGCAGTCAGCGAGCAGCAGCAGCAGCAGCAGCAGCAGCGGAAACGGATCCCATAAAGTGCTCGCCACACAGACAAAAATAAAATGGTGGTGCGTTAACGCCAGCTCATTGAAATGCTTTCCATTCCGAGCGCCAACTCATTGGAATGCCTTCTATAGGTCCCAGAGATATGATTGCTGGCGGCCTGACGGGCTGACGAACTGATGGGCAGCCCACCTCATCATCTGGGCGTTTCAATGACAACGATGTGGCCGAACATTTAGTTATGAAATCTCATGCTGCAGCCACACTCGCATTAGCACAGTCGCCAACGCCATGCGAACCAATCAACTGATTTCTGGCATCCACATCCACGTCCACATCCTTGGGCCACTCTCCGACAGGCATCGGACTCTATTTAATGATTGCCCCCACACATGCGGACTGGTTTGCATTCGGCTACGTGTGCGTGTGGGCAGCAAATGCAATTCGTTTGCTGATTTGTCATTGTTAGCCGCCTCCACAACAAAGATGGCCGCCACAGTGGCCGGCCATCGAATGTCCCCGTCCTTCGTCCTTCGTCCATCGGTCGGCATCCGGCGTCCATTATGCGACGTTCGGGCTCAACTTGAGCTGATTTACAAATGAAATCATACGCCATGGCGGGTTTTTCGGTAATGAAAATTCAGTCATAAGGGAAATCATTTTTCCGGCTTTTGTTCTATTTTAGTTGTGCCTTGCCATGATGTTCCTGCTTGTGTCTCTGTGTCTGTGTCTGTGTGTGTGTGTGTGTCAGACCGAAACTGTTTAGATATAGCCTAATGTGATTTTTGTTGCTAGCTGAGTGGTTTGTGGGCCGCTGGCTCATGCGGATGGGGTAGATGATGATGGCTCTGAGCTGGAACCAGGTAATGGCCACTCGTTCTCGCAGCGCACACACGTTTCATAAATAAATTCCGTTTTAATAAACTTGTCATAATGCCAAAGCGCAAAAAGTTTTCATAATGCTTGACGTTATTAAAATTTTACATGTCATGCCAAAAGGATTTAAGTCGACGCATGAGCCCTGCCCTGCTCTGCCGAGGCATTCCGGCACAGTCTCTCGCACACTTTTCACCCCTCTCCACTCCACACGCCCCCCCGGCTCCACTCTCTGCGCTCAGCATAATAACTTTCTGACAAAATGTGCTTCGCATTACAGGCAAAGCCGTAAGCAACTTGCATGCAAATTTCAGCAAGAGTATTTAATCTTCGGTATCCAATACTGCGGCTGTTGTTTATTGTCTGCTGTCTGCTTTTCACTCTCGCCAGGGGTATTAAGTTATGCATTAAAAGATCACTAATGACGTTTATATACAGCGCCGCCAGAGACGCGCATAAAGGTAACCGCAAAGCCGCCGCCCCAGCCCTTCACAAATTGAAAATTAAGCGAACGAGTTGTCATCTCCCCCTTATCACGCCCCATCCACACAAACACGCAGGCGTCAGCACTCGAGCTTCTATACTCGTCCACGACGCGAATCGAGTATATCAGCTCTGTGCAATGCTCGCTAACAGAGCGGGCTCGGTTCGCTTGTCCAGATATACATACACTCGTCCATGCGCTCGCCCGATAAGCTGTGATTCTGTAGTCAGCTCATTGCAGATCTTTTGACTTCATTAGGCGTGGACAAGTACTGTGCAGTCAGTGACGCTTGTCTGCATGCCCATGCGAGAGATGTTGAAGAGTGCAAACTCGAGTTACTTAATTGCAGTGGCAACATTTAATAAAGCTAAAGCAAAGATTTGCCCGGCCATCCCTCCATCCGCTGTGCAGCGTTGACAAAGCAAACGAAGGAAAATCGTTAGAAAAACGCTTTTCTTGCGTTTTCAAATGTGAAAAGTGTATGTGTAAATGTGTGCGAGTGCGAGTGCGCAATATGAGGATATTACCCCACCTGTGAGCACCTGCAGCTGTGTGCGTATGTAGGATTTTTATGCTGATGCTGATGTTTATGCCTTTACTCAGGTTGCCTAGCTATTCGCACTCGTACGAATTCCTCGCTTAAATACTGCTGACTGTTGTGCAGGAGGAGGAGCAGCCGTTGCGAGGGGGCAAAGTTTTGCACATACATTTAAGGGAATTTCGCTTAAAGCATTTCAAATAATTTAATTAAAAATACCTTTTTGGCCGAGCGAGTATTCCGCATCCGCGTCATTCCGTTGCATACCTGTGGGGGAACGCGAATGTTGCTAATTGTGGATTCAATCCCTTTTAATTAACTACTCAGCAAACAGTGGGCCCATATATAACACTTAGTCCCAGATCCTCAGATAGTTGCCAACTCGACAACAATGGCCTCTCACGACAATCAACACAAGTTTTACATTTAAAGCGCAAACTTTTAATGCCGAACAGCGCAAGGAAAAGTTTCAGCTATTTGTATAGGCGCAACGCAATTTAATGGGGGCACCCTTTGTCTCTATCCTCCGTTCTCCGTTCTCCGTCTTCTGTCTCAATTCACCTGCCCAGCAAACTTATCTGTGTGTCTGCCTTGTAGCTACAACCTATTAGCTGCTTAACTTTATGTGCGAGTCCGAGTGGGAACGCGCCGAGTTCGGGTGTTTGTGTACATACAATATAAAGGCCGCCCGCCCCCGACAGGGACGGTGTTTGTATGAGAGCCTTTGTTTATTAATTTGTCATCTGTGCTTTGCACTTGTATAAGATTTCAATCTGGTGCTAAGTTTGTGAGCTCCGCTGCACTCCGACTGAAGATGGGCGCAAGGCAGCTACATGCAGATTCAGATACGGCCTTCGGGGCTGATTGACAGCTTGTCGAGTTGACATTGATGACTGTACTAGACAGCGCCCTCAAGTGCCGCCAGGTGTGCTATTCTTGAGGCAACCTAAACTCATTTCTTTCTCTCTCTCTCTCTTTGTTACAGATGACGCCAGTGCAAGTGAGAACGATACGTTAGGCGGCGTTGACTATGGGACCAGAGGCATGGGCGTGTGTGCGGACCCTGGGTCTTATCGATGGTGTCAGGCATTAAGCCGGTCGCGTTCGTCGTGCGCCACAAACACAAACCAATCAACGAGAAAGCAGACTCAACAACAATCAGACACAATCAGCAAAAGTACCAGAGCCGAGTCAACAATTGTAGCATCGATATTTCGAGGAGCTACGACTACGACGACGGAGACGACGACAATTGCAACAGCTTCGACTCTAAACCAAACGCCGTTGAAAACGGCTGCGTTCACAGTGAAAACAACGAGAAGAAGAAGACACCAGGACGAGGACGACGACGTCGAAGAGGACGTCGACGGCTGCGCTCGCACTCCGACCAAGACTTGCCGATCAATACAGACTCTGAAATTAGCACTCATCTGTCTGTTTGCCCTATTGGCACGAAATGCACAAGCTCACAATATACCAGGTAAGTTGATTCACCGGGACTGACACGCTGCCACATATCCACAATCCTTAGGTTCCTTTGAAATACATATATAAATTACAAGATGTACCACTATGTATATCTTTAACTTGGATAATCGAGAAGGTCAGCAGTACATATACTATTTGTGTATAGAGTACTCAACAGCATCAGTTCATTTCAATTCGGTCTTCGGGTAACTCATTATCTGCGAGGGCTGGCGGCTGAGAGAAATATTCATTGATTTCCGTGTAGTAAATTTCTCCCGCCGCCGAATGGTTACTGAAATCAGCCCATATGTGGGAATACTGGGCGGGGCAAGCTCTTCACGTCGCTTCGCCCAGATTCATTTTTATTTGGTATTCACGAAAATGTAATGGTGCACAATAAGCGGCTTACGTGAGGGCAAAGCTGATTACATTTGGCAATTAGTTGACAGTTAGTTGAGGTTGTTTTGCCTTAATGGCAGCCAAAGCTGGCAGCGGCGGACCGAATTTATAAGCAAGTAAATATGTATATATGTGTATAATATATATGTATTTAATATATGCATATTAATATGAGATAGAGAAAGAGAGAGAGAGAGACAGGGGGAGACAGAGACGAAGAGGAAGAGGGTGCGATGAGGAGAGGCTCAATAAACGTGACATGCACTTGGGAATTTCATTTCCAATGTAGCACTAGGAAAGTTTCGACCGGCTTGCTTTAATGTACCGTAACGATTCTTGAAATGAATTAAATTAATTTAGCCGAAAATTGAAAATCCGCTTGGGATTTCTATGGCAGCCAACGGGATGGCCACTTCGTGCGCGGTCGAAAGGTCAATTGCCAAGTACGCCTCAAGGCGCGGCTGTTAGCGGCGGGTGGACTGGGCGGGTGCCGTGCCGTGCCGTGCCGTGCCGTGGCGAGCGCTGTTAGTTGCAGGCGGCAGTCGTCGGGCAGGAGCAGAGCCAGAGCAGCGTCTCAACTTTAAACCATGAAAACAAAGTGCGCTGCTGAATAACTTAAGGCAAGTCGGCAGAGGACATCAAGTGCCTGGCTGCCTCGGCTTCGGCTTTGGCTTGGAGGACATTTTAAATTGTATAATGAGACCACTTTTGCATGTTAACGCAATCAAAAGGCGCGACTACAAAAAACACCAACACCAACGGAAAGGGGGTCTAGAGGCCTACTTCCTGCCCCTGCCGAGTGGTTCGGGCGAGCTGTCTGCAGCATTATCAAAGGGCAATAGACGCTCAAGAGCGTTCACTGCATAGTATACACACTCATTCGCTGTTGTTTCAGTTCATTTTCATGTTGCTTTTTATGCAACGTCTGAAGGGGGGTAGTCCCCACCATTTCGCTTTGCCCCGCGCTATAAGCATCCTGCTCTTGACTCCCTACACTCTCTACTACTGCTACTACTTTACTCTCAGTGTTCAAAGTGTGGCCTAAGCTGGCCAAGTTAACAGAAATTTATGCAAATGCCAAAGTCAACAAGCGTTCACTGCATAATATGAAGGATACAAAGAAACATCGAGCCAGTGAGTGACTGATAAAGTGTGCGAGCGACGAACTAAGCGACTGGCTGGCTGACAAGCAAGCAGGCGGTCTGCAGCTACTCTCAGGCATTGCCTTCCTTTTTTCAATGCGCATGTCACTTCCAGTGTCCACGCACACACACACACAGTCGTACAATCCGACATGCATATGTATTTGTGCAGTGCAGCTCGGACTTGTTTCTTTTGCCATTTGGCCAACTACCTTAATAATAATATACTTAAGTGCTTTACTTCTCGTTTCATTCAAAGATTAATTTTGCAAATTCAAATATCCAACGTGGCAAAGGCATTCGAAAACTCGCTGCCCCACATCTGGCAACAACAATAGCCTTGTCAAAAGCTGCTTGTTAACAAGTTTGTCTGTGGCACGGACAACGCTGCTCTGTCTTTAATTGTTCTCGTCCCCGCCCTACCGCACCTCTCCCTCCCTCGTTCTCTGCGTGTGTGTATGTGTGTGTGTGTGTGTGTGTGTGTAAGAGGATGCGCCATGGCATTGCAACGTTTCGTTGTTCTGCTGCTTCCGACTATTCATTAGCATTTCCGTTGGAGACCAAGAGCCAGGAAAGTCCTTGCCTGGCAAGCAAGCAGGCGAGCAGGCAAGCAAGCAATTTCGGCAATTAAAGCATCGCACGTGCGCGTGCTTTAAGCATACGGCAGCACTACGGGAACGGGAGCCGGCTATTGTATGTGTTGCTTCGTTGTTGGCTTGACAGCTTCGCTTTAAATACGACACATTAGCAGATCACCAGGGGCAAGAACTATGCGAGAGTCCTGTCACTCCAGAGACAACACTCTCAGCCCAGCTCAGCTTGAAGTGTTGACGACTGCAGTCGACAGACGACAGTCGACAGTTGATAGACGACAGACAACAGACGACAGACGACAGACAACAGTCGACAGTCGACAGTTAGTCCAGCTTCGAGCGGGACTGACAAACGCTAATCAAATGTCACGTATCGCACAATGGATGGATGGAATTGGAATACAAACAAGTTGGAACTAACTTTTCACACACAAATGACAACAGCGATGAGAGCTTCCCCTCGCACGAGAAGTGAACTCGACTCCATTCTCTCCACAATGAGTTTCGGGTTCGCTGAAATAGAAATAAATTATAAAACCAATTATTTCATATGATGTGATGTGATGATGCCTTACATATTCGATAATCAAACTTCCGCCTCGGTTTCCAATCAGAGTTATGCTGCACAGGTAATCGATATGCTACCTGTACTGGATAAAAGTTTGCGCTGAAAAATCTGCAAACCTGGAAACTCGAACAAAGCCAGTTCGAACAGCTCTGGCTTCAGGCCCTACAACGGCGGAAATATCAGTCAATGGCCTCCCCACTTGACATGTGACCGATGTGGCTATCAACGATTCCATTTAGAAGCAATCCGCTTCGCTTCTACCGCGTTGTCTGTGAAAAAATACGTCAATAGCATGCCATTGCATACTCGACAGCCCTCTACAGTAGTGGCTACTCCACATAGCAGCGGACACGGCGGATCCTGCATACTGGACCGGGCAAATGTCAAGCCAACTTAGTAACCCGTGCAGAATGTCACGTAAACACGGCGGGGGCACGGGGCTCCGTAGCGACCAGGGATTGGCCGTATTATGGGCGGACTCTTCAATAAGGAAGAGATTGACTACACGCAGATTGCACACCAGGTCAGCGAAACTTTCGACCCATCAATCAATTGATGTCAAACGCTTGCTGCGCATCTCCAGTTCCGTTGTTCAGCAAATGTGTTATAAACGTTGCTGAAAACGTGGCTAATTTAGCTGTCTAACCGATGTATTTAAGAATATTTATTTTCTTTTTATTAGAGAATATGTTACTATACAATCTCAACATCTTCCATCCTTTGTTTTTCCATTTGCAGAAGATGCTGTGCACATCACGGCCATACTGGGCGAGGGGGTTGTCTTCAATTGCCACGTCGAGTTCCCCAATGATCATCCAGTGCCATATGTCCTGCAGTGGGACAAGAAGGTGAGCGAAACGGTACGATATCACACATCAAATTTCTTCTCTAAACTCTCTTTTTTACATTGTTGTTTGATAACGCAAAAAGCTAAAGAAAGTAAGAAACAGATAGACAAAAGTCGAAGAAAGCGCGACAAATGCTAACGACACAGTAAACCGAAATACTTACATATATCAAGCTATATTCAACGTTTTCGAACTCTTTACCCAACTAACTATCCACTTACATACATAATTACCAACTAATTTATGAGCATCCCTAACTAACTAATCAATATTCGGTTAGTTTTTGCATTTATGTTCCATTCTGTTCTGTTCCACTTGATTTCCAACATTATTGCTATACTAACTAATTAAGTGCCAAGTAGGCGAAAAGCCAGCTTTAGCTCCACAGTGCGTATGCGTAATAATCGAAATTTGTTGTAAACTAGGCGTTACTTGTGTTTAACGGCCATTTAAATAATGAATGCCTGTATTCGGCTTATGCTAATGCAATATAACACGATTGTTCATGCTGATGTTGTATTATTGCCCGCGCAATATAAATGTGTAAATGAATTAGCTTGAGATGGAATTGGAAGTGGAATTGGATGTGTCCATAATGTTTGATATGTATGTGTTTTATGTGTTGCTCGATTCGATTGGCAGTTGCAATATAAACAAATATATGCGTATAAGTTATCTATTATTTCCTTTCTCTTCTTCTTCTTTTGTTTTTATTTCGACATTTCGACATGTCGCCAAGGTGCCACTCAAGCTTCGCCAAGTCGGTAACAATTTCTTAGCGGCTCGCTTAGATATTGACACCACAGACACACACACATACACACATAAACACATACACAATTTCCAAACGCTGATAAGAGTTAAAACAAGTGCTTTTTCAAGAAATCTAAAGTAAAAAGAAAAGAAATCAGACCAAAGAGAGCGAAAGAGAAGAAAAATTCACATATGTTCATTTGTTAAGCAAATCTCGTTCGCAATATCGCAAATCGAAATACCTGTAAACAAATCTGTAGCTATTCTTCTCACTGCTAACATACCAAAACCAAAATTAGCCGCAATTCATAGTAAAAAAAAAGAAAAAAAAACACGTTGTAGCCACATACCAAAGATTTGAGTGCAACTAATTCGAATCCCTGCACTAATGAATACTCACTTGGCCGCATCTTTGAGCTGCGCACAGAGTTAGCGGAAATATGCTAATGCTTCCGATAGGTGCCTCACGATACGTTTGAAATTAACCTCTTAGCTAAATTACAAAGTTGGCGCATAAATAATGCGGATTCATTACGTATTTTCCTCAACTCTGTTCGACCAAAAGTTCCTCTTCAGTAAATATTCAGTATTCCACTAGAAATGCCAACTCACAAATCACCCTCACCACTAACCCAACCCCCAGCCACCCAGCCAACCACTCCACCACTTCTGCAACGAGCACTGCAAATTCCTTGATAGCTAGCAGTAAGCAACAATTTATTTCCATTACAAAAATAGTACAAAGCGAAAAGCTGCATTTTGCTTATGCAGATATCTATTTTTAAAAAGCACTAAACTAATTCTTTCTTTTTTCCTTTTTTTTTTTTGTATTTTCTCTTAACTTTTTTACATTCCACTTTCATTTAATTTTAGTTTGCATAATGTGCCACGGTACAAATATAATTTATATATGCATGTGTATATGTACATGTTTTGTTATGCAGCCAGCATGCATTGCATAACTGTTCTCTTTAACTCACCTGTCAGGTGGCCACACTGGCCGCGTCTAGCCTAGTCGAGCTATAGTTAGCGGCTCATTAGGCGAGTGCAAGCAGCGATGCTGCAGGGCTGCAGTGCTACAGAGCTACAGAACTGAAGGCAGCGACCTCAGACAGCTTACTTTCATAATTTAAAGCACGCCTAAGCCGCTGCAAGCCGATAAACTAACTTTATTGTTGCTGCCGCTTGATAGCAAAGTTAAACCGAGCAAGAACTAAGAAAAACCGCAAGGATAATAAAGTAGAAATGTAGATGCTGCGGCTGCCCCTGCTGAGCCTGACGCAGACTTTGACGTCAGCGCTGTCGTCCTTTGAGCGCTCGGCGAAATAATGCAACTAAACTTGCTTACGTATAATTTCATACATGTCTGTGTGTGTGGGTGTGTGTGTGTGTGTGTGTGTGTGTGTGTGTGTGTGTGTGTGTGTGTTGGATAGATAACGTCGCTGCTTTTTGTGCCAAGCTAAAAGTTTTACAAGCATTTTTAATGCCACAAACAAAGTTATAAGTACTACAAAAAGAAACTTTATGTTTTGCAGCGATAAAAAATACAAAAAATAAACCGGCATTCGGTTAAAAAAAGTCAGGCATGAATTCAGAATATGGCCACAAAATGTGGCACGGCAACCGAGCGGCAGTAATGGCAGCATATTAAAGGGATTAACATGGCTTTAGCTTTTAATTTATACGAGACTCTGATCCGGTGCGCAGCTTATACGTCTGTCTGCAATTAAATACACAATGGCGCATATGAAAGCAGGCCATCGGGCGCACCCGACTGCCCAATGCTCGCGCATAGTCCGCAAGCAGTTTGTGTCGCATATCGCCTCAAATATTGAAAGGCATCGGCGTAGCTCGCGACTCTCGCTCTTAAAGCGAGCCGCAAAATTGTGTTGCCTACTTTTGTGCGTCTCTTTAAGAGTCCAGAGCAGGCAGTCAGCCTGTCAGCCAGTCAGCTAGGCAGGCAGTCTCCAGGCAGGCAGCCACTGCCTGCAGACTGCTAGAAACATGAAGAGAGGCATCATCGTTGCCTTAGTTGCAATCTAAATTAATTGCTACTGAATAAATTAAGCGGAAAAATGTTTACCGAGTCAACTTATAACGCTTCTGCGAGTGCGAATATTAATTTTGGCGCCCGCTTCACTGCCTACGTCGAGGCTGGGCTCGCTCTAATAAATATATGAAAGCTACCGAACGCCTACCACAGATAGCCCTCATCTGGCTCTATCTGGGTCCCAGGACGTAGGCTCCCGTGCACGGCGTCCTGTCCCGGGCGATTGCCGCTGCCAAAGCAAATTATTTCATATGTCAGCTGGGAAAATTATTAAAACGTATATAATTAAGTTGTTAGAAGCGGGCGGGCCCTCGACTCGCTTGTCGGCTCCTAAATCTGCATAGTATAATTACAAAAATAAATCGATTAACTTTGATGCCGCCACAATCGGACATACGAGCAACATGCCTGCCAATTACTTGAGCGAAAGCAATTATGGCCACCTCGCCTACGAGTCTGTGTGTCGCTTTCCCTTTCTCTGTCTCTCCCTCGCTCTGACTCTTTGACACTTTAAGCAAATGACATGGAACATTCAGTGTTAAAGGGTTCAAGTGCTTTCGCCCTTCTGTGCCAAGCAAAAGTCATGTGAGAGAATTGCATGACCTGTCTAAATCCACATTCACATCCACATCCACATCCGCATCCATATCCGCATTCGCATTCGCATTCGCACCCGCATCCGTGTCCGCGTCCACATCCGCATTTGCGCTGCGCGTGATTCAATAGATTCTGCATGCCAGGCTGGCAACTGCCAACACAGTTGGGGCTGTGCCTTGGAGCAAAACGAAATAACAACAGCTAAAGACTGCTCCACTCAGGATTTACGGACTGCGAGATACCCTGCAGATCAGCTCGGCTCTTCTCAGTTTTTCTGTGTGTCACACACAATGCGACAATCACGCCAAGCCCGACCGAAGTCGCATTTCAAATGTGTCCAGGGTATAATAAACAACAAACAGAAATATATGGCATTTCGGTTTAGCCAGAGAGGAGAGAGTGCAGAGGGGCACAGGAGCCTGAGCGGAGGGTGGATGGGCGGCTAGGGGCGGGGCAGGTTGACTGCACGTGACCCCAATTGTTGTAGCTTGCATGAAAAATATTTTACATGCACATTTTTTATCAGCCCAAGCCTGAATTCAACTGTATCTCTGTTTGTGGGCCTGGCTGTTTTGTTTTCGCTGTTTGCACATGATTTATTGCAGCTGGGATATGCCAGGAGCTGCCTGGCTCTCTGGTGTTGATGGCCCGCAAGTTGGGAAGTTGTGAAGTGGGGCGCCAATGGGCCAATGGAGGTTGCGTCTGTAGCTCGACCAATCTTTGATGATATTTTTTGCACATTTATTTGCTTAGTTCTGTACCGTGTTGATGCTGCTCTTAAAAACTGAACTACACCGGGGGCGTGTCACATTCAATTTATTTTTGAACGTTTCTGCATTTGCCAATTCAACGGTTGGCCAGTCAGCGAATAATCCAGCATAAACTGCTCGCATTTTATTTTCCATTTTTTCACATTTCCATTTATAGATTTGATAACATAAAGTAATAAAATCATATTTGCTATACATATTCCTGCATGCACTAAGTAATCATTGAGCCTCTATATAGCTGCATGCTAGCTGCATTTACGTATTGTGCCTGTGATAGAGCTTAGTCATTGTAAATAATCGTTTTGTTTGGCAATGGATCCATTTCATGTGTTAGCTGAACATGTCATGTCATATCCGATGCATATGTACATAGTCTTAGATTGACTTCGATGTCAAGCGTATGTGAAATGTTCAAGTGTATAAACAGTAAGACGAACATTGAACTATGCTCAGATCAATAGCAGTACAAAGCTCAACAATCAATCCCATGCCATTTTATTCAATGATCTTAACCTTTACACTTTATGCATTTGAACCACATCGACACAGGGCTCCGATCTGCCCATTTACATCTGGTATGAGAGTTACCCGGAACACATCGAGGAAGGCTACAAGGGGCGCGTGTCCCGCGTGTCGCAGGACTCGCCGTTCGGCTCCGCATCGCTCAACCTAACCAACATTCGAGAGTCGGATCAGGGCTGGTACGAGTGCAAGGTCGTATTCCTGAACCGAGACCCCAAGCAGCATAAGAACGGTACATGGTTCCACTTAGACGTACATGCACCGCCACGCTTTAGTGTTACACCAGAGGATATTATATATGTTAATTTAGGTGAGTCCCAGCCCGAGTCGAAATGTCAACTCATAAATAACGCACTCGTTGCCTGGAAACTTCTCTCGAAGTTCTGCCCAACTGGAGCCTGAAACCCATTTGTTGGCCACGTTATGTGCCTCTATCAAGCGGCGGGCGAATGACGTTTCCTAGATTAAGTAACACTGGGTTTCCCAAGGCTCTTTTCTGCCTCGTCTGCTTCTTGGGCAGCCCGTTTCGACTGTATCAAATGGTCGGCAATTTGTTGCAGCGCCCGAATGAATCTGTCACCTTGAAATGAACTATGGGTGTATTTATGAGCAAAGGTCCTGTGCCCTCAAAGCACTGTCCGTCCTCCGTCTGTCGTCTGTCATGCGCCATAATGGTGTGAAATCGTAAAACCTGAGGTACAGCAGGCAAAAGTTTGCTATGCTGGGAAAGTGCGTGTTTGAGTTAGTTATGTGGCCTCATTTGTCATCTTTCAAATATCCCAAATACTTAACAGAATCGATAAGCCTTTGTGTGCGCGCGTGTGTGTGTGTATGTGTGTGCGCAATCGCCAGTCAAATCGAATTTCCGTCGCTTAATCAAAGTTAAAATGTTTACGCTCAGGCGACATCCAAGTGGCACCCAAGACACATCGCGCAGCACACAAAACAATTCAAAAGCCAAACAAAAGACAGAGACTGCGACGGAAATGCGTCAAGAGAAAATGCCGCATAAATCAGACAGCCCTGACGCGGTTTGTCAGCCTGAGCACAGTAACAATAGCCAACAAGTAAGAGTGCTTTGGTCGGGTAGAGCCGACTATGAGATGCCCTAAGCGTAGCGAAGTGCATGGAATGGAATGGGAGGTGCCCAAAAGACGGATGGAGGGGCAGTCTTTCCTAATCAATCCATTTCCATATGCATGATGAGGTAAGCATCCGAAAGCCTATCACACACTCTTGCACAGAAACAATATACCCTACCTATCCGCTTAGAACGGGTGTTCAGGGTACGGGACTCGGCTCCATTGTCTGCCGCAAAGTACGAGCAGCTAGTTGACAAGCATTGAGCCGAGCCGAGTCGAGCTGTATATAAAGGCATACATAGACGCAGCAGAGGGGCTAACCGGAAGTCGGGCATTGCAAATGGCATGCTGGCATGCAATTTTCTGTGCACGCTTGCAGGCCCAGCTCGACGAGTATATAATCCGAACAATTGCCAGGCACAGGCGGAGCCACTTACCCTATTAATTTGTCGTCTCTCTCTCGCTCTTCCATGCGCATTTGTTTCTTGCAGGTGATTCAATTATACTAAATTGCCAGGCCGATGGCACTCCGACCCCAGAGATCCTTTGGTATAAGGATGCGAATCCCGTTGATCCATCGCCAACGGTCGGCATCTTCAACGATGGCACCGAGCTACGGATCTCCACCATACGCCACGAGGACATCGGAGAATACACTTGCATTGCACGCAATGGTGAGGGACAAGTCTCCCATACGGCCCGCGTTATAATTGCGGGCGGCGCTGTAATAATGGTAAAAACCTATAAACAAACTGAACTATTTACGAAAATAATCAATCGGACATTTTAGTTGATAAACTAATGCAAATTGAACGATTCACCTGAAACCAAATTCAAATATAGAAGTAGAAATAATGGGCCTATAGTACATCCAGATCGGGCAACTACCATTGATTATAGTCAAATTGTTTACTCAAACTATCCTAATGAATCTTAACTATTTCTATAAAATTGCAAATGTTTTCGAACCCCCAACCGACCCACACTTTTCCACTTTTCCACACAAAGGATAAAGCGGCCCATGCTAAAAATTTGCATACAAACTCCAAATTGAATGACGTCAATGAGCAATTTACCATAAGAGTAAGTTCCAAACACGCCTGACACTCTCTTCATGCATTCTCGTGCATAATCTTCTTTTAGAATCAGTTAAGCACTTAAACATTTGCCAGAGCCCAGAGCCTAGAGCCCAAAGCGAAACACAACCTAAGCATTTTCCAAAGCAAACTAATCATCCAAAATATTCTTTTCGACTTGAGTGTAAGAACAACAACACGTCAACTGAGCGGCATCAGCAATACCCAGCAGAGCAGATCAAACCAATCTCACCCCAGGCACGCAATTTTCGCACGTTAGAGCCAACCACGTCCAGACCAGCAGCCAGAAAGCGCCACCAGTTTGGTTAACGGAAAAACTTCCTTCACCCAGTCCCCCTAGTGGGGCCTCACATTCGCAAAACAATCAAGCCGAGAGGGGGCCTTTACACGAACCAGCAGCAAAAACAGAAAAAAGCAACATAAAAACGTTTCAGGCGCCTGTAGGCGACTGCCGCATTCTCTTTCCGGATCCAAAGGCTGCTGAAATGGTGGGAGCTAAGCATCGATGCTCACAATTAACTATTTCAAGTACTAAATGTCTGGCTTCATCAGTGCCAACATGATGTCCGTTCACTCAGACTGAATGGCACAAGCCCAAAATGCTCTTTTCGCCTACTGCACGGGTAGACAGAACAAGCGAGGTGCAAGCGTGCAACTGAGCTGCTTTTGTGCTGGCCGTGCTGCCCGCATATACGCCTCGACTCGTTTTACAAGCAAAGAAAGCCAAAATAAGCACATACCAAAAGAGCCCGCCCCTAGCACACACTTGACATGGTCATTCGTCCAGTTCAGTCTCTCCTCTCTCCTGTCTTCCTCTCTATCTCAATCCCTCTCTCTCTCTCTCTCTCACTTTCTATTTACCATGTGCATACAAATAGCTCACATGTTCTCACACATACACCACACACACATACGTATATGTATACTTATGTATTTTCCATGTCCGTCGTCTAAAAAGTGCTGCATACTTTTGTGGGCGCCCCGCTAATGCATTTGGATTTTGGTATTTACAGTTAGCCACAGAAAAGACAAGCAACATACCATATGGGCCAAAATATTGACGTCTTTAATAGTTTGAACTTTGGCCTTCCGCTAGCCACGGGTCCTGCGTATGTCGATCGATATTCGGAGCAATGCAGGCAGGCTCATGGCATTTTTCATATGCTCGTTTGGGGCTGGCAACTATTTAAAGCGTGACACGCACTTGAGGGATCAATAAACGAGCATAACAAATTGTGCTCAAATTAGCGAGCAATTCGATTCGAGCGTAACCTTTTTGGGTTTGTTGTGGACTGCCTCAGCCACAAGCACAAGCACAAGCAATTCAATCGAAAACATTCGCAATCAAATCAACCCACATCAAAATAACAGTATATATCCTTTGAATACACCAAGGAGTTGGGCCGAACTGCAGTAATGCAATTACCAGATACTAAAATAGCACGGGCTCAAATGTTGTCGGTGACATTTGACTGACAAGTTGTCAATGCCAGCAGTCAGGAGCGTTTCGAGGTTATCCGTGCCATGACAGAAACAGATATGTAATTCCTTTGGGGGGTGAGAGAAGAGGAACGAAGCAATGACGTGGAGCTCTTTAAATGTTGCTTTTAAGCAACGAGCTCAAACCGAGCGTGGGCCAGGAAACAATCCAGGAGAAGTTGGGAGTTGGTCAATGCCTCATTTAGGAATGTCCTCACTCACCGTTGACAGACATTCAGACAGTTCCTTGTCTATTGTGGATCTAAAAATATTTTATTTATCTTGCATTTGCATTTCCTCTTGTTTCCGTTAGGTGCCGCCCACCAATCAAACGAAACTCGAGGGCGAAAAAGTGATATTCTCCTGCGAGGCTAAGGCCATGCCGGGCAACGTGACGGTGCGCTGGTTCCGGGAGGGATCTCCCGTTCGGGAGGTGGCCTCGCTGGAGACGCGCGTCACGATTCGGAAGGACGGCTCGCTGATCATCAATCCCGTCAGCGCGGACGATTCGGGGCAATACTTGTGCGAGGTGACCAACGGCATTGGAGATCCACAGAGTGCTTCGGCCTACCTCAGTGTGGAATGTGAGTTTCCCCAACCCGTATGCAGAGCAAGCCATTCATGTTTCGACAACCTTCTTCTCTTGACGCACAGATCCTGCCAAAGTGACCTTCACGCCAACCGTGCAGTATCTGCCTTATCGTCTAGCCGGCGTCGTGCAGTGCTACATCAAATCGAATCCGCAGCTGCTGTACGTCACATGGACGAAGGACAAGCGCCTGCTGGAGCCGTATCAAATGAAGGACATTGTGGTAATGGCCAACGGCTCGCTGCTCTTCACGCGCGTTAACGAGGAGCATCAGGGACGCTACTCTTGCACACCCTACAACGTCCAGGGCACACAGGGTGACTCGGGCACGATGGAAGTGCTGGTGCGCAAGCCTCCGACTTTTACCGTAGAGCCGGAGACGCTCTACCAGCGCAAGGTGGGCGACAGCGTCGAAATGCACTGCGATGCGGTCGAAGCGGAGGGCACCGAACGGCCCACCATCAAATGGCAGAGGCAGGAGGGCGAGCAGCTGTCTGACTCGCAGCGCAACCGGGTGAAAATTTCCGGCGGCAACATAACCATTGAAAATTTGCGCCGCGAAGACTTCGGGTACTACCAGTGTGTGGTCTCCAACGAGGTGGCCACGCTGATGGCCGTCACGCAGCTGGTCATCGAGGGCACGCAGCCCCATGCGCCCTACAACATTACGGGTAAGGCCACCGAGTCCTCTATAACGCTGCAGTGGATGCCCGGGTACAGCGGCGGGTCCGAGTACAAGCAGGACTACACCATCTGGTACCGCGAGGCAGGCGTCAATGACTGGCAGACGATATCCGTGACCCCATCTGGCAGTACACAGGTGACCATTAATGGCTTAGCCTCCGGCACCAGCTATGAATTTCAGGTGGTCGGACGCAATGTCCTCGGCGATGGGATGATGAGCAAGGTCATGACGGTGCGAACCTTGGGTGAGTACCGTGCCAACTCCTTAGCTACCTGATAAGCCCTGTTTGGTTGCTTTGGTTACTTCCCAGTTCTTTTTCGGTTGACTTTTGGTTTCCAATGTTGCTCTGCATTCTGCACATTAATCTCACTTAAAAACTTCTGCACTTTATTGAGACGTGCAGTCTCTCAGTTAATCTGGATTGGCTCTAACATAACGCTCTTGTTTTTCTCTCGTTTTCTTCTCTTTTCTCACGATCTCCATCGAACCAAAACCAAAACGCTACTCGTATTAACTTTCTCATACTAATCATGCGCAAAAATCAAATCAAATGCCAAATCGCGCATTGAATTTTGAATTTTTCTCGCTGCTCTCCACAAGGCAAAAATTCAAATTCAATAGAAGACGCTCCGGCAGCGCCACGTAATGTCAAGGCTGCAACACAACCGCCCGATCACTTATTTCAGCCAATGCCAGACGAAGCTGGTAAGATAACAAACAAAATTAGTGAAGTACCTTAGATATATACAAAAAAAAAAAAACAAAAAAAAACAGAACTTAGCAAAACACGTGTAACTCCAACATGAGGTATGCGCGATTGAGAATGGAAATGCAAACAAAGTCTAATGAAAACGTATCCAAATCCACGTTAACAGTTACCCGCGTAAAGCAGAGAGAGGGCCAAGGAAGAAGACCGCGACATAAACTGGCTCCATCATTGAAGCCTCGGTTCATGCTATATAGGGTAGCTCGCTCTGCGGGCTGGGCCCACAGAAACATTGTGAAAAATTTACTCAATCTTCGGGGCTTACAGCGAGGAAGATGGCAGCGATAAAAATGGTTCTTTGTATTGCAGCCATTTATTATTTTTGAGGCTAACGTGCCCCGCCGCTGCATGTGCCACAAGTAGAAACACCCTCAAAAAACGGCACTTTCAATCTGTGCGGCTCACAGCGAGTACTTAGCCAGTTGCAAACGAAAAAACAACAATTAAATATTCAGAGCAATTATACACAGCGAGCAGAAAAGTTAGGCAAATGGACGTACCTTCTACGAGCCGTAAACTCCGACCCCCTGCACCGCCCCAACACCACTTTTCGGCTTTGCCCCCGTTATCGGCGGCGGCAGAGGCACGCCCCGAAATTCACGTCGAGTCGCCCCTGGGGCATAAGTCGGCACATGTGCGTCCCTTCCATCCTTCACAGAGGCCTTGCTGGAATGTGAATATTATATTTTCATGTTGCACTCTCAGTCAGGTGTAGCTGTAGCCCATACATACGTATATGGTATGTGTAGGCGTGGCCGTGGATGGCAGTGGGTCTGTAAGGTAGCTGCTGCTCTGGCAACGTAATTAAAACAGTTGGTCGCTCATTTAATTATTTAAATTAATTGAACTGTTTTTACAATTGTGCGACGCGTAGACAATGGGAAACACACACACACATAGACACGCACGCCTACACACACACACATAGAGAGAGAGGCAAATGCTGCGTGTTGTCATTTTGTTGTTTCGTGTGTCACAGGTCGTGCGGTCGATATGACAACGCCCACTCCTACAGCAACAACAACAACAACGAATAAACTACAACAACATAACTACCTGCTGGGTGGCGTAATTTAAACAAGCATATTACCAAATGTCGAGCCACATTTAACACACGGGCGGGCAGACTTGCAGACGGCCAGACAAGAATTATACGCCCTCCCCCTTTCCGAGCCCCTCTCTGTCCCACTCTCTGCCCCCCTCACTCACACTCACTCCACACCGCTAAATGTGGCTGTGTAGGTGCGGCAATTTGAATACCATCGTCGCTGCGTGTTTTTCCAACCGCTTTGCGATAATAGTTAATTTTTTACTCTACTCTGTCCCGCGCGCCTTGCGCCACACTTGTCTCTCCCCACCTTCACGTCCCTCTCTCTTTTTTTCTCTCTCTCTCTCTCGCTCTCTCGCCGTCGCTCTGTCTGTGTCTTGCTACCTACGTTTTTATTCTCCCTTTCTGTCTTGCTCCTGTATTTTACATAAAACACTAGTTAGCTCCTAACCACCCCCCGAACACACATACACACTCATACGCACTCACACTTACACAAAAAAGCACGCACACATACACACATACACACATACACACATACACATAGACAGAGACCTGCATACATATGTAAGTGTTTTTCCCCATTTAGCGAATTTATTATACTCGTATTAGAGTCCCTTTTCTGTTGCTGTGTTTGTGTCCCTGCGTGTATGTATGTAGCTATATATATATACATATACATATGTATATATGTATATATGTATATGTATGTACACATCTCGGTACGTTAGCGCACGCGTATGTTAAACAATAATACCACCAACAACAACAGCAACAACAACATTAACAAAACCAACAACAACAATAACAATAACAATAACAATGGCAATGGCAACAGTAACAACAACAGCAACAACAGCGACAACAACAGCAACAGCAACAGCAACAACAACGATAACTAACAGCAAACGTGTTGTGTGTTGTGTTATGCAACCCTGGATTTCGTGTACGTGTGTACCTTTGGCGCTTGTAGCGAAACACCTACAAAACCATCCATCCACACCCACCATATACACACACAGACACACACATCTCACACACATGCATACAGAAATACACTCACACACCCACACACACCCTCTCTACCGCCTCATTTAAAAAACAGCAACCCGGGCTAAACACCGAGCTGCAGGGCCGCCATCAACTACAACAACAACTACTACTACAACAATTACAACAACAGCAACCAACGATACCAACGAAAATGTAAACGAAAACGAAAATAACTGCAACAACTGTCATTAACATCGCCG
The DNA here is from genome assembly GCF_001654015.2 of Drosophila navojoa. The sequence goes on from NW_022045913.1 coordinate 250,203, forward strand.
CAGAAATAACAAACAGCAATAATATTTCTTTCTTTCCTTCTTTGTTTTTTCCCCATTTTTTCGTGCTTTTACTTCTGCTCTTTTAGTGTTTTCTTTTAATTCGTATTCGTCTCTCTTTTTTGCGCTCCTTTTTTTAATCGTGCATATAACGTCAGCGGTGTTAACCGACGTCTGTCACTATATACATGTGTGTGTGCGTGTGTGTGTGTGTGTGTGTGTGTGCGTGCATGTGTGAAGCGTGTCGCGGGCTGCCTTGTTGAATTCCTCGCTTAAAAATTAATAACAACGCAGACGGATGGCAGCGCCAGCTCCAGCGACAGCGGCACTTGAACGAACAGTTGAACATTTTCTTTCTGGCATTCGACAAAAACAAAGTCAAAAACAAAACAAGAAGAAGAAGAAGAGGAAAATGGACATGCACCGACCACACGATACTCGCCCAAGAACAGCAGCAATCGAATTGTGTTCTCCGATTCGCCATGCGTCAAAAGACTAATCGTGCAATGTCGATAGGTATTACTGTAGACAAGATCGAAACTTGGTGACTCAGCTCGGACTTACACGGACAGACGAACGGACGGATGGATGGACGGACGGAGGGATAAGAGAAGCACCAATATACTCTCTACTCGATTCGTGGACAAGTATGGAAACAAAGCAGCAGCAGGAAATGCATGTCAAGGCTGATAACGTTTTATACATACACTTACACACACAGAAACACATACTAACCCCACACACACCCACACGCACACACATGCACATACGTATTCCCTTGCGAATTTATGAATATTCAATGCATTTCACTGTCATAATTGCAGAGCACCAGCTTTTTGATGTTGTTTGGCCCTGTGTTCAGTTACCAACATTATTCGCACATTTTTTATGCCCGCAAAAGTAATTTTCCGTTTTACACACAGCATACACGCGCATACCCTAACCTTGTGCTGGCTGGGGTGGCACTTAATAAGTATTTCAGTATTTCCACCTGGCCTGCCGCCCAGCCAAACTAATCGATTATTTTATATGAGTTGGTATTTCAGTGGTTTGCAAGGAGCTGGGCTCTCTCTCCCCCCTCTGTACTGACGATTCCCGGGTACGGGCACGGCCAGCCAATCATATTTGTAGCTACTTGATTACACACACACATACATATGTCTGTAGTATATATACTCTGTTTTTGGGTTTTTGGTTACTTTACCTCCTAAATGTGCACAAACTATATTTTATATTTTGCACTCCTATATTCTTTATCTTGGTTTCTGTAGGTGTTTCACTTTAGTTAAGTTAAGTCTGTTGATTTTGATTTTCATTTTGGTTTTGTTGCTTTATTTGTGTTTGTTTCTGTTTTATTTGCAGACCCTTTAGCCTATTTTGATATATACTTTCATACCGATTCGCGAGGCAAGATAGTTTATTCACCGCCCAAGTTGAGATCGAAAGGTACTCGTATTATTATCAATTTATTCAAATATATTTCTCGTATGTTTTTACAGTTAATCGTACTTCATATGTAGGTGCATACTATCGTACTACTAAAGAGCCATATACACATATATTCGGATCTGGGCGTCATTCAAAATTGCTTGCCTACTGCTAAACGCGCCAGAAAGCTTTACTCTCAGTAGAGGCTCCGGCTACTGCCATTTGCCGTACTGCTCTATTCCAGTGCTGCCAGTTTAGCCTTTTTTGAAACAACTCTATTGATAACAAATATTATTTAGTATGCCAAAATTAGAATTTGATAGCAGAATTTTAGTTCTAGTGTCGATTCCATTTGCCCAATTCTTACTAGGCAGCATTGGCTCGGCTCTCAGCTGCCTTTTAGCTGGCTTTCAGCTGCCTGCTTCCTGTTCAGCGGCCTGCTCCGAGCTCCGTTGCAAGCTCTTAGGCAGCCGTGGGGTCAAAGTGCGCACTCATTGTGCTCCGGCATTGTTTACAATGACATTTTACGGCTGTTGCAAGTCGTGCCTCTATGCGTGCCTGTGTGTGTGCGTGTGTTTGTGTGTGCGTACCTTTTAATGCGCTTAAGTAATGCCTTTTACGAGTATTTCCTTGCAGACTGCAGATTTACAGCCGCTAACTCAGCCCACTTTGTGGGCCGCTTGTGCCGGATAAGCTTCTGATGCTGGCTGGCTGATGCTGGCTGGCTGCTGACTGTGCCGGTGCCAGTGCCAGTGCCAAAGCCAACTTGCTGCAGCCATAAATAACATTTACTCGCCCCTCTGCATCTCCGACTATCTCTCTCTATGTCACTGTGTAAGTGTGTGTGTGCGTGTAACCGTGTACCCTGTCTACCCTTGACATTTTTACGGCCGACCCACACTCGGCCGGTCTCATTTAGGCCTATGGCGCGGCAGCCTTCCCCATTACATATTTCTCTTCTTTTTTTATTATGTTTGTCACCTGTCTCGTTTATATTTTGTCAAATCTGGGGGTATATTTATCATCCTGACAGGGAAAGCGGAGAGGACATGGGATGCCGAGGCATGGGTGGCAAAACTCTTTTGCTCATTTGTGCAGCCGGCGCAGGCCGTTCTATGCGCATAATCAACTTTTGATATATGCGCTTTTAAATCTCTCGTGTGCGCACTTTAAAAGCATTTCTAATTAACATATATGCATAAATAATAACCGCCGCAGCAGCAGCATCATCATCACATTTTTTTCTAGCTAACGTAAATAGCTGGCACTCATTGGCCGACTTTAGTGTTTTGCTGGAGTCCATCACTTAAATTAGCTCTTACACTTTAAATATAATTGACACATAAATGTACATGCATTAAAACACAGATATCAAAATAGAAGTGCAGGACAAACCGATAAACACGATATTTCGAACATAAAACGCTGTAGTAGCTCAACATCTCACTTTCGTATGAGATGAATACAAACCTATCAGTAAGTGAGTGTGACTAAAATAAGGCAAATGACTAAACAACGCATAGTCCAATAACAACGTTAGTCAATAGAAAAATCGAAGTTTATACAATCATATTTTTCCTTTATACTAATACGACATCCTTTCATTTGACAGGCCCGAAACCCGGACCGCCTCGCAACGTGTCCGTGACGGAGATCTCAAATGGTTTCCTGATCACGTGGCAGTCGCCGTTGGAGCGCGCGCACATCGTCAAGTTCTACACGATTAAATATCGCACGGACGCGGAGTGGAAAACGTTGAATCGGGGCCAAATACGGCCGGAGGAGACCCAGTATTTGGTGAAGAACCTGGTTGGCGGTCGCACCTACTATTTCCGCGTGCTGGCCAACTCGGAAAAGTCGTACGAGTCGAGCGATGAGGTGAAATTCCCAGTGCCGGCGCGTGTCAAACATAAAGCTATAACAGCCGGCGTCGTTGGGGGCATCCTGTTTTTTATTGTTGCGATCATTTTATCGGTTTGTGCCGTAAAAATTTGCAATAAACGTAAACGACGAAAACAGGAAAAAGGTAACACAGGCCAAATGCTGTATACACACAAGCACACTTGAAATGGTTTTTAATGATAATTGATTATCATTGCGAGTGATGACAGATGACAAGTGACAATAATAATGATCATGCTGATGATGATGATGATGCTCTTGTTGTTGTTGTTGTTGTTGTTAATGATAGCAATTATTTTCGCTCAGCTAACTAACTAACAAATGCTACTTACTATATAAACACATTAACTACTAACTGCTTACAACTAACTACTTGCAACTAACTAACGAGTAACGAGTACCAAGTATCGAGTATCAAGTACCGATACCTTTTTCACACTGGATAGGCATTGGCAATTGGCCCCACGAATACTCGCTCCTAATTGACTTTTAATAACTTGCCTAAATGCTCGCTTGATTGGGCATTAAATGCAATTTGAATAAGTATTTCGTTTAATTAAGATCAATTCGTGCTTGAAGCAATTGCAAGTTTGATTCAGTTTTCTAATTTCTCGGCTTACCACATTGGCAAAATTTCGACAACAACAATGCATTGCAAATTGAATTGAATTAGTTTGTTTACCTCACCGAAAGAGAAGCGAGTGTAAAGTAAATATGAAGGGCATTTGATACTTAATTAACAACAACTATGCCTGTGCGAATAGCTCTTTCGTTTTGATTTTCTTTTCCGTTGTAGTTGTGCAAGTAAAATTGACTTACGATTTATGAGCGAAGTCTCTCTGTAAATACCAGTAAAATGCTTCAGTATGCCTTCAGTTACTCTGATTTCGTTTGCTTAGTCTTAGTTTATTTTATTAAATATTCCTTTTGGTACCTTTGAACCCGTCCGTCCTGTTGTATTGAACCCATCCGACTTTTATCGAGATTCCGTTTCCGTATGGACATTTTTACTTTCTCAACTTTTTCTTTACTGAAAGCAAATGTTTTTATCCGTGCTGACCCAAACCAACCCCGCCGCCAAGCGTATTTATATAAGCCTCCAGATTGAGTTAGTATATGTATTCTTTCTTAACGCATGCTCGTATAACTAGCTGTTGGAAAACTTAGCTTAATGTAAAGCAAACCCCAAAACAAGCCTGCAACATAGAGGGGAAAGCCGCAGTAGAGGACGAACAGACTTTTCCAGCGAAGGGGGACTCAGCTTTAAGTCTGCTTTCAATCTGAGAGTTTTCATTTACTGATTGAATAACATTTATGCTTAATTTTGGTTTCGACTTATCGTTTAGTTAAGTTCTTATGTTTGGTAAAACCTTCACACACTTACACAACACAAACAACAAAAGTCTAAAGCCTAAAGTCAAAGAGATTAACAAAATTGCGCATTTGAAACAGAGTAATGCAGCATACCATTAAAAGTAATAATTATTTAGTTGCCTTATTGTTTCACGAAAGACCTCTAAGACGAGTTACAAATTGCAAATCACAAGTGAATAGAGGAAACGTTAAAGATGTTGAAAATCAAGGTCAGGCACAAACACCTTTATCAAAATGTTATTGCTGTGCATGTTCTTGGCCAAATCGTCGTTGTTTCTGCCCAGGGCTGAGTTCATGTCGGATAAAGGTGTTTGCAGTGTTTAGAGAGTATTGATCGATATCTATATATATGGAACTACTATATATATAGCGCAATACTGGGCAGACGTTTTTTGTAAACAATTCACGCACAAAGATGGTAAAATAAGGCCCACAATCGATGGCGACGAACCAAAATGAATGCAAGGACTAGCTCTGAGCATCAAATGATCGCGCCATCAATAGATGAAGCACTCTTTGAATGCATCGACCGCATTTGAATGCACAAACCCAGAGATTTTGAGCCAGAGTGGCCAATTAGGCCACTCTGTGTGTTCAGTTGAGTTGGTCATTATCTCGTTTGTCCATTCAATTTGGCTGGCACATGCAGCGACCCCTCTCACTCTCTACTGAGAACCAATTCGCTACCCAACTAAGCCCCCTGCAACGTCAAAGCAAAGCAAAGCAACTGGGTAAGTTTTTCAAAATCATAATAAATCGATGTCGTGTGTGCAACAACAGATTCCGAGCTGTAATAAACAATCAAACTAAAGGTTATTTTCAGAGAACTAACAAGTGTTACCTCCCACCGCTTACCTTTTAAGAAACACTAGTTTATCACACTGACATCCATTTCATACAAAATTGTGAACCTACTCTGCAAGGGCCTATCGTATCTCACGTTCTCAGTGAATATTAAGCTCATCCATAATCAAGCGTTTACGTATTCTATTCTATATAACAACCAACCAAACAACCAACCAATCACACTTTCTTAAGTATCCGAAAAGCACCCACAACAGGCGGCACCGCAAAACTCATTTCACGGTCTTCATAATTACGTACTTAATGTCAATAGTAAAGAACAAAAAACTCACTCAACACATTACACTCGTTTATCTCAACTACTTTGAATCATGTTGTTTTCGGCTGTCCCAGTTGCTGGTCGAACTTTCGGCCGACAATGTGGGCAGTCTTCCCCTTAGCCTTTTCATTTCACGTTTTCACTTATCGTTTTTCCTCTTGTCATCCGTTTTTTGTTTGAGTGTACCATAATGCCAACTCGTTTTTCGTTCGTCTATGATTTGCAAACAGGCTTACATACATTTGGTTTTCAGTAACTTCTTTTCGTTGGCACTACTATCAAACTGACCCATTCAAAAGCCATTTCATGTGTCATTGTTTTTTTTTCCAACATTTCGAAGCCCGATCCTAAATAAAATACTGCGAAAAGCACATGCTATGCATAGTTATGCATACGTATGAATACTCGTATAGGCGCATATATGTACTGTCCGGGAAGCGGGATATACAATGCATACATTTATAGTATCGTATGTCGTATGGGCTATATGCGCACTCGAACCGTAGTCATAGGCAACGACGACCAATCCGACTTGCCCCACCTCGCAGGCCTCCACCTAATCCCAGCCAAATTAGTTTGTCCAGCTACCTAATTGGATGTCTCTTTGACCGTGCATATGTAATTGCTAGCCACAAATTAGCTACTAAACTGAACCTACATAAAACTAACAATTGCATAGCATAGTTTGTGCGTAGCTTGCTTAGTCTAGCCTCTATCGGTGTGTGGGTGTATTGCCTGTACTCTAAGTAATCATCTATTAATCTGTTAAATTTTTAAACTGCATTCATACGGCAACAGCGACAGCGACAGTGACAGTTCAGTATCCAATAACAACATAACACGCTCTTTGTTGTTGTTGTTGTGGTTGTTGTCGCTGATGCTGCTGGCTGGCATGCAAATTGGCATAACGACCGTGTACCCATGTGTGTGAGTGCTGAGTACCGACCCATTCCAGTCTATGTACAACTATTGGTACATTCGGGTGCACGTTTAGGTACATCAGTACACACCTGGGCGAGCCGAGTGCCAACCCAGTCAATGTACGTTTAGGTACATTTTGGTACACTTAGCGCACAGTGCCGACGGAATGCCAATCGAGGCACGTTATGCCAGTTTGTGCTAGTTTTTAACCGGCCCAAAGTGTAAGGGTACTCGTATTTAATATACCTACATACATACATATGTACATTCTGTGTACGTATATGCATTCATATGTGGACAGCGTATTGTGTAAATGGTAGTGGATGCGTCTGTATATGTGCCTGGCTCGCACTGGAGCACATATACACACGCGCTCGTAAATATAGTGTGTGCTTGGTAGCTGCTGAACGTATTTTATTTACCGGATAGGATGGCTCACGCTGCACGCCAAATTAATTGTAGAAATTATACGTTTACAGAGTTCAACATGGTAGCTTGCAGGATAACAGATGCTCGTAACATTGCAGCCAATAATCATCATTTGCACAATCGCAGTACGGGCTCCATATCCTCTGGTCAAGTGCCTTTAAAAAAGTGAGTACCCCGCCCCAGTCTAGACCGTATCCGAATATACATACATACAAATATATATATGAAGCTCTTCTATGAGTCCACGATATATCAGATAACTAAATACATCTAAATTTTCCAACTGTCTCATGCGCCCACTAAACCAACTAAAAACCAAACATTGATTGGCCTCTGCCATGCACCTACTACATCTACTTGAACTACTTCTACTCCTTCCACTGCTCTTGCTGCTACCAATAGCAATACTGAACACTATCGTGATTATGAAAGCGTTTTTATAGTTCCAGGTCCATCCTGTCATAATCAAAATCGTAAGCAATGTTTTCTCTACTAAAACAATATTTTCTCTAGTTCAGTTTCAGTTTCACTTTCTGTTCCGTTCTGTTCAGTAGGATAGACTTTTACTTTGATTTTTACTTATTGTTTCTTTGCGTATTTGTTGAATGTGAATGTGCGAATGTTGTGCGGATATTAACTGAGCTGATTCTTCAATTGGGCAGGTACAAACAAACCCGAATATCAAGTCTAACTGCAATACTCATTGCCATATTGCACTGGATTTGGCCACCCGACCGCTGCACCAACTGCCACTCCATCTACAGCTCACCCAACATTCACGAAGATGTTGTGCAGGACGAAGGGAAGAGGCGGTCCGCACAGCTCGGCTACGACAACAGCATTGAGAACTGCGTCGACGTGGTCGACGGCGCGCTCTTCGAGCGTCGCAACAGCAGTGGGTCCCAGAAGTCCTCCAGCGATGACGGCGGCTTCCTCTCGCGCCGCAACTTCATCACAGCGCGCGCCTCCTGGCGTCGGCCACTGGTCGCCTCATCGAGCCAGGTCAGCTTGCAGTCGGCAGCCGACTCCGCACGGGGTTTCCTTAACGGCTTGGGCGGCCTGCTGAAGATTGGCGGGGCGGTCAAGCAGCCGCCCGGGGATGAGGCTGTCACTGGCGCGAGATACCAGAACGTGCACAACATCTACAGGAACATGCAGCAGAACGCGGCGAGCAATGGTCCTCTGCACATCAACACAATCAGCGGCAGCCTGGGCCAGCAGCTGATGTCGCCTCAGCTCTACACACCGTCTCGTGTATCGCGCATCTTCTCCAGCTCGCCGGCCAGCACTCCCGGCCACAACCAGCAGCTGCACCAGCACCAGCACCAGCACCAGCATCAGCTCTTATCCTATAACGCCGGATATCCGTCGCAGCACACACACTTTAGCGATCTCAGCACCGTCTATCCGAACTCCGCGGAGCGTTCACTGCCGACATCCCACATCAGCGGCGCGGGCAACCTGAGCCGCTATCGCTACCATTCCCAGGAGCTGCCGTCACTGCGCACCATCCAGGAGGAGACGCGTCGCCAGCAACCGTACCACCAGGCGCAGCAGCCACTGGAGGACCACTTCGTGCCACTGCAGCTGCCCTCACCGCCGTCGTGGCGCAACTACTACCAAACACAGCTGCCATATCAGAGCTACCGGCCGCGCACCCGCTGGTATCCCCGGCACTATTCCCGGCTCTTCAGCCGGCAGCAGCACGAGCTGCTGTCGCCTCTGCCGGACTTGAACCTCTCGCTGCGTGGCTCGGCCAACGCCGCTGGCGTGGGCCTGGAAGCATCCCCCGAGTCTCGGTCAAGCTCCAGTGGGTTCGGCTCCAAGAACACGTCCAACCATCCAGGCAGCACGAGCGAGTGGCGCCTTTTGCCGCCCTATCGCCCGCCGCCGTCGCCGCCGAAGCACTCGGCGTACTTTGGCTTGAACATCGCTGCCACGGGCAGCCAACAGGCGCAAGCCCAAACCCTGGTGCCGGGGCAGCTGCAGCAGCAGCCGTACCACTACTCCTACCTACAGCCGAGTCCGCCTTCGGCCGGGCTACCGACGCCGCCGTACACCATGTCACACTGGCTGGAAATGATCTCACGACTGAATGCAGCCACGGATAACAATTTGCCCAGGTCCTGCCCCGTGGACGTGGGTAGTGTCGATGGCCACTACGAATTCGACCCCGCCACGCCGACGCCCAGTGCCTCTACTCCAACGGGCGGCGTTGGCCTGCTTCGCGATGATCTCAATCTACACATAGACACACATCACTATCCGCATCACTCTCATCATCATCACCATCACCAGCACGCAACATCCTTCCACCAGCATCCGCACCACACTCTCGGCCCGTTGAGTGGCAGCTTGTTGCATGCTTCGACTGCGGCTGCCGCCTCCACCGGTGGCTCGGCTACCTACGGAGCCTCCATGGCTCGCAAGCTGCGCAGCCTGCCCCGCTACGACAATGTGGAGGCGCGACTCCAGGCCATGCGAGAGGAGTTCTACGCCTACCGCAAGCGCCAGTCCATGCAGCGCACTAGTGGCCCAGAAATCGAGAGCGTGTGCTGACAACAGACAGCAGACAGCAGACAACTGACAGCGTAAATGTGACCGCAAAGTAAACAACAACTATACACACACACACACACACAGAGAAAGAGACAGAGTCTTGCACAGGTACACCCATAGAATATATCTGCACCAGCTTAGGCACAGAATGAATAACCCGGCAGTAGCAGCAGCAGCAGCAGCAGCCATAACAACATGCAATCGAAGTCGACCACAGATTAGATGATATCTATCCAGCAATAACAAAGCTCACATCGTATGTTACCCATGTTAGAACCCAAGCGTCATACTATGAACTACAAGTATTTAAGGCCACATATAGACGGCCCCCAAAAAGAAAACCAGCAATTAGTAGTTTTTTATGATATATAGAGCAATCGAAGACCGGAAAACAAAATCGAAAAATACAAGTATAGGACACCCAGAGAGGAGATAATTTTTGTACATATTAAATACATTCAATAATGATATACACATTATAAGAAGGCACTCGAGCAAAATATGATAGCAACGTTTAAGTATAATATTTATGGTAAAAACCTATAGCAATTATGAAACACATATTATAACTTAAAACTCAATTTACATATATGAATTGATTGGATTGAACACAATATGCAAATGAAAATATTATTTATAAACAAGCCGAAAACAAAAGAAATTATGTATTAGATATTTATATACGGTAAAGCATAGGCGACACAGATTGATCTGTTACAACATCAATTACCAATTAAACAAATCCACAAACGTAAGCGTACATTATGTTACATTAACACTAACGTAAATTAAAGCGGAATATATGATAGCGATTAAGTCTTTAGTTGTTAGACTAAACGATCAAACGAAATGTTAAAATAAAAGCGATAAATACTCTGAAAAATTACATATAGACAAATTGTTTTATAATTAAATTATTGAATGAAGAAAAAAAAAAATGATTAAAACCAATTTAACAGTTTAAAAATTAAAAAAAAAAAAATCTGAATTATAACTGCTGTATATATATGTATATACATATGTATATGTATATGTTTACTGTTGAGCTACACACAAATAATTAACTCGAAAGATATATTTATTGAAAACCTAAATACTTTTGCCAGTACAAGTATAGGAAAGTACTTAAATCCACTGCAACATGTTTCACACCAAAGCAACATTAACAGCAACAGCTACAGTTGAGGCAGCTGGCTTAACAGTATGTTATTTGACATTTATTAAACTTCTGATACTACATGAAACTACTTGAAACTAAAACGGAGAACAGAGAGCGGCTTTGAGTTGTTCATGATTGGATATTGGATTCGTATTGCATTGTGTTCAACAGCTAGATAGATATACAGGAGTTCTATGCCGATTCCGATACAGATTCAGATTCATATTCAAATTTAGATTCATATTGAGATTGTGCATAACTATGACAGCTATAATTTATCAGCTTATTATCAGCCTCCTCCTGTCCCCATGTCCCTTGTCCGCCTGTCCATTGTGTTCAGTACGTGAGAGCTATGTTTCGTTTAAGCTAATGGGATGTTTGATGAATGAGTTTCAGTTAATATTACGTAAATACTTGTTAAAGATAAACTTGTCTGAACAAAACAAACAAATTGTACGGAATGGTTTGACACAACTTGACGCCAAAACACTGCCAGAGCGAAAAAAAGAGAGAAGAAATGAATGAAGATGTCAGAAAAGATGACGATGATACCGTGTCTATAATGCATGTAAATTACACAAAAAAAAAAAAAAACAAAAAAAATCGTAAACACAAAAAAAACATTCAATAATATATATATATATATATATATACTATATAATATAAATACAATTTAATCAAATCGTTGAGCAGAAAAAAGAAATTAAAAAGAAACTAAAAATATTTAAAGTAAATTGACTCAAATGATCTCAAGAATAATTATTTCTTTTACGCATTTCCCACTTTGCAAACTTCAATTCGAATAATTCCCCAATAGGTCCCGTCGTGTCAGCGTTGATTTCTACTAAAGTTATTGCGAGAGGCTCCTGTCGAAATGGTTTCTTATTTTATCAAACAGAAATCGGAAATCGTAACTGAATTAATGTTATTGCACAACGAGGTTCGATTATTGTAAATGCTAACCGAGAATATTAAGATAAGTTGACTTTTGTATCGAGTAGGACGGAAAGCAAACAGCATAGACTCTCGCTCATACACACACACGAAGGAATGAATGAAGCAGGAAAATTAATTAATAATGCAATATAAAATATATATTGTTAACTAGAACGCAATTAATGACTTAATTGAGCATTAACAAAAGACGAAAGGCAAAAGACAAAAGAATCCAGTAAAGCAAAAACAAAAGGTAAATTAACAATAAAAGTATGCCGTTAATATGTATTAAATTTTAATTGAAAACTGAGCAGGGCGTTGAGAGATGCGCAGATGCGAAACGTAGTGAAAATACATATACACGTTAAGTGACGGACTTTAACAACAAATTATATATAAATATATATAAACAATTAATTATATGATATAAATTACTACAACTACTGAATTAAACGGCATGTACATTAAGTCAAATGAAAACAAAATTAACAAATAATTAACTCGTAAGTAAATCAAACGCTTTAGTCTGCCACTTTGATTTTTGGACAAGGTGCGTAAGTCAACTTCAACTTTCTTGACTCGAAACAAAACACAACAAAGAAAAACCAAAAACAAAAAGAAATCGAAATGAAAAACTTTAAGCAAACGTAACTATCGAAGGACTAAACAGTAACTGTTTCTTCTCTTCTTTCTTTCCCAGCATTCCTTCCTGCCATTCTTTCCACCTTCCATTTGCACCTTTCTTCAGGCTACCTTCAGCTAGCGTTCACACACTCGTATCATCATTATTCGCTTGATTCCAAATCTATTTCATTCCAATAACAACAACAAAGTTCCCCAGCATTTTCAGCATATAAACACGTATAGAACGTTTAGAACGAAATATATTGTAATTAACACAAGACACAATTATAAAAACAAATTAGCAAAATGAACAAAATTTTTAAACAAATAAACTTAAAAAAAAAAAAACAAAAAAATTAAAAAAAAAAAAAAACAATTTGAAATTGATCAAATAAAACAATAGAGAAATGTTTTTTTATTACTTCGCTACTTGTGCATTGGGTGCAATCACCTTTTGACCCCCGCAACCCGACAACCCGGAAGCCTGAACCTGTGCCGCCTTTTGATACGCTCCATCAATTAGGCAGTGCGGCAGTTTTCACACACAGCAGCAGCAGTAGCAGCGGCAGCGGCAGCGACAGCGGCAGCGACAGCGGCAGAGCTGCTCCTCAAATTCATAACCCACTCGCTGGCTCAGCGAAGGCGTTGATTAACGTCCAACTAATTGAATTGGAATTCACGAAAATGCAATAGAAAACAGCGTCCCAATTACGAAGCTGGTTAAACGTCGATGAAAGTGAATTGTGAGCGAATTTTAATTAGAGCAGCCACTGAGCTCAGCAGCTGCGTGGGCGTATGTCAAATGTCAAATTTGGAAGAGCGCGGCCAGCCTCGCCTGACATGTGAAAATGGACTGAAGCGTGGAGTGTGTGTGTGTGTGTGCGTGGAGTGTGTGTGTGTGTGTGCGTGGAGTGAGTGTGTGTGTGTGTGTGTGTGTGTGTGTG